>JAMZAV010000236.1:0-537796 GCA_024449915.1 Sweltsa coloradensis | reverse complement strand
AGATCAGCTTTCTTCGATCCACGTCTCTGTATCCTAATGTGACATTAATTAACCAAACAAACGCCGCGGGCCGGGCAAAATGTAGTCGGTTAATGAGTATTCTGTATGATTTACCTAATATTTAAATTACAAAATACTATTTAACAATGGAATAGTTTCTGATAAACATTATTTGTGTTTGAAGCACGCTGCAGATTGAGAAATTTTTGGAAAGTTTGGATTTTCGTGAAGTAGCCCATTTCGGCGACAGGCGACTTCCGAAATATTTTGGTCGCTAAAAACATTGCTTGGTCGCCCAAACGGCGACAAATCGCCCAATGTGGCAACCCTGGGCCATCGGCCTGTGCGCGGCAGCGAAGCCTAGCGGAAATCCAGTGGACCTTGCTTTGATTGTTTGTAACAAGGCTGTGAGTAAGATATAAAATCTCCTGTGATCATACAAGGCTGTGAGAAAGATCTAAAATCTATATTTTCGTGCTATTTGGGCGGATTCTGACCAAACGGGTGGGGCTACAACGTTCATATTTCACATGGACATTGAAAAAGTTGGCCAGAATCTATAGAAATAAAGGTTTTAATATTTAACACCTCAAAAAACTCAAATTAAAACATTTATTGCTATAGATTCTGGCTAACTTTTTCAACTTTTTCTGTCAAACGTCAATACATCACCATAACCTTAATGTGTATGAGTAGAGTAGAGTAGAGTAGAGTAGAGTATTTATTAGCCGTTAAGGCCGATGCACAATTGCCCGGTAACGACAACGAGAACGACAACGAGAACGGGAAGAAAGTTGAATCACACGTTAACTTACGACACGATGCACAATAAAGCTTCCCGTTGCCGGTCGTTCCCGTATCCCGGCAACGACAACGGGAACATCACCAAGTTTTAACTTTCCGTAACGTTCCCGTTCCGTACGTTACCGGAACCAATCGGAATCAAGATGTGCACGTCCTAAAACTATTTTATCAACTGACTGATGGTTTATACGCGAGTAATATGCGAAATAAATTGAATAAACATGAGCGGAATAACAAAACAACAAAATATAATTAACACACTTATTATTTGATTTGTTCCCGTCGGCTTGCTTCACGGGCTATTGTGCATCGAAGCCCTTAACGTTAGCGTCTTCCCGTTCTCGTTCTCGTTCCCGTTCTCGTTACCGGGCAATTGTGCATCGGCCTTAAGATCTGTACATAGCACACATATAGGCATCGTCAAAGGTCAAAACTATGCTTATACTAGAGTAGGCATAGTGTCTAATATATTGATTATACATTATTATACTAAACTAAACTAAACTAATTATGTACAAATATACAAACAGATTGTCATACAATGTATTACTGGGTAAGCCTACTATGGAATAAATTTCTAAATGAGCAAATAACAGTATGCTTATTATTTATACGCTTAGTTTATTTATTCACTAAGGTATTCTTTGATGGTATAAAAACTTTTGGTAATAAGGAACAATTTAAGGTTATGTTTAAAAGAATGCATTGTGGGGCAGGATTTGATTGGATTCGGGAGCTTGTTATAGAGGGTGGAGGCTAGATATTCCGGGCCTTTCGAGAAAAGAGATAGATTGTGGGCAGGACGGTGAATGTGGAGGCTGGCTCTAGTGTTGTGGGAACGTTGTAGCCCCACCCGTTTGGTCAGAATCGGCCCAAATGTCACGAAAATATCGCACTAAAAATCGAAAAAAATCGTAAAAGTACGATATTCATGAGAAATATTTCTTCGATTGTACCCAAAAACGTAGCAAGTCTAAGTTCAGAGATTTCGAAGGTCCTGTCAAATTTTCATCAAGATCGCATATGCCGTTTGCCCGGTAGAGAGCGAACAAACAGACGGAAAAAAAAAAAAAAAAAAAAAAAAAAACACATCGAGCTAAATTTTTTGGGGGGTCGGTGAAATTGAAGTCTTCGCTTCGCTCATCCAAATAGAATAGGTCTTTATTGGCGAAGTTAAGCTCGTCGCTTTTTTTCAACTTAACCATACACTGCAAGTAACACATTCGAATAAAAAGGTATGAGTTACAAAATAGGAATAAGTAGTTTAGTATCTAGGATATAGTAGGTTTACCAGTACATGTACAACAAAAGATAATTTTACATAAATACCGTCTTGCAGTGACAGTCTACATATCATCGTACATATCACATATCAATACATATCAATATGAGGATCATATCATTTACAAGTTACAACTAATACTAAAAAAATAATATAGGTAAGTTATAGCATATAAAATATGCAAAATATGTCATAACTTGCTAAAATATAGAGTTTTGTAAAGTTAGTTAGGTAACTAAAACTTAACACTTTGCATGAATTAACATTTTTTATAGGCTTTCTTTTGACATTGAGAGCAGGTAGGGGGGGGGGGGGGGATATGTCCATTTAGTAGTGAGTGAGTTTAAAGTTGTGGATCAACACCTTAGTGTTGTTGAGATAGTAATTTTTTTTAAATTCTCGTTTAAACAAGTTTTTACATTTCTTTGTAAGCGCTTTTGGTAGGGAGTTGTATATTTTTATTGCTGTGTGAGTAAAAGAACGTTGAAACATGGCTGTGGAGTGAGAGTAGCCTATAAAATGAGTTTAAATGCATTTCTGGTATGAACTGTGAACTTACTACTTCTTTCCATAAGTTTGTTACATAAGTATGATGGAGATTTGTTTGTGAGGATTGAGTTAGTAAGTGTTCCAAGGTGAGCTTTCCTCCTGTTTTCCATATCTAGCCATCCAATTTCCTTGTATCGATGTGATATATGCTCATTTTTCTTTAAGTTTAGGGAAAATCTTGCACGTATGCATTTTGAGCTTTTTGTATCCTTTGCTTGTCTATGGCATCCAAACATGGACCATAGATGATGTCTGCGTAATTGAATCTTGAAAGTATTAACGAGTCTGCGAGCATGAGTTTGAGTTTAATGTCTTGTGGTAACATGTTCTTAAATTTGTAAAGATGTTTTAACTTTCCATAGCATGCCTGAATGAGAAGATTTGTGTGCTTTTTGAACCTGAGCCCGGAGTCCAGGTGTAAACCCAAGTTTTTTGCTACATCCACAATAGGGAACGCTTTTCCTCCTATTGATAATTTTTAAAGTTTGGATCACTAGTTTGCAGCAATGCTTTGGCAAGACCTTTAGGCTGTCCAAAATAAATCACTACCGTTTTGTTCGGGTTGAGAATAAGAGACTGCTTTTTGGATAATTCTTCAATGAATTTTAATTCTGAGTTAATTTCATCAACAGCTTTTTTATGATGTTCAATTTTAAATGAGTGATATTTTTGCGTGTCGTCACAGCATATGCATGTGTTTTACCATATTTTGTTCTATTGATAATATCTGACGTGTATATCGTGAATAACAGTGGGCTGAGAATAGCACCTTGGGGACTCCTACACCCACTTTATCTGCTTGTGATATTTTTTATCCTATTTTTACTTACACAACTGAAAATATGTCTCTACCCAATTCTAAAAATGCCTATACACGTGACAAACAATCTGAATTGTATGTATTGTATTATATCTGGTTCATTCATCAACAGTCAAACTTACGTTTAATATTAAACTCCTTGAACGATTCAGGAGCCGATCGCAATCTTGCATTTTCAGGTGCCACTCTGTGCACCAATACTGAATGTACCATGTGACGCTTAATAAATACAAATACAAAAGTGGCTTTACTGTGCGCAAAGGTAGGACCATGTCCCTACGGGCAGGTAAATTTCAATAAACTAGGAAGCTTCGCAAACGCTTTTTCAGGCGCGTTGTTGGATGAGCGTAATTTTAAACGAAAAAAACGAAAAAAGCGTAAAATTGCGATTTTCATGAGAAATGTTTTTCGATTACGCTCAAATTTCACACGAATATATTAATTCATAAAATTAAGGTTCTGTGAAAAAGTAATTACAATTGGATAAAGCATGTCGGTGTTATAAGTCGAAGAAATTTAAAAAAAAAAATTTAAAAAAATGAAAAATTGCGATTATAATGAGAAATAATTTTTCGATTACGCTCAAATTTCACACGAATATAAGAATTCATAAAATAAAGGTTCTGTGAAAAAATCATTATAATCGAATAAAGCATGTAGGTAGATGTAATAAGTCGAAGAAATGTTTTAAAAATCGAAAAAAAAATCGTAAAATTGCGATTTTTATGAGAAATAATTTTTCGATTGCGCTCAAAAACGTGGCAGTTCTAAGTTTAGAGATTTCAAAGGCCTTCAGACAATTTCATCGCAATTGGAGTAACGGTTTAGCCGGAATCGTGTTAACAAAGTACAAACACACAAAAATACAGAGAAAAAAAACGGAAAAAAAACATTCCGGATTTTTTTCTCCAGTGTAGTGAAATGGAATCTTCACTTCATTCGCTACGCACATCCAATAACAATAATACATATTTTACATTATTACAGTTACATTATTCTATACTAGGAAAACGCTAAAGTCCCGTCGCATTGATGGATGAGCTTTTTTAAAAATTTTAGTATGCATTGGATCTCTTTACTTCTTCAAGTTCCATTGCAGGAAAACGCTTAAGTCCCGCCGCGTTGTTGGATGAGCGTAATTGGTGCATTGAGCTGCCATGTGTTATGCGGATTTTCTGTTGTTCTGTGAAAAAATCATTACTTAGTTGAAGATTTTTTTTAAATTAAATTAAATTAAATACAAAATTAACTTAATTTTTTTTTAAATTAATCGTAATTTAAAAAAGGAAAAAATCGTTATATTGAAATTTTCATAAGAAATAATTATTCGATTGCGCACAAATTTTACACGAATATATTAATTCATAAAATTAAGGTTCTGTGAAAAAATTATTACAATAGGATAAAGCACGTATATAGGTGTTTTAATTCAAAGAATTGTTTTAAAAAAGAAAAATCCCGTAAAATTTCTATTTTCATGGGAAATAATTTTTCGATTGCGCTCCAAATTTCAAACGAATATCTTAATTCATAAAATTAAGGTTCTGTTAAAAAATCATTGAAATCGGATAAAGCATGTAGGTGTTATAAGTCGAAGATTTTTTTAAAAATCGAAAAAAATCGTAAAATTGCGATTTTCATGAGAAATAATTTTTTGATTGCGCTCAAAAACGTGGCAGATTTTGATTTTGATTGCCTCAATAAAATTTCATCGCAATTGGAGTATCGGTTTAGCCGGAATCGTGTTAACAAACAGCCAAAAATACAGAAAAAAAAACATTCCGGATTTTTTTCTCCAGTGTAGTGAAATGGAATCTTCGCTTCGCTCGCTACGCTCATCCAATTAGAATAATTTTTATAAAGTCGGGGATTTTGCCCCCTTCCCTTGACGACCCCCCGGCGACGATGACAATGACACAACGAACGATGACAAAGACGATGACGACCGCGACGTGAGAAACCCCCCTTCCTCCCATTCCCCGTGGCTGGTTCTGACCAGCATGGGCCCCTCCCCCCCCCCCCCGCCCTTAGGCTAGAGTGGTGCATTATGACCTAACGGTTGACGCGTCCTTAATCCAAATAAACTAATTGCTAGGTCAAATATATGTAGGCCCGAAGATTGCTTTATGAACGCATTGTTACTTGTCAATTGTTATTATTTACCGTAAAAACTAAAAGCTTTATTTCTAAGGATTCCGGCTAACTTTTTCAACTTTTTCCTTCAAAAGGTACTACATCACCATTACCTTAATATCCATGTATAATACTAGGAAAACGCTTAAGTCCCGCCGCGTTGTTGGATGAGCGTAATTGGTGCATTGAGCTGCCATGTGTTACGCGGATTTTCTGTTGTTCTGTGCAAAAATCATTACTTAGTCGAAGATTTTTTTTTAAATTAAATAAAATTAAATAAAAATTAATTTAATTTTTTTAATTCATCGTAATTTAAAAAAAATAAAAAATCGTAAAATTGCAATTTTCATAAGAAATAATTATTCGATTGCGCTCAAATTTAACACGAGTACATTAATTCATGAAATTAAGGTTCTGTGAAAAAATCATTACAATAGAATAAAGCATGTAGGTGTTATAAGTCAAAGAATTGTTTTAAAAAAGAAAAAACCCGTAAAATTTCGATTTTCATGAGAATAAATTTTTCGATTACGCTCAAATTTCACACGAATATCTTAATTCATAAAATTAAGGTTCTGTGAAAAAATCATTACAATCGGATAAAGCATGTAGGTGTTAGAGGTCGAAGAAATTTTTTAAAAATCGAAAAAAATCGTAAAATTGCGTTTTTTATAAGAAAAAATTTCCCGATTGCGCTCAAAAACGTGGCAGTTCTAAGTTCAGAGATTTCGAAGACCTCCATAAAATTTCATCGCAATCGGAGTATCGGTTTAGCCGGAATCGTGTTAACAGACACACAAAAATACAAAAAAAAAGAAAGAAAGAAAAAAAAAAAAACATTCCGGATTTTTTTCTCCAGTGTAGTGAAATGGAATCTTCGCTACGCTCGCTACGCTCATCCAATGAACGTTGTAGCCCCACCCGTTTGGTCAGAATCTGCCCAAATGGCACGAAAATATCGTGCCAAAAATCGGAAAAAAACCCGCAAAAGTACGATATTCTTGAGAAATATTTCTTCGATTGTACCCAAAAACAATACACTTCTAAGTTCAGAGATTTCGAAGGTCCCCTCCAATTTTCATCAAGATCGCATAATATGCCGTTTACCCCATACTCCATAGATATTGAACTATAATCGGTTTGCCCGGTAGAGCATCTTATGCGGTAGAGAGCGCGAACAGTAAAAAAAAAAAAAAAAAAAAAAAACACAAGAGCAAATTTTTTTGGGGGGTCAGTGAAATTGAAGTCTTCGCTTCGCTCATCCAATTAGTCTAAAACTGTAAATTTGAATTTGAAAATCACAAGTGAAGTGACGGTGAAGGTTTAAAAAATCCCCAATCCAAAAAACGATCGAAATAATAACCAAATAATATTTGAAATTTCCCGGCTTTTATCGATTAGTTGCAAAACCTACCACCACGGCTGCCTCGGCTCGGCTCGGCTCGGCCTGCACAGCTGTTTTATCTTCGAAGCAACAAGAAAACCAGAACGTGCAGAAATTTTCACTGAACAAATAAAATTAATAATTATGTCTGGTAGAATGATATTGCCTGGCCCTCTAAGGCATTTAGGTAAAAAGCACTTGGAGCAAGCCACACAATGGTAAGTTCGATATTAGTCTTCTCGCTAGGCCTAGGATTTTGGTAGGGCTAGGCTAGGCCTAGGACCTAACCGAATAGTGTTATTTGCCGTTCTTGGTCTCATTACTTGGTCTTGTTCTTATTCTTGGTCTGATTCCTGGTCTTGTTACTAGATTGCTTCATGCATTTTATCTTTAATTTATTTATGTAATTTATCGCACGTATCGTAAACAGCCGCCATGTTCTAGTACTAAGAACAAGATCAGGTGTCCTTTTCCGATTCTTGTTCTCATTCCCAGATTTCGGCGAGTCTCGATCGTGCGCTCGACTATTCGGATGCTACTAGCTACGTCATGGATATCATGACGCCTAACGGTGACGTAAAACGAGAATGAGACCAGGGAATGAACGCGTTTTGGCACTATTCGGATAGCTCCCTAGCCCTAGCCTATGATCCTTTGTGTATCCAATCCCTTGCCCTATCTAACCTAGGCCATTGAATACAAGGGATTGGAACCTAGGCCCTAGCCACTCTCCTAGCCCTTAGGCTCAGACCATGAATATTTTGTAATGGTAAAAAATCTACTAGGTAGGCCTAGGCCTCGGCTATGGGCCTAGGCCTCGGCTATGCTAGGCTAGGCTAGGGCCTAGGGCCGGCACTTCTATACCTGGGGGGGGTCCAACTTATATTAACAACTATTTTCGCTAGGTTAGCCGAACTTTTCGCTGGCTACAGTGCGCCGCGCTAGTTCTAGGATACAATCGATAAGAGCGCACCCGAAATCCTTTCCGTTCCACGTCTATACGTCCGCCATCCAGGCGGACGTATTCGCCTCTAAAAGTTGCAGATATGCGCTCTGGCGGAGAAGCGCTCAACTGGAGGTTTGGGGGTAACTTCTACCCCGCGTATGCTTTTTCACAGATTTGTATTAAAATTGCATTAGTTTTGGGACTGTTGGCAATATAAATACATGCAACAGTCCACAATATTGATGTTTGCTATAATCAAGAATACTGTAATAGAGTAAAAAATGACGTATCAATATGATCTTATGATCTTAATATGATCTTGAAAACGTTTAATTTTGCAAGTCAATGAAGTGACAAAATGTTGAGGATTGGGCTTTCATCATTTGATTTTATTGACGAAATTGACGACATGTCATACTCATAATAATATGTATTTATTTTATTTATTTATTTAACGTTTATATCCTGTTCTTTTAAAAATGATTTACATTGGCGATATTGTTCATGATTTTACGTCAAACCTTTTACAGTCTCCTGGTATAGAAGTACAACATATACAAAGGCCCCGGGGATCCATGAAGAATTCAAGTCCTTATTTGGTGACCTTTGCGTAATAATATCGCCATTGTGACACCATGATAATATTTAAAACTGAATATAATTTACGACCATGCATGTATGTAGGGTACTTAGGTGGAAACCAAGCCCTACCACTCTCCACATGTTTTTAATTTAGAATATGTTGGGATTCAAAGGATATCAACTATGTAACATTTTCGTTAGAAATTAAGCAATCAAACTCCATAAGTAAATATAAACAATTGATCCAAGTATGGTTGATGGATCAATGCCGTAGAAATTAAGTGTAGCCATACTGTTATTTTTAAAATATTATTCAAAACACTATTAAGACATGTGTCTACCTAAACCATTGTATGATTTCATTACCTTCTTATTTCCACGCAATGTGTTGGCTTAACATTTTCAAATTTTCATACATAATACATAATTATGTTACTGTCAGTTACATATTATTATTATTCATTATTGTATTACACATGACATTGCATGATATTAGGCATATATTATTACTAATTATTTTACCACTGTTACATTTTACTATAGGTACTTAGTTTAGTTCCTACTTTCTCTTATTTCTAGTCTTCATCAATATAACACTGTATGTAAAAGACCCCAATTTGTGGGTAAGATATACACTCACTGCAGGTCAGTGCTAGAATATAATATATTGAATTCAATATTAATTATGTATTACAAATCGTTCAGTAGGCCACCAAATGAAACAATGATATGAGATTTTGATGTGATTATTGGCAATTAATGTCTTTCTGTGTGTGTGAGGGGGCAGGGTATAATTATTATACTACCACATTTGTTTTGCCGTTTACCACTCACTTGTAGTTTTATATGTTGTCAGTTGAAAAAACATAGAATGCTATGTTGCTATGTTACGAGTGCAAAATGCAGGCACAAAAATCAACGAAAAACTATATCATCTGCATGACACACCAAACCCAGTATATAACGAGAATCGCCAATTTAACCATTTCTTCTTAAGCTTAATAACAGTAGCATATATTATTATTATAACTGTTGTCAGAGTAAGACATAAACATGTGTCGTTGTCGCTTTAAAAGACTGTTGATTTCCATACGCCAGCGCGTAGTAAACAGAGACGAACCCCCAAACCTTCAGCCATATTGCACGAATTCGCGCGACGGTGGCGCGATCTCTTATTACTTTTAGTGGCGAATAGCTTGTAAAAAGTTGGACCCCCCCAGGTATAGAAGTACCCTAGGGCCTAGGCCTATTATGAACAATTTACAAGGCTGATATTGCTAAAATCTGAGACCTACGTAGCCTCTGCCTAGGCCTAGAGTCCTAGGGGATCAACATAGCTAGGGCCTAGGCCGGTAATTATGAACAATTCCATATTATGGTCAAATTTGAAAAATAACTTTGAAAAAGGCTTTACTAAGCATCACTGGTCAACATATTATTAATGTTTTACAACGGCGCTTACCTTGGAAATGTGTAAAAAGTTGATAAACATGAACTATAAGTGGCGAGGAGTGACGCAGCCTAGGCCTACCGTGCTGAGCTGAGATGTTGTACTCACTGCAAGTCAAAATAGAATCATTACGTTTTTGGTGTTACCTAATACCTATAGTAACAAAAAACCTTCAAACCCGCCTTTAACGTCACTATTTTAAACGAAAGTCATTTTGCGTTGAAAGTCCTTTATATTGAAAATAGCGACGTTAGGCCTAAAGGTTTTGTAGGTTGAGTATTTTAGTGCAAAAGGTTGGTACTACGTAAAAGCAAGATGTTAATGTCCAACATGGCGAACCAACAACAGTGAAATGTCCCGAGTGTTTACGTGTTCAGTCTGTGTTCATTTTTCAATATTCCCGCCTACGCGGGTTGGCATTGTAAAGTTTCAACTATAAATTGAGGTAATTTGTTTAATTACCAGTGGATTTTTGTCGGGAAAAGTAGGTTAGTGGGTTTGGGGGGGGGGGGATGCGCGAAGCGCCGTGGCGAGGTTAGTACACCACTTGGGCATACAGCCTTGCAGGTGACACTAATGTTTTTACTTTTTCCTACTTTTTACACATTTCTAAGGTAAGCGCCGTTTTGAAACGTTAATATGTCGACTAATGATGCTTATTTAAATAAGTGTTTATTGGACATAACACTGTTCTTTATCAATATTTATTAAATTATTAATGATATTTCGATTTTTATTCAAAAATCTTTTTCAAACTGAAGGTTGACAAAAGAAAAATTAACAACAATCCATATAAACAAAATGACCATGAAACATATCTGCCAACACAATTGATGGAAAAAAATAAAAAAAATATAACATGACAAAATTAAATATACATTGCACTAGATCACAAAAATTGGTGGAGATGAGTTGATTACAAGTTATTAATTCAACGTAATGTATATTTTTATATTGTTAATAACTTGTAATCAACTCATCTTCACCAATTTTTGTGATCTAGTGCAATGTATATTTAATTCTGTCATGTTTTTTTTTTTGACTATTTTTGTGTACTTGGAACGATCATATGTCCTTTAAAACTTTTAATTTCATTTCATTTATTGTCTTGTCTTGTCTCTACGCTAGGTACGGCCATTCCATTAGCACAAGTATCAAGTGATTATTACGAAATTATGAAATTCTGCTGTTTCGACAATCGACTTGTTAGATATACGCAAGTGTGTGTGTGTGTCCCCGGGCAACCAGTCGAAAGATAAATATTTAATGCTGATGCACTATGCCAGTATTTTTGACTGTTGTCCAATATGCTGTTGACGGTGATTTTTTTATCTATGTTTATGTTTGGAATGGTTCTAATATATTATGTGCCAGCCTGCATCTACTCGAAAAACGATAAGCTATTAGGAAGAGTAAACAAACACTGCCCGAAAACCTTACGCATACTTTTTCACACTGTATTGTATTATATCATACATATTACTCAATACTAATATAACATACTAGTAATAATGAGGTGAGGTATGTATACAGTCAGTGTCACTGATATAATATTGTTAATCTTTTTACGGTGCATAATAGATAGTACCTACAAGCATAAGGCCGGTGTCACACTATCCGTTTCTGACGTTCCCGCGAAAGCGGATCCGCTTTAAACGGATGGCCTCTACCATGTCACACCAATCCGGTGAATTGCGTTTTAGCAGGACAAAAACTGGTCAGTTCTCCTCGAGTAGTGAACGTGGTGAGTCGACTACTCATGGAAAAGGTGGTGGAAAACAATTGAAAAAACTTGAAAACGGTCCGTTTCAACCGGACAGTGTGACACCTTGCACTTAACTGCGTGTGTTGTCGCTCACATCCCGCTGTCCGTTCATCCCGCCACGCGGCAGCATGTTGCGTTAGCATCCGTTGGGTGCGTTAGCAACGGACAGGTGTGACACGTCGCATTTAAAACCGTGTACTGTCACCATCCCGCAAAAGCGCATCCGCTTTCGCGGGACCGTCAGAAACGGATAGTGTGACACCGGCCTAACACGCGAGACTTATTCGGGAGGTCCCCGGTTCGAATGTTCTATACTTACCACTGGCAACCCTGACATTTACGTTTTTACGAAAACTGACGCTATCCCATAGCTACTTTATTAGCAGAATGTATTTCAAAACAAGTGTTGTTGACCAGTGTTATGTATTGTTAGTGATTGTGAACGCGGGTCTTCCGCTTTGGTTTTAGTAGAACAGACTATTTCGACAGATAGACCGGGACCTGCCTTACGCGTTACAAGCCGCTAGTGGAAGTGCTGTGTTGCAAGTTGCAACACATCGCCAGCTTCAGAACAGTGACGTCACTGTTCTTGAGCGCAGCGATGAATTTAAAGACCCCTATTGACGTAGGTCGGAAAATAAACACAAACCACTTAGTGTTTATGTTTCTATTTGATATTAAGACTAACTTGTTAAAGAGATGAACGGACACTTTAACTAAGGAAAAATGAAGATAAATTCACAAAACAAAAATTGTACTCGTCTCAGAAATAACCCCTCTGTCTTATTCTAGCCCCACCTAAATCACTTTCCCAGCCCATGCTGTTTAAATGCGTGTCTCATTTTAGCCCCATGGGTGTCTCTTATAGCCCCAATTGCTGGGGCTAATATGAGACACATATTTTTCCATTTTCTGGAAAATTCATGGTCATTTTCCACAGTTTTCATGCAGAAATAGTAACCTCACCTCAAGACAGTTAAATGTTGAATAATGCATTAGTACAAAAAAAGTTTTAAACTGTATGAAAAAGGTAAAGTAATGTTTTCTATCTCATCTATACCCCACTAGACCCTAGGTAACAAAACAGGAAACAATACAAATACAAGAAGGCCTACATTACACAACAGTAATATAAATAAATATACATATACACATAAAAATAATTTAAAATGCTATGGTTTAGAGTTTACGCTCACCAGCGTTTACCGCTTATTCCAGAAATGGTCCACCTATTTAAAATTTAAAAAGTCTTGAGTATCCGCGATGCAAAGATGATCCAGATAGCGCTTATTGTTTGTTTTTTTTTTTAGTAGGCCTACCCGAAGGACTCGTAAGCAGCACTATAGATATTTATAATTTCATAGCCACAAAGATCGTAAAGGCAAGCTACATTATCCAGTAGGCCCAGGCTTTGTATAATATACATGGGTTGACGTGCAAACTAGGCTAGCTAGTCCTTCCTGGCCTACGCCCACTAAGCTGTCACAGTCACAATATCACATCGAGTTTGATGAGGTGACGATTTTCTTTTCTTTTTAACTTTATCATTCGTAATGGATCAAAAATTGACTTGGCAAGAGATAATTTCATATTTAGGTAATGGTATAAGTAGAGCCCCTTGAAATTCGTGACTGACAATAAAACCCAAATATGTGCTTACCATTTAATTTCATAAAATGAGCATGAATTGATCAAATCTAAACCAGAAAATGCCAAAATTGAATCACTGCCAAACACCGAAATAGGTGTAAATTTCGTAATAACACCGAAATTCACAATAAACTTTTTTTTTACAACGAAATGCACTAAAAATGGGAATTATTGTTTAATTACGGTGTAATTTTCCATATTTTATGCCAGTTTAGTTCAACCAAACAAAGTTTTTATAAAATAAAGTTCAGAAAAAATTATGAATTTACTTGTAGTAGATTACACCAGTCTGAACATAAGTACATTCAAACTTGTTTGTTTTGTGGCTAGAATAATATGCGAGGCGTGAACGAATATTACTCGCATATATATTGGTAAATATAGATAAAACCGCTGAAATACAACTTTAAACCATTAACACAAAAAATTTAAGTTTTAAAAACGAAATTCACTACAAAATAAAACCACTTTCAAGGACCTCTAGGTATAAAGGCTCATTCATAACCAACTTAGGCCTCTAACTTAGCAGCTAACTTAGCCTCTAACTTTAGGTTGCTGTTCATGATAGATATTTAGGCCGCTAACTTAACAGCCACTGCCTCCTAGATGTTGCTCGTGGCAGAGTGCTTGCATGATAGATGTTTTTAAACCAATCACAACACGGATTTGCAGTGTTTACTTTTATCGCGCCAATGCTTGACATACAATAACATTCAGCATTCAGTAAGTAGGCCTAGCCTAGCTCTACTTAGGTAGCATTATAGAATTGATTGACTATAGACTGTACAGTTTATTAAACAATAATTGATGGTAAAATCAATAAACGTATTTATTTAAGACAACGTGACGTAAGCCTTACATAACCTCACATGGCCTAGCCCTAGCTGGGGGCTAGGCCTAGTACCGCAATAAACATTAATAATACTGACGGTCAGTTGACATTTCTGCCCCAATCGATAGCCAAATGTTTTCTTTTATATTGCTTATCTTTGTATAAAGACGAAGATTTTACATATAGCAGTGGCCTTTTCATGAATTCGTTCAATAGCTTTTCATCGAACAATAGCTGATGTTTCTTGGGATCCATTTTTGCTGTTTGTTTTACGTTTTCCAATCGATATGACCGGAAATTGTCGGCTCGAGTCTCTCTCTGATTGGTTAAAAGCTTAATGTTAAGTTAGCTGCTAAGTAAAACCTTGGAGTTTGCAAACATTCGGTTGCTGATAAATGTAAGTTAAAGGCTAAGTTTGGTCATGAACAGACGTGTTGTTTTCCATAAGACAAACCTTTAAGTTAGAGGCTAAGTTAGCTACTAAGTTGGTTGTGAATGGCCCTTAAGACATATAGTTGAGGGGGGCGCTGTTTTGCTGCAAGGCAGGCAATTCAGGCCGATGTAAACACATCGTGGCGGTGTTGATGTAAAAATTGATGGACAATAGAACAGACCTACAGTCAGCACCACTACTCATGTACATCGCCATCTATATTATGGTGTGTTAAAAAAGATAGAAGATTAAAGAAGGCTGTAATCTGTTCTAGCTATAGTGCTGCTTGACGAGTCCTCCGGTAACTAAATATTTTGAAGCTTTTCTCTTTATCCGCTAGATGGCATTGTGTTCCTTTGCGTCGCGGATAGAATAAAAACATTCTTTGAGGAGAAACTCCCCCACGGCTGTTTTAAAACGAGGCAGGGTCTTAAGGGGCTATTACCCCAAAAAATAATATTTGACCACAAAATCTATAGCATAATAATTGAATGAGCGAAGCAAAGACTTCAATTTCACTTATACCATTGAGTAAATGTTCTATACTCAATGCTTACCCCGAGAAAAATAGCTCGGGTGTTTTGTTTTTTGATAGTTGTTTTGTCTGTTTGTTCGCTCTCTACCGGGCAAACGGCATATCCGATCTTGATGAATATTTGAGGGGACCTTTTTAATCTCTGAACCTAGACTTGCCACGTTTTTGGGTACAATCGATCAGATATTTCTATTTTGGTACTATTTTTATTTTTTCTGATTTTTAATGAGATATTTTTGTGATTTTTGGCAAACGGCTACTCCGATCTTGATGAAACTTTATGGGAACGTTTACAATCACTGCAATTATATACATTAAAATTTTAGAGACATTTGAAGAAATATTTCTCATAGAAATTGTACTTTTACTGTACGTTTTTTCCCCCGGTTTTTAATACGATATATTCGTGATATTTGGTCCGATTCTGACCAAACAGGTGGGGCTACAATGTTCATAATTTACATTGACATAAAGATTATGGTGATTGAACGAGTGAGCGTAGCGAACGTAGTGATTTCCATTCGACTTAAACGGCCCTAATTGTTTTTCTGCGTGCGTGCGTGTGTGTGTACGTTGAAAATCAGCCGAATCGCTGAACAGATTGCGCTAAAATTTTAAACAGACATCCGGTACGAGTTTATTGAGAACTGCTAACAAAATCAGCAAGATTCATTGCGATTTAAACCTACAAAAAATGATAAACTGAAAAATAGACTTCCAATGTTTAGAATTTATTTTAACGACAATGTTTTAGATTTTGAAAATATATTTTTTGTTTGTTTTTCGCCTGGCCGTGAAATGCCGTGCCCATGCAAGGTCTGTCGAATGTTGGACGTCAAGGTACCCCCAAATTCCGCTCGTAGATTGAGTAAACCTTGCAATATTTTCACGTATTTCGTACTGGCTATGTTTTCCATAGTATTGTCACAGATGATAGACTACACTGCGTTATATGCATTTCAAAACATGTTTAATAATTTTTTAAATACAATTTAGGAATTACAAAATCCTTCCCGACCAGGGGATTTCTTTTTCTCTTCCTACTCGTTCTTTTCACTTTTTACTTTTTACTTTTTCAACTTCTCCGTGTAAAGCGGCCTTAAGGGCGTTTTAGCCAACTAG
This sequence comes from Sweltsa coloradensis, assembly GCA_024449915.1. Taxonomy (NCBI): domain Eukaryota; kingdom Metazoa; phylum Arthropoda; class Insecta; order Plecoptera; family Chloroperlidae; genus Sweltsa; species Sweltsa coloradensis. The sequence continues at coordinate 521,509 of JAMZAV010000236.1, read as the reverse complement.
ACTTGGGAAACGCCAAAGTCGTTGTTAGACGAGTGAGCGAGTCATGTGGTGAGTACCCGGGAACATTTGCATTTATGTTTGATATTTATATTCGTATAAATAATGTTTTTTTTAAGTTTAGTAGGTATACGGGCGCGTCAACTGTAAGACCAATGCGCCTCTCTAGGCTATGGTAGGTTAGGTAGGCCTAACGTAGGGGGAAGAAAAGTAATGTAACCGGGTACTCAACACATGGCTCACTCACTCGTTTAACAACGACTTTGGCGTTTCCCTAGTGTAGTGCATTTTGAAAGAAAAAGATGAAAAAGTTGGTCAAAATTCATAGAAATAAAGGTTTTAATAGAAGCCCTTTCAGGTGTATAATTAACAAATAATATCAAGTAACTATAGAAAAAGTAATGAGATCCCACTTTAAAACATAATATTTATTGGACAGAAATATTAAAAAAAAGCTCATTTATCAACGCGGCTGGAAAAAGCGTTCGCAAAGCAGCCTAGTATACTAAAATGACCATTCAAAAAATTATACCTTGTATCTGTGATTTTTCACAAAGTTTTCAATTTTTTGATCCAGAAATTTGCAAAAATCTAGGCGTTTTGGGAAATTTCTTAAACCACCTTTAATCGGCTTCTTTTTTGTTCCACATTAGATACTAGAACATCATACCAATCTAAAATGGACCTTTACAACATAGTGTCTTGAAACTGTGCTCAAATATAGGCCTACTCTCAAACATGCATTCCAAAATCACATCCATTCTTGGTAATCGGCATTTTTTGACCGAACCACTTGCCCAAATTACAAAACAAAATATCGATGGTGAAGAACCAATACCTTCTATCTGCCATTTTCTGCCAAAATGGATGTTGGTGTCTATGGATACAGAAGATTATTTCGAATTTTTGGGTGCTAATAGCTCCTATCTAACAATACTTAAACATCTCCAAAAGAGACATATATAGTACTACCATTGAGTATATAACCATGGTACTACCTTACATCAATATCTCCTATCTGCCACCGCCAACTAGTTACTTTTTTAAATCAGTTTTAATGCTCTCCTGAACAATTTGCTTTTTGGCAGATCGAAGGTATTGATTCTTCGCCATCGATATAGAGAATTTACAGAAAAGGCTGTAGAGTACGTCAATAACGGACAATATTTTTTGGGATCAAAATCCTTCAAGGTCACGGGGCATAAAGATCGGACCCCCATGTTCTTTCTTATGGAAGATTTTTGCCGATGGGACCTAGCTCCTAAAATACTAATTTTGACAATTTTTTGGGGGTCATGGTGGACCCAATCATTTTTCTGGTGATTTCTAAATTCATAACTAGTGAGCCCGAATGAAATATATATTTTGAGTTTAGCGGGTTAATACCCCTTTAATTGACTTATTTTTGGGGGGAAGAGCATTAAGAAACGTTGATAAGAATAATGTGGTCCCTTTTGAGATAGGCTTGTATTATGTTGTTGCAAATAAATGTCAGAACGAGTCCTAGTGTTATGGTCATGAACTTGATCATTACCTAGTTATGAAGCGATGAAGCGATTCACTATGCGCTTTCCGCATCGCAGTTTTAACATGGTAATATGGTTTGGGATGTGAATTTGGAGATTTGCTTAAATTGTAAAATGGTAATGAAATGAAATGACGATTGTGTTTGCAGGCAAATAAGTTAGAATAATTATGATAAAATGAATACAATGCCCATGAATGGAAAACGGCGACATTTAGACGTCCCAGGTGTAGTCTCTCGGGACACTGGGACAGGTGTGTGAAAACCCTAATTTAACTCAAAGCCCTACTTGTGGATCTATGACCTAATTCTTAAACTTGTCTCCAGGATACCAACTTTAGCCACTTTTGGAATGGCAGGAGGAATGACTCTGCTGTACTTCACAGATTGGAGAGCAGTTTTGGATTATTTCCCATATTACAATGGCAAGTTCCCACCACCAGTTGAAGAAAAGAAAAAGTAGTTTGTTGTATTTAGACTAAACTACACAAATTTTTAATTCACTAGGGTAAATTAGTAATGAATATGTAATGTCATTATCAGTGTCACTGAAGTTGTAGGTAGCTGTTTAGACAAGAGAGCCTAGTGATATAGTCAATTGAATCGTACAATATCAGTTATGTAGTAATAATAAAACTCTGGTTGTTGATACAATAGGCTATATATACTATACAATTACTGTTACCAGGATCTCTAAATACAGCATGCCTGCTAGTAGTTATTTATCTTGTTTAATTGCACTGTAGGATACCTGGTTTATGCAAATGTAAAGGTACCTCTGCCCACCTAAAATTTCTATTGTTGAGAACTGTTTTGTAAATATAAGACCTAAGAATAACTTAAAAAGTGTACCAAATCATCTCTTTAGTATAATAATAGCATATAGCATTGTATTGTCTCACCATATAGTGGGAAATATATTACGCTAAACTAAAGGAAAATAAATTCTATAAGTTATGTAACACTTCATACAATCTTTATTCATTCCAGTGTCACCCACAAATCATTTTCCTGTCTACAGCAAGTTACATATTATGCCCTAGCTAGTACATGTTCAGTTTAGTATACTAACAGTATCTCGAATGGAAACTACACTACACTAGCGGTTTTTCACATTCTTTAACTCCTCTTGATATAAGAAATTGGCAAGGTTTTCTGCCTCTGTTAGATCCTGTTTTAATAGTCTTGGTTGTATAAATACACGATTTATTGTAACGGCACCTACTGTGATCATTAATGCTGTAGCAAACAGCACTAAAGGTTGCCCCTGTACAGACCTCCATACATGTAATGGAGATCGCATCCTAGAAAGAAAAAAAAAATACAATATTAGGTATTGATAATTGGATGAGCGTAGCGAAGATTCCATTTCACTACACTGGAGAAAAAAATCCGGAATGTTCTTTTTTTTTTTTTTTTCTTTTTGTATTTTTGTGTCTGTTAGCACGATTCCGGCTAAAACCGATATCGATTGAAAATTAAATTTTATGGAGACCTTCGAAATCTCTGAACGAAGAACTGCACGTTTTTGAGAGCAATCGAAAATTATTCTGATGAAAATCGCAATTTTACATTTATTCGGTTTTTGAAAATTTCTCGACTATAACCTACATGCTTTTGTTGGATTTTAATGATTTTTCACAGAACCTTAATTTTATGAATTTAGGATCATTTAAATTTTAGCGCCGATCGAAAAATTATTCTCAAGAAAAACGAAAGTTTACGGTTTTTCTTTGTTTAAACAATTCTTTGACTTATAACACCTACATGCTTATCCGATTGTAATGATTTTTCACAGAATCTTAATTTTATGAATTAATATATACGTATGAAATTGAGCACCATCGATAATATTCTTATGAAAAACAAAATTTTACGATTTTTTTTTTTAAACGACGATTAATTAAAAATTAAATAGATTATTTTTTTTAAATAATTAATTTTAAAAAAAATCTTCAATTAAGTAATGATTTTTTCACGAGAACAACAGAAATCCGCATAAATTGGCAACTCAATGCACCAATTACGCTTAACGCCGCTTTATCTTCTGTAATTAATAAGATCCAGGTCCTCTAATTACGCTCATCCAACAACGCGGCGGGACTTAAGCGTTTTCCTAGTATACTTTTATGGTGCTTCTAGTTTAGTACAAGGCTGGAAAGAAAACCCGTGCCGCCGTGCGTGGTTCCAAATAGGGTGATTTGATTCAAATTGAATTTGTTAAAAAATTAAAATCATTGATTTGACCAGAAAATGCATAATGGCCCAGTAAGCCAAAAATGCAGGCATATGAAAAGAAGAAGAATAAATCAAGTAGGCCTAGGAGGTCGTTCCATATGAAATTAAAAGGGGTATTACATTGGAGTTGCCGCCAACTGGTTACAGTTTTTGGTTGGGTTTTTATGGTACTGACTTGAACATGCAAACATTAGTTCTGAGCACTTTAGAATGAATGTGCGCATGCTCAGTAGGCCTACTATAAAAACCCAACCAAAAACTGTAGCCAGTTGGAAGCAACCCCATTGTTATACCCATTGATTCAAATTGAATTAGTTCAAAAATAAAAATCATTGATTAAAATCAAGTAGGCCTATGAAATTAACAAACATTTTTTTTTCAACCTTTGATTTTCATGAAATTTGGTATAGTCATAGAAAGTATCAAATTCAACTGTTTTTCTTTTTGGTGGGGGGGGGGTTAAAGGGAGGGGGTCAAAATTTGACCGTTTGGTGAACTTTTTATTGGTAAAAATACTAATAGCTCAGCTCCTGTCAGAGCTGTAAAGTTGGGATTGGTCTCATTGTAAAGGTGATAAAATTTCCTTTTTAAAAACAAAAAGTTTGAACCTGAAGTATCCAATTTTTTGCGCATTTGCATAGGACCCGGCACCCACTGAAACATCTTGGCAAGAACTTGTTTATGGTAATATCTTGTCAAGAACTTGGTTTGATACAAGATCTTATCTTATCTAAATATGATCTTGTAAGATTTCAAACTTAACTGCCACCTGGTGTTAACTTCTTGAACCTCATCAAACAACATGGCTGCAAACTAGCAAAGACATGTAGGCAGGGGTCGAAGTTACCTTTTAATGCTACCAGCCCTGCGGGCTCGTGGCAACAATAGTCCTCTAGCCTGAGAGCATTTTTACTAGCCTGCTGCAATCAAATAGGCTTTATTGATATAAAACGATCATACTTTGCCGGGTTTGTTGTGTGGGTGTGGGGAACTAGGGAGGACCGCGGAAATGATTTTTTACCATAATTACAAGAAGATTAGCCTAAATTAGGAGATTTTTATTTGGTGTAGGCCTACATACTTTGAACGATTTTCCATAATTGTGAGCGCACAACTACTGGAAACTCGTTAGGTACTGCTGCGAAATATTTATATTTATTGAAAGGCAACTGGGAACTCTGGACAAAGTACTCGCCTGTCGGGCTAGAGCAGTGGTCTTCAACCTGTGGGTCGCGGATCATTTTAAATTGGGTCGCCGAATCTCTGACATACATTTTGAAAATAAATAATTAAAAATCCATCAACAAGGTATGGCCATGCACCAAACCACCCTAAGAGCAACTGTCCGAGTTTGAATATTATTTTTATGCAACGAAAAATATAGGCTATCTTTCCTGGGTGTTCTGCGCGGCTGAACAGGCACATTCGTCTTCTCAGCCGACCGCAGAGAAAGACAAACCCTACCTACCAGCCGAACCGGACAGGTCAGTGAACCAAACAATGGCAGGACGGGGTAAGAAAGTCCCGTTACGGCCGGGGTGGAGGGGATGGCGAGTAGCGACAAAATGCTTGCAGATATTTCTGGCAGTCGAGTGTCGGTCCATCTTGTGCAAACACAAAGCGTGAGGCCGGGTTGCACTCATTACGTGTTGCATCAACTAAAAGTGTGATAAATGCGAATTCAAGTGTTGTGAATTTTGTCGGATGTGAATGCGTGAGTTAACCCTGCGAATATTTGTGTTTTTTAAAAGTTTATTTTACATGTATGTAGCCAACATCGCGTATTGAGGTATTTTGTGATTAATACGTGATTGATTGGATATTGCTAAACGTCTCATATTTATGCAACTTGGCTAATCGAGACGAAGGGAGGGACGTAAGGGATGACGTGGGGGGACAAGGGGTGGACAGGCCTGTGGAACAATGGGTAGACTCTAAATAAAAATTTATTTATTTATTAAAAATGGATAGGTTCGTTATTCGAAAGACACCAAACACTCGGTTACGAAATGCAGTCGAGGAAGTGCCGATTCCATCGACTTCAACTGCAGAACCCAACCAAACCTTGACGTCTACCTTAACGGGAGTATCTGAAAGTAAGAGACCAAAACTATCTGCTGGGCAAAAGTATGATGATAGTTAAATGAAATTCGGTTTTTGTGCTTTTAACAAAGATGTATTGGTTGTGCCTCAATGTGTTGTTTGTGGGGAAAAACTGGCCAATGAAAGTTAAAACCATCAAAGCTAAAAAGACATTTAGACACAAAACATCCCAATGTAAAAGAAAAATTCTTAGATTACTTTCAAAGGTTAAAAGAGGAGATGCAAAATCATAAAAAGGTTATCAAACACTATTCCACTCTTATCACAAATCAGCACTGAAAGCATCTTTTTTGGTTTTGTTTGTTGGTTGGAGAGGAGCTTATTTTACCAGCTGCTATTGACATTTGTACTGAAATGGTGAGCAAAAAAGTGGCCCACCAGTTAAAAGTAGTTCCTCTCTCTGACACTAGTGTTGCAGGACGTGTATCAGCCATAAGTGAAGACTTATTATGTTTTTCGTTTTTATTTTTATTTTTTTACTTAAAAACAAATGGGTTCTGTTTGCCACAGTAAATTTCTTTACAGCTTGACGAGAGCATACATTGCATGAGATTTTTATTCATATGTACGTATTGCTACAACATAAATCAGAGGATTTTTTATTAGTTAATAGAAGCACCACCTGAGAATGAACTTTTGTACTACAAACAGAATCAGTATTCAAAACTGTGTTGCAATAACAACTGATGGCGCAGCTGCCATGACCGGGAAACATGTTGGGCTAGCGAAGTTGTTGAGAGACGTCGTTCCGAATATTGTCTGGACTCGCTGTATATTGCACCGCGAAGCTCTAGCTTCCAAACGGATGTCGAGTGAGCTCAACGAAGAACTTACCGATGCTGTGAAAATAGTAAATTATATCAAGGCAAACGCATTGAATTTGCGCTTGTTTGGCATCTTATGTGTAGAAATGGGTTCTTTGCATAAAGCTTTGCTACTACATACAGAAGTACGCTGGCTTTCTAGAGGAAGGTGCCTTGAGAGAATTTTCGAATTACGTTATGAGGTGCTCCAACTGCTGAATAATAAAAGCTCATCTTATGCCGACTACTTTAATGATTCAAAATGGATTTTAAAGTTAGCCTACCTGGCAGACATATTCAACTTACTAGGCCTAAATGAGTTAAATTTGTCAATGCAGGGTGACAACTTTTCTATTTTTGACCACACCAAAAAGATTGAGACTTTTCGAAAAAAACTCAGATTACTCAAAGCAAAGGTGACATCAGGAAACATTGACGTGTTCCCAAGCGTAAGTGAGTTTTGGTAAGGACCTCATTCGGATTAGTCCTACATTCAAAGATGTGAAAACTGCAACCAACTCCAACTGGAAACTACTAAATGCGTGCTAAAATTGTACTTTTCCGGATGAATACAAAATGCTGATGGATCAAAACCATTTACTAGATGTTCAACTGTTAATTTAGAAACTCATGTGGAAAACCAGCTAATTGAACAACAGGTTGAACTGTATTTCAGGCTATTCCAGAGCACTTTTACCGATATATTGAAAGTCAAAGGAAAATGGCTGAAAGTTGGCTGGATGAAAAATGAACTTAAATAAAAAAGAAAAATAACTTTGTTTCTTTGCGACAAAGCTCTATTTTGGCCATTATATTGTCACGTTGAGAGGTTGATTAGCCCTTTGTATAATAATTAATAATTTATTGTATTTTACCTGCCATAGGGCAGGAAGGCTAATGCAGGGCAAGTGTGCCTCTGTAGCCTGACACAGTGATAACAGAGTTACAAATTAAACATTACATGAAAAACAACAAGAGAACATGACATTTATAAAGTTAGACAAATTGAAAGGCAAAAGGCGGATAAGGGTACTTGAATCTCGGTAGAGGTCTGAAGACTCGAGGACACGAAACGAGGTCGTGAAGCTCATTCCTGCCGCCTCGTGAAGACGTTGCACGTAAGCCCCTGCGAGGTGTCGAGTCGAGCGCTGATACCACCGACGCCGGTTTGGGTATACACGTCTTCATTCCGCGTCATCGGAGGAAGCCGCGCGATGCGGCGAAGGATCCTTTGCTCCAGCGAGAAGTATTGCTGGAGACATCCTCCAAAGACGGTGCCAGCGCCGAGGTCGCGTATTCAAAGAGGGGACGGATGAAAGTTTTTATAGTGTGCCGTAGAGTACGGAAACTGCATTGGTATAGATGTTATTTACCAAAGTAACTATTGTTTTGGGGTAGGCTAATCTTCCCAACGGTGACCGAGATCGATAAGTATAAAACGGGGTGATTTCCAGGACATGTATTAAGAGGTTCAACATAATCAAGAACACTATTTCAACAAAAGAAGGAGCACTGTATTTAACAATTTGATAACCTAATCTTGCCTATCAGCTGAGTGCATGCATTTTACCTGTCTGAACGTGAGTTCGTGTCCCCTGACTTTACTGACATTACTGTATTGAAATCATTTAGCTTACTCTATTCCATTTGGACCCTGGTATGTCAGTGACGACGACTCGATCCCGGACCCCTGGATGACTTGCTCCTGGTCTTCTCACTTCGCTACTTGGGTCAGCTGCCGCCTCTCGGTCTCGCCCTGACTCCTGGCACTCCTGACTCGCTCTCTTAAATTGTTCTTCCTTCAGTTCTTTGAGTCCAACTCCATTTATTACCCAACGTTATTACTGGCCTTGTCGGTAACACATTTAACTCTTCCCCGAAGACAACTTGATTGTTTGCTGGTCACTCCCCGATCAGATCGCACCTCCAACACCAAGAAGCTTCCCCTAGACCCTTCTCGACTTTCCCCCTCCAGGGCTCCAGTCTGTACGTCTCTAGGGCCTAAGTCCCTTCCCCTCAACCTCGTCACCACTACTCGGCAATCTTATGTTATTGAAAGGTCTGCATTCTTTTCTATTAAAACAATAACTTTCATGTTCCCAATAAAATTATGTAATCGCCATTCTGCACATTCCAATTCATTGTTGTCATAATCCAACTTATTTAAGAAGTGTGTCAATCACCATTGTCAACAAAAGACAGCAAATCACTTGGCATAAGAAACAGACCATGTAGTACCAGTAAAAAGAAAGGTAGAAACTACCCCAAACATGACAATATGCAAATTTTGGGTCAATACTAAAATGAATGTTTTAGATGCAATATTTAGTTTCGAGCTATGATTTTTTTTTTCTGTATCAACACACCTTTGTCTCTGGACCGAGTATAAGGGAAAATAATTTTCTGAAATAATGTTCGATGTACGATTTTTTTTGTCACATAATACAAAAATGAGTTTTGAACCGGAACACGAAAAAAATCGTTCATCAAAAGTTATTTCATAAAATTATTTTCCCTTGTACTCAGTCCAGACACAAAGGTGTGTTGAAGCAATAAAAAAAAATGCATAGCTAAAAATTAAATATTGAATCTAAAACATTCATTTTCGTATTGACCCAAAATTTGCATTTAATGGCCAAAATAGAGCTTTTGTCCCGTCCAAAAAAAAATTTTTTTTTTCCTTTTTTATTTTCGTTCATCTTTCATCCAACCAACTTTAAGCCATTTTCCGTTGACTTTCAAAATATCGGTAAGAGTGCTCTGGAATAGCCTTAATGCATCATCTCTGGAAATGTTTTGGGCTAATTAAACGAGTGAGCGCAGCGAACGTTCAATCTCCATTCAACTCAAACGGCGCTTGTTGTTTATCTGCGTGCGTGCGTACGTTGAAAATCAGCCGAATCGCTGAACAGATTGCGCTGAAATTTTAAACAGACATCCGGTACGAGTTTACTGAGAACTGCTAACAAAATCAGCAAGATCCATTGCGATTTAAACCTACAAGAAATGATAAATTGAAAAATATGCTTCCAATGTTTAGAAAGTATTTTAACGATCCAATGGTTTAGATTTTGAAAAGATATTTTTTGTTTGTAGGTACCGGTATTTACCTGGCTGTGAAATGCCGTGCCCATGCAAGGTCTATCGAATGTTGAACGTCAAGGTACTCCCAAATTCCGCTCGGAGATTGAGTAAACTTTGCAATATTTACACGTATTTTGTACTGGCTATGTTTATCATAGTAGGCCCTATTGCCACAGATGATGGACTAGGCCTACACTGCGTTATATGCATTTCAAAACATGTTTAATATTTTTTTAAATACAATCCAGAAATTACAAAATCTTTCCCGACCAGGGGATTGAACCCACGTCTTCCACATTTCGGCTGTAAGGGCCCCTTAGCCAACTAGACTAGGGAAACGCCAAAGTCGTTGTTAGACGAGTGAGCGAGTCATGTGTTGAGTACCCGGGAACATTTGCATTTAAGTTTGATAATTATATTCGTATAAATAATAGGGTATTTAAGTTTAGGCCATAGTTTAGGCCAAAATGCTCCACTGTAGCCTATGATAGGCTAGGGAGGCCTAAGGTAAGGGGAAGAAAAGAAATGTTACCGGGTACTCAACACATGGCTCACTCACTCGTCTAACAACGACTTTGGCGTTTCCCTAGTTTAACGTCCACAAGTGACTATGCTGACTAATCAGCAAATGCTATCTCCTCATTGCTGATATTTCCAACAACATATTTGTGTTATGGCGTTTTCCATTGGCATGCACTCGGCGAGTGCAGAGATGTCATTGTTGTCAACCTCCACTTGAATAACATTACAAAACTGAACAAATGAAAAGACAAGTGGCAATCCAGTGCGCACTAGGGCGCACTAGTGCGACCTGAGTGCGGCCAATGGAAAACGCCATTAAAAAGGTTTTTCAACAATGACAAATTTAAAAACAAAAATTAGAAATCGACTTCAAGCGGACAACGATATGCGTGTGGCTCTGTGTCAGATTCAGCCAAGGTGGGACCACCTCTGTAATAACACCCAGGCTCAAGTGTCACATTAAGTAAAGGCAGGCCTACTTTTACGTGAGGCCTATAACGTTTTGTAATTTAATTATTTGAATTTGCTGTTTTGCATTTATACATTCATTATTATTATGTTTTTACCTTTAGAATTAATTGGTAGGAGAAAATGTACAATGGTAACAGGGTCCCTTTCTTCCCCCCCCCCCCCCCCACGCACACACAAAAATGGGATAAGAAAAGTGTTGCCTGGGGTCGCGACAAAAATATGGCCCTTGAAGTGGGTCGTAGGTTACAAAAGGTTGAAGACCACTGGGCGCTAGAGAATTGAGATTTTCTAGCCCGAGCAAAGTTTCACTAGCCTCGGGCGAGTGTTAATTTCCGCATGTAGGACTACATTTGTGCTGTCTCATTGTTTCAGTGTTCAGTGTAGGCCTATTTTGAAAAGAGTACCGGTACCATGACAGAAGCGCTGCGAGCGGTTCTGTTCAACAAATTCACAGTCTGCCCCTTCATTCACGCATTAAATTATTTTGTTGTGCAAATAAATAAGGCTGTGAGATGGCTAAATATTAACCCCATGTGCGAAGCATGCACTGGACTGTCTACCGTACCGTCACCACGCATTCTTTTCTTTTTAGTAAACTTTGTTGATTGTTTAAACTTTAAATCACTGCCTCCTAGATGTTACTTGTGGCTCCTTGTTGAGTCACGAGTAACATCGAGGAGGCAGAAAAAAAATTTAAATTAAAAAATAAAGGTTTTGGCGCCCCGAAACAGCGTAAAGGTAAGTTTGACATTACGGATAAAGGGAATTTCATAATTTATAACTTTTTTATTATTTTCATTATTTTTTTAAATTTAAATTTTCAATGTGTCAGAGTTAAGCTGCGTTTACTGTTTGGCGTTTGGCGTAGTTGACTGTAGTAGCTGAGCCTTTCAAAGTAGATGTTAGTTTGACTCAACTTTTTCGTACGTCATAAGGTTTTGTCGCAAAGTTGAAAATTGTTCAATTTTCTTACGCATTAAAACAGTGTTTTATGCGTTATAACTATGTATTAAACCTTGTGCATTTGTGTGAACGCCAGTAAGTGTTTCCTATGTTCCAACATTACGACTAACGCGTTAAAACATTATGCTTACGTCTTACGTTTTTATGTGGATCCGCCTTAAGGGAATCTATCACTGATGGCTAATATTTTGTATGGTCTTTAATTTACTCAGTATGATAAACGATGATGTCTTCGATGTAAAAAAAAATAAATTTGATTTTTTTTGTCACTGTTTCGGGCTGTCCCGGAAATTTAAAACGTTAAAACTAAAAGCAGGATAAAAAAAAAACTTCTTGTCGGAAGGATGAGAATTTTTTAACACTTTTTTGTAGCTCCTTTAAAAGTGATATAACACAAATTTCATGCATTTATCTTACTTAGTGGTATTGATATGAATTTTTGATTGTACCAATGAAAACGCGACTTAAAATCGCTTGTGTTTAGCCTATCCTACATAACGTAAATGGGGTGAAAAGTTACAATATTTTATCGTTAAACCACTTGTTGAACCATCAGCTTTAATTTCCACCCAAAATCTTATTGATGTCACCAATAGCAGCGGAGAAATGGTGCTTTTCTTGCTGTCATGCAAATCCCTCCGTAAACCAGCCGTCATCGAGCTCGCGCCGTACGTTGCCGAGTGGATAGTAGCGACATGCGACGTACATGGCAACTCGGTCGGCCGGCCACGGAGCCACCCTTCCGCTCTTAGCGCGCGCAGTATGATTCGTGATCTCTGGTGTTAGTGGTTCAAGAGCGCAGCTAACTCTGTCTTGGGTTAGTCGTGTGTGTGTGTGTGTTATGTGTACTGAGCGACATCGCAGAGTATAAGTGTTTAAAAATATTGGTTATAGATTGTGATAGATTTGTAATGCGTATTTAAAAACCGGGTATAATGGGAAGGCGAGGCAACCCTCGTAATCAAGGCAAAAAAAAAAACGCAGCAACAAATCAAAGGCAATTGCCAAGTGGAAAAGAGAAAAGAAGGAAGAATATGAAAAGAAGAACACATCTTGTCTGGATTCGCGATCACCTTCAAGGTAAGAGCTTCAGTTAAATCAACTTTGTATTTTATGTTTTATGCATATTTTAGTTGTGCCGATAAATTTGCATTATTTGGGATGGTAATGGTTATAGGGATGAGCTTGAACCAAGTGCAGCTGGTATGTTGCCTCAAGCAGGCACTTCCGGGCTGCAATCTCTAGCCAGGCATACCCCATGTCCATCTCCAAGAATCAAGTCCTCCTAATGGTTCAGGACACAAGTCTGAATCAGAGTACGCTCCGTCAATACCTTCCACTTCGAAAAGGTATTTATTATAACGCACTTGTTTTTAATAAAGCATTTTTATCAAATAGGGATTGTATCACGTCAACCAACCTTCGTAGGTATACCACGGTATGCTACTCGGGTATTCAGGCGTGACAAGTATTTACGGCTTACGCCACCTACCTCTCCCGCACTATTAAAACTCACCTGTTCATAATCAACTATAAGAACTATTAGTATTTGTGCATCATATTTCGACAAATTATTGTAGTCGTTTAGATAAGTAAATGAATGAAATGGGAAGAAAGAAACCTGCACAGTCATTGCGAACCTTGAACCAGGCGCGTAGGAAGGGGGGTTGGGGGACCCGCCCCCACTTTTTATGGTGACGCCCCCACTTTTTATGGTGACTCCCTCACTTTCGACTTTAGACACCAACTAGTTTAAAAAGGCAGAATGATGTTTACAATGTGTTTTTAAATATTGTTTAGAATTTTTGTCGAGGGTTCGTTCATTTTTCGTTCCATAACGTATACAATGCGAAAAATGTGTAAACGCGCATGTTACAAAAAGTAAAAGTTTCGATATTTCAAAGGTTTGACTGTTAGAAAACAAACACACATAAAACAAAAACGTGACCTTTTTTCTTTATAGGCTTTAGCCAATAGATGTATGCGTCGCTCACTACGCTTCCAATAACTACTAAGCATATTTTGAATTTTATACCCCCACCCCACCCCCCACGCTCCTCACTCGAAAAAGAGTTTCTACGCGCCTGCCTTGAACGCAGGGTCTACTCGCTACAGTCTACACACACAACATACCACTTGTTCGTACCATACGTCGTGAGTTGAAGCTATCACTATCAAGTATCTGTTTTAGTGGACGACGTTTATACAAGTTTAAAGTTAACACCAGACACCTCTTCCACTTGACTTGACTAAGAGTAATTATTATTCACTTTCTGTTTATATTCCTTGATAATATTTATGTATTTACAAGTGCTTTCGGAATACTGCTTGCTTAGAGCTATGGACGCGCAATAAACATGCCCTAAAAGAGTGCATCTCGAACCGTGTTCATTGAAACTACGATACAAAATAAATACAATAATACATATACAACAATACAATAATACTAGATACACTAATTATTTATTTTCTTATACACGTGACAAACTAGGTATTAGGGTAGTTGTGAAGGGAACGTTCAAAGGCAATTATGAAATCAATCAAATTTAGAACAAACTATTAGCTAGAATTGCCAGTGGAGGGTATCGAACCGGCCAACTCCCGAATCAGAGATCCCCTTACGCATGAGTTACGTCTGTCGGTTTGAACCTTAGATGCATCAAATACCACTAGCAATTTATACTTTGCTACATTCAGCACACTTTATACCGAACACGACCCACGAGCCGGCCCTGCACAGATAACTAATACAATACTTGAATAGTTTATTATCGTGTGCACCGGCCGCTATCATCTTCGTTCCACACACTGTCTATTTGATCTGGCTGACCTTGTAGGGCGCGCGATGAGTCATATTAGTAAGATTGTCTGGCTATATATCTTCGCCCCCACTCCTCCACTCCTTTCCGCGACCCGCCATAGATTCGGATGGGCTAACGCGTGTAACTAACTGAAAGATAACTGTCAACCGAGCCATTGTGTTTATAATATCCTTACGGGGTGACCGAGCTGTCAAGGGCCCGCCAACAATCTTGACTCTAGAGAACCGGGTTCGATTCATTATAATTGAATCACTTGTTATGAAAAGGGCCCGAGTCACTAAAACATACTTCTGAGATAAACTTTTTTGAATATGAAATAATCGTAGTACATACTTCAAACTTCAAACATACTTCTCCACTTGACCAAACTAACGTAATTCCACTACCATACTCAGGTAATTCCAATGCTTCACATTATGCCAATACTGTGTAGGCCTACCTAGTATTCGCTAAAAAAACAATTAAATACCGGAAAATAAGAAATGTGTAAGAAAATATATTTATCGTTTCCTACTGTTGCCACGGTGGCGATGTGATGTACAACATGACTGGGTGCCTTATAATACAAAGTGAGGGAGTCCCAGGAAGTGAGTGGGGATTCTCCCCCCCCCCCCCACCCGTTCCCCCACTTTTCCTACGCGCCTGCGAGCCAGTATTTCATATTGAACGTTGTGTTTAATATGTTTTAAAACTATTATGCTTTTGATAACCAAATGTAATGTGTATTTGAATTTTGAAACAACAATGTATGTACTAAATTTAATAGTAATGTGTTACAACAAACGTGAAATGAACATCCAAAAAATACTTTATTGTAATTTTTAGTGGGATTTGGAAGTGCTAGGAGAGCCCGGAGAATCATCTGATGACCTACCGAGTTAATAGTAGTTGCAGACAAGGAAAAAACAGAAAGACTCGACGAAGTGATACCAGGACGACGGTCGTAAACATCGCCCATCTCCTCAAGGAGCTGACAGCTTTATCATCTCATGGCTTGAAGTGCACCTATGGGAGATATGATTGTATTTCCGAACGCCGGTCTGGAATCTTTTCCGAACTTGTGTATCGCTGCAATGTATGCAATTCGCAAAAGGCAATTACCACGGAAGTGCTAAACAAGGAGGAAGTGAATAACGGTTGGAGAGCACGCGCGATTCGACCCCCCCCCCTCCCCCTCCCACAGGCCTGCCGCGCACACAACCAGACAGGACAGAGGTGAACCATCAGCGCGTTACTTCGCAATGGCATATCAATCTGTGACAATCGAAATCCTCGTTCGTTAGATACTGTGCATGTATCTAACCTATCATCTACTATGAATCTATCATCTACTAATAAATGTTGTATATTTTTTTCTTTTCGAATAGGCTACTGACCGTTGTTTTTTTTTTTGAATTTGTTATTTTTCCTTGATTGTTTACATTTACGTGGAGGAGTGTAGTGACGTAGTGAGCTAAGCAAGAGTCCCAATTCAATTTGACTATCCATCAACGCGAAAGTAAAAATAAGTTGTCCTTTGTTTGATTACGCTGAAATTGGTTTAGCTAGCACTGCCGTATAATAATATCCACCGTAATGGGTGAAGTAGGCCTATCGCTCTGTCAAGCACTCCGTCAGTCAGAAACCTTTATACAGGTTTCTCTAATCGAACTATGTTCTCCCCGCCCAAGGTCACGCCCATATTCAAAAACCACTTGAGCACTCAAATATTTTAACATTACGATTATTGATTATGACCACTTGTTTTTTCATTTTTTTTTTCTCATTGATTCCCAAACAAATAATGTTTTTACATCGATTCAAATATTGTTGAAATGTGTTCGATGTAGACTCATTTTTATTGCACGTAGACGTAGGCGTCCATGACAGATAGTCTTGGCAACACATTAGTATGATAAAGTTACTATTTTATGTAATAAGTAATAACCTATAAAGACAAGTTTTAAAAATTAAAATAAATAACAAAATATGTTATATATTGTAAAATGTGTGTTTTGTATATTTTGTATTTTGTATTGATATAGATCGACTACGGAAGCGCGTAATAATTATGTGTAACATGTAGACTGTGGAGGTTTGATTAGCTCATATCATAGTACATAATATGTATAAGTTGTGAAGTTGTCTTGGAAGTAAGCATGTAATAATTAATTATGTATTTATAGTTTATACATGATGGTATTTTAGAGATAAATTAAAAGTGCCTACTTTGGGATCTTCTGCTATCCGGACAGATGTGGTATACGTGTACTTGGTTCTTTGGTAATATTGCCACGTATATTATTATAATTAGACCAACGTTTTGAATTATAATAAATGTGGCTATAGGCCTACACTGATTATATTCATATGCTGTAAAATGTTGGTTAAAAGTCTGCCCAGTAAGATAAGGGCTGGGACTGAATACATTAGTTTTGTAATTTCTACGCGTCTCTTATACCAAATTCCACACTATCTGAAGGATGTTCTTGCTGTAATTGAGAGGACGAACAATAAACAAGACATTGCATAATATATTATGTTCTTTTCTCCTTCATTTCCTTCACCCGCTCTCGTTCTCTCAAGAGAGGACAATGTATCCGATGTCATCCATTTACTGCCTATCTCAAGGATGAAGTATAGACAGACGACAATCAACATCACACTCACTAACCGTCGGGTTTGTGTACATATTATTGTGTAGTAAATTGCATAGGCGTATGTATTTTTCCCATTATCAAGAATAATTTTCATTTCACTACACACAAATCATTCGAACATAACACTATTTACGACGTGTCCCAATTTGATTGTCATTACTCATTATTGTTTTTTGTTTCCTTGATGTGCGAGTTCGCGGCTAGAAGCCAGCCGTTGCGCGGGTGCTAGGGCCGAACGAATGTGACCGAATAGAATGACGCGTCGCGTAGCAGTAGCACAGGCGCAAGGCCGTCGACTCGCCACTCGTATGCGCGTTGTTCGTTGTTTCATATTTCCCACGCAACCACTGACGCAACCCTTAGCTCCACCCATTTTCGGTGGCGCAATCTGTAGAGAGAACACTGAACACTTTATGACCTATTCTTCCCGATAAAGCAAGCAAACTGTTGGACGACTGCGATCGGTCGACCGTGCTAGTTCTATTTCACGCCGCCGCGCGATAGATTCCCCTTAAACATAAATATTTACAAAACAAGATACACAATGTCGTGCGTTTCATTGTCTACCCATGTGTAGTTACAGGAACTTTGTCGGTAGTACCGTAGTCATTATTCCATGATTTTCAATGAAAGAATTTGAAATAACCGCGCTTTCCTCAAAGACTGGCTCACGACCGGAATAAAACTATGGGTGTCTTGGTCTCGACCACAACAATCAAAACAGCAAGGCATTGCATACGTTCCTTACAAATCTGACCTGTCATATGGTGCAAATTACATTTACTTAAATTTCATTGGTCGCAGACTGGTCGTTCTGGTCGCCTTTGCGGAGCACAACCTAAGTAAATGTGTGGTAAGTGAACGTGATCGCTCGCAGCGCTCTCTTTCTGTCATACGGTCTCCCATATATGTCGAGTTAAAAAAGAATAGTTATCTAGAAGGCCCGTCTTTTCTCAATTTTTCTAGCTACAGTGATGCTTGCGAACTCGATGGCCACTAAAATTAGAAGCTGCCCTCTTTATCCGCTAGATCGCATTGGTGTTCGTTTGCGTCGCGGATAGGCCTAGCCATTACTTTGGATCCATGGATAGGTTAGGGTAGGCCAAAATGGGCACTTATTCGGCTAGGGGGGTCCAACTTTTATACACCTTGTTGGTACCCCACGTTGGAGTATGGAGCAGCGGTTTGGGACCCGTACAAAGCTGGTGAGATAGCGGGCATAGAAGCGGTTCAGAGGAGAGCTGCCAGGAGAGTCTTAAAAGTGAGAAAGATATGGAGGGAAGTGACTGATGAAAATGGTAACAAAGGGAGGATCTATGAGAATGTGGGAGGGATGGTGAGGGATTTAGGATGGGAGAAACTTGAAGTTAGGAGAAGACAGGATAGGCTTAGCAAAATGTATAGGGTATCCAGAGAGCATGAAGGATGGCAGGAACTGCACAGAGACCTGAGGAAGGCTAACTACATTGCAAGAGGGGACCATGGGTGGAAGTTTGAAAGGGGAATATGGGGCACGGACTTAGGAAGGTTTTCTCCTTGCCTAGAACGATAGTCGAGTGGAATGGTCTGGCGGAGGGGGTCGTAGGGCAAAAGGACATAAAGGGATTTGTGTTGAAACTAAAATCAAAATCACTGCCTATGGACATACCTGGAATAGATGAGGAAAGAGGAAAACAAAGGGAGGAGCAAGAGGCAAGCTCGGAAGAGGAGGATTGAGGAAACAGGGAGCAAGGAGTAAGAAGAATAGTAGTGAAGAGGACTAAGTCTGCCACCGACTAGAAAGTCAACTGCAGAAGTGAAACAACAACAACAACAACAACACTGCTATATTGCCTTGTTACTAGCTACTTATGTTAAAGGTGTACTTTCGTAAAGTTAGCCAAACTTTCCGCTGGCTACAGTGCGCCGCGCTAGTTCTAGGATATAATCGATAAGAGCGCACCCAAAATCCTTTCCGTTACAGTGTATAGGCCTAGGCCTATATAAAAGTTGGGACCCCCCTAGGCCTACCCCAAAATGGGTACTCTTTCGGATGGTAATGCCCCAACTTTTTTTTCCATTAAAAACAATTCAACCTTTAACGTCGCTATTTCAAACGAAAGTACTTTTCCTTTGGAAGTGTTTTATATTTAAATTAGCAACGTTAAAGGTTTTGTAGGTGGAGTATTTTAGTGAAAAAGGTTAGTACTGACCGCCATGTTGGCGTAGTGTTGTAAAGTTGGGGCATACCATCCGAAAGAGTACCCCAAAATGGGGGTAGGCCCACCTAGATGCCCTATCGCGCAAAAAATACACAAACACAATGCAAGTGCATTGGGTTGACCCTTCATTTATATTTATATTCTTTTGAGTGCCTACACGTAATTATTGGCTGTCATTTTGTGTTTTGTATGCGTGGATAAAAGAACTTAGATGCCTCAGAAGCTAGGCCTAGCCTTTGCCTAGACTCAAAGGGATTGGATACACAAAGCCTAGGCTAGCTAGCCTAGGCCTACCTACCTTTAAGATTCAACCTGTGATTCAATTTTCACTTCAGTTGAGCTCTTCGATTGTTCTTTTTGGAAAAGTGGTCTCCAAATATAAATACCTCCAATTACTCCAAGTACGGTTGCAAACAATATTTGTCCTCCAGACAAACCTCTTGGTTTTCTTATTCGCATGTTATTCCAAAACAAACCATCGACTAATCAGCCGTTTTCTTGGTACATAACCTAAAATACGTTTGAATGGATGCATGCACGTTCGCCAACATTAATAAATTTGTAAACAAGACCAACCATAAATTGTTGATATTTCCTAA
This sequence comes from Sweltsa coloradensis, assembly GCA_024449915.1. Classification (NCBI taxonomy): domain Eukaryota; kingdom Metazoa; phylum Arthropoda; class Insecta; order Plecoptera; family Chloroperlidae; genus Sweltsa; species Sweltsa coloradensis. Next base: position 501,542 of record JAMZAV010000236.1, on the reverse strand, counting down.
AGTTTAGTATAAACTATTTTTGAAAGCTACATATAGGCCTAGTAAATGCCTGTGAAGTAGGCTAAACCATAGATACTAGTATAATATAACCAACAGCTAAACAAATTTGATGAATTTGAATTTTGATAATTTGTTTTTTTACATGTAGCCATCTAAGGTAGCCATGCACGCCATGCATGTAGCCGATGTAGCCAACCTGCACAGCTGCAGACGAGACAGACAGAGTTCACCTTAACCTAACTTATTCATATTAAATACAAATACCCCTTGTGATGGTAATAATATATATGTTTACTTTGGATGTTACTGTGTTTGTTGGCTTTGCCTAGCTACTTGGCATAGGCGACCTCAAGTCCCTACATTTAACTTGCTTTCTTAAATAATTATTACTTTTTACTTTTCAGGCGATGCCATTGAATGACGTAGTTTTGAGTGGAAATCACCCTAAAACTATTTTGCTCCAAAAGCATGTAGACTACATAGCATCGTATGGCGTTAATAAGGATGAATATGTAAGTGATATGGCATAGGCTCCCTAGCTAGGTAGCCTAGGCTCAGTGGCGTAGCTAGTAGCTCAAAGGCCTGGGTGCAAGGTTCTCTGATGGCCCCCTGTAGTTGCGTGGGCTACAAGGGGTCTGGGGCGAAGCCCCAGCCGCCGGAGGCAGAAAATTTTTGGGGCCTCTTTTTGCTCAAGATAGCCTGTAGAGCGATCTGAGACAGGAACCGTCTCGACAACTATTTTTCGAATACCGGGACAGATTTCACAAAAACGGGACGATCTCTGTAAAACCGGGAGTCTGGTTACCCTATGACAATGACCCTATGTTTATAACGATGCATACAATGCAAACAACAATAATTAAGTGCCATCTTTGTCATATCGACAAATTAATTTCAATGTAAATAAAGACATTATATATTTTAAATTATTTGTTGTAATATTGTCTAGCACATTTAGGACACCCTCGGTTTCGGGGCCCCTTCGAGGCATTGAGGGCCCCCTAAGGGGCCCTCAATGCTCAGGGCCCGGGCGCGACCGCACCCCTTGCACCCCCTATTCCTACGCCCCTGCCTAGGCTAGCTTCTACGCTAGCCCAGGGTGCTTGCTTCGGCAACAGCCATGGCCGTCGGCCTAACCATGCCTCGTCCAACGGCCGCGGCCGTTGCTCATTGTCCTGTCACGGCCTAGGCCTAGGCCGTTGTTGTCTCTCTCCCCTACAGTTGATCATTGATCGGTGGCAGGTTATATCTCCTTTATCCTTAAATTCCTTTCGACGTCCAATTCCCTCCATTGCTTTCCTTGTAGGCCCTAGGCCTAATTCTGTTCCCTTCACATTACTTCTCTTTCACTCCCTCCTTAGTCTGTTCCCTCATCTTCATCCTCCTCGTTTATGCTTTGGTCTTCCGTTGGCAGTAGTTCAGGCCCCATTGGGAGTAGTTTAGGCTTGAGCTTGAGCTTAGACTGAAATACTTCGAGGTTCTTTAGACCGTATCTACGTAAACCGTATCACCTTTGTGTATTTTCCCTTTGGTAGGCTATCACACACAACACAACCTTGGTAAAAGTGAAGGGTTACTCAGCGATGTTTTTAATCCTTTTTTTGTTGAATAAACACTAGAACAAAACAACCATAACAGAGTAATTATAAATGATTTTTAAACAGGCACACACAAATGTTTACAAAATTTAAAACACAAGACACTAACAATACGTAACAAACAACCACCATCACCTCCACAGGCCGCCATCTTCGAACTCAAATCCAGCCTAAACCAGTGCTATCAACTACTATGAATTACAAAATGAAAGAGTGTGTGGGGGCTTTGCCCCTGGACCCCAACTCAAACCTAACAACAATATCACAAAAACAGTTAAAACACACCCCTCATTTGGATGAATCACTAACTCAGGGAAAACCAGTCAATCCCCCAAAAATACAAAGGCTTGAGTTGCCAGCACTGCAATACGTCGTTCCCCCACCTCGTCGTCGCTCCAGTCGACATACAGCACACTCTCACAACAACGTAAACATCGACATTATGTCAATCGACACAAACCTTCCGAATGACCAAAAAAATACCCAAATCAACGTGCGCCGACTTAAACACTCCACAAATCATGTAAGTAACACCGCTCAATCATTTAAATTACCTTCCAAAGTAATTCCGGTCCGCTGAGCTGAGTGATTCTTACAATTAGGCCCTACCGGTACCAATACCTTGACGTGTTCATGACAGAGGCGTACACGTGCAGACTATGGTTCACGCCGCGCTGGTACTACAACCAGGGGATGTATCCACCCCCTTGGAAGGTTGGGTACTCCACCCAAGGATAAATAGGTTCGAGAAAAAATTCCCTGGGCATGATAGTGCAATATGAGCTAGGCCTATCAGTTTTTTGATGTCTAACTAGGCTAGCATAGGCCTACTACCTTTATTAGGCTATATACCGGTACACAGGTTACATCTTAAAGAAAATTCATGGTATAACAACTCATATTCATATTTTACACTCGTCAGGACAGAGAGACTTTTGGGCAATTCCACACTAAAGTGACCATAACATAAAGAAATTAAATATTAACAATAATGTTTGTCATTTATAGAAATGATATACCATGTTCATAAACATCATTCCCTGAAAATTTCAATACATACAAAAATTTATTTTCCGTTTTAAGCCGGTTTTTATCAACGAGTGTATTATTTTAGTATTTAACATAGGGTTGCCAGGTGTCCCGTATTACCCGGGAAATCCGTATTTGACGGGTGTTCCCATTGATCAGTATATCACGTATTTAGAATAAAGCAGTCCGTGTGCGCTTTTTCAACAATACGCGCGGGCGTATAGTTACTAATCCCTTCCCCTCGGCCGGCCTTGGTGCCTGATCAGTCTGCCGCTGCTGCCTGCAGTTAGGTGGTGGGTGTTATTCGAGTGCATCATTATCGCGGTGAGTCATTGTAGCGAGTGTCTCTAGCCGTAACGTGATAATCTTAAACCTCGGGCGCGGCGTGCGTGTGACAAACGCATTCGAACTCAGTGAGTGAGGCAGTGATAAACAACATGAAACAATTCGAAACTTCTTTAAAGTGCAAAATCAAGCAATAAATATCAATGATCTGATCATCAATGAAATGTGCCTATCAATAAAGTAATAATAATTTTGGTTCTAAATAGCTAATTATTAAAAATGAAACTATTAAAAATGAAACTGAAATATATAGCTACTTACTTTTCTGTACATTCCTTATCTGATTATCTCCCTATTTCAATCACAATATTGCTTTAAAATTTTCACTGAATTACTCTCAAATGCGCTTTAGGCCCTTCCCCAAAAAACACAACCCCAAAAAATTTTCACCACCGGCGGCTGGGGCTTTGCCCCAGACCCCAGTATCACTACGCAAAGTACTGTCCCGTATTTGAGTTTCACTAATCTGGCAACCCTAATTTAACACAATAATCTTTCCCTAAATGCTAATTTAAAAAAATGTATTAAAATGTAATAATTTAAAGATGACAAGGCCTAATAGGCCTATGAGAACTAAGTGCCTCAGGTATTGTTAAAATCAAGCCTATGGCGTGCTTTAAAAGTTTAATGTGTATAACTCCTTTTTCTATTAAGTTAATGTGATAAAATGAAAATGTGAGGTGGCCACAGGCAACCTATCTATAGTGGTTGGGCATCTCAATTACCTAATATGAGACAGAAATTGTTCATTATAGTGTTCTATTCTAAGTCTAACATCTGTAGAACGTAGTATTGTAGGATAAGAAAGTGACTTGCTTATTATTTTAATATTAGTGTAGGCCTAGTTAGTCGAAAAGTTGATAATTATTGTGAATTGTGCACATTTTAATGCTTTGAATGATTAAATGTAAATACCAGACGCACAGTCTGGTCCATTGAGGACTGAATTTAATGAAAATGTAAAAGTAAATTGTATAATGCTTGTGTATGTGTATGTAAAAATAGCAAAATGCTAAATAAAGATTTCTACTACTACTACTATGAATCATGTTGATTGAGTTTCACACTCGTTCCTCCGTTCCTTCTGCTAGATCTACGCTAAGCTAGCATGAATCAAGTTGACAAAGTTGTTATGTTGGGAAAACAATTTTGAGCTATCTGCATGCTTTCATTGGGACCACTATTGGTTGTTTAGTGTGTAAACTGTCAAGGTTCGCATATCACGGGCTGTCGCTGTTACTCGGCAAGTAAACACTGGTACCGTGTAGCCTACATTTAATCTGATTTTGTTATATTCACAGGAATACTGCATGACAGAATACCTACGAATGTCTGGCATGTACTGGGGTCTCACAGCTATTGAGCTGATGGGGGGCTTGGACCGAATGAATAAGCAAGAAGTACTTGATTTCATCAAACTATGTCAAGATGAATCTGGTGGAATTAGTGCCAGCATTGAACATGATCCACATCTGCTATATACCCTAAGTGCTATACAGGTACAGTATGCCTAATCTGCTGTTTGAATCCAGTATTTGTAATTTTTATTTGATGGGCCTCAAACATGAAAGTGAATTTTACAGTCTCAGGTACAGCTTTCGATTTACATTGTATCATGGGTAATTTTCGATTGATGTTGAGCTATAGAATACACAATAAAAAAATTAATTTAGCGGCTGAAACCCTTTAACTAAGCAACTGCTATCTTTATTGTACAAGACATTGAAAATTGTGGTGTTGGACGTAAAAGTTTGTACGTCCGACACTTTGAAACAAGCTTTGTAGCCTATATTACTGGTATGTTGAAGCAACTGTGGGTAGGTAGAGCCTACTCATTATGCTATCTTTATTGTACAAGACACAAGACATTGAAAATTGTGGTGTCGGACGTCTGACACCGCTTTACGTCTGATACTTTGAAACAAGCTTTGTAACCAATATTTCTAGTAGGCTATGTAAGCAACTGTGTTTTTGTACGTCCGACACTTTGAAACAAAAGCTTCGTATCCTATATTTCTGGTATGTTTAAGCAACGTGGGTACTCATCATGCTATTTATTGTACAATACATTGAACATTGTGGTGTCAGACGTAAAAGTTTTTTTTACGTCCGACACTGCTTTACGTCCGACACTTTGAAACAAGCTTCGTATCCTATATTTCTGGTATGTTTAAGAAACAGTGGGTACTTGTATTATTGCATTGGACTAAGAATCTGAATTTTCTTGGTATATTATGTGTCAATGTTTTAGTTTTGGGCATCATGTCTATCACGGGGTTTATTATTAATAGCCGGTGCTAATGATGTTTTTATGACCTACCTTTGATCGGTTTTTAGGCTGTATTAAAAATAATGTATTCATTTCATGTATTTTTAATTATGGAATTCTAAGATTTTGCAAAAAATCCTGGTATCCTTAGACACCTTAAAAATCCTTGAAAGTGGCAACCCTGAATTTTATGCTTTAGAAATGGTTTATGTAATGAAAACATCTTTTAGTCATACAAAAACAAAAATTGTGTGCTTGCAGATTCTGAGTTTGTATGATGCGTTATCAACATTAGATTGTGACAGAGTGGTTAGCTATGTGAAACAACTTCAACAAGAAGATGGAAGCTTTGCAGGTGACAAGTGGGGAGAAATCGACACGCGGTTCTCATTTTGTGCTGTGGCATGTCTGGCACTCATGGTAGGTAAATATTTATATCTCCTCATTTTTCTATTTAATATACATTAACTCGGACTAGCCTTTGTTTCCTTTAACCCTTCGTCACGTGCGCGGAATTTCTTAACACCATCCCTCGCGTGGGGTTTCTCAAACCTAGGGATGCACACTATAATCGATATTATCGATCAATAATCAATAATGGTTTTTATTTTGATAATCGATAAATAAAATTCATTATCGATTATCGAAATATAAAATAATTCGTCAACAGTGGCACGAACTAAACTCTAAAGATGGAGATTATCTCACGTTGTGTCATGACACTAGAGATTTATGTTTGGAATTGACCTATCAGTCGATAACGGAAGCCAAACACATGACATCAAAGACAGCCAGGCCGTAAACGGAACGTGATTGTTTTTATTTTTGACTTACATGTGCCACACTTGAGGTTCCACTTATAGATCGGAACAGGCTTTATTGATGACATCGATATTATCGATTCGATAATGACATTACCATTTTGATAATCAATAATGAAAAAAGTATTGATGTGCATCCCTACGTACTCAAGCCCCAAATTATTTTGGGCTGTAATTAGTGCAGTAGGATGTTTTGGGTATTTCTTTCTGTGCTCATATGATTTGTGGAACTACTATGTAGGTGGTTGTTACTGGGAGGACAGTGAAATAAAATGCCAATGAACCTTTTTGTATGAAATATTTTTTTATTGTATTTTCCAGATTTAAAAAATTGACATTTTCCAAAATATTCAAAAAAGGTGTCAAAATAATGCAATTTTAAGTTTTGTTTTACTTTTTAGTAATAAACATAAACCAGTTAGTAAATTGCAAGAAGAATTCTTCCAAAATTTCAAAAGTTAAGCCAAAATAGCATCGAGTTTCTGTATGCAGTTACAGTAACGTGATCACTCTCGCAGGGTTCTCCCTCATGTAGGCCTAGGTAGTAGGTACTATTATTCTTCATTTATTGCTTTCACAATGTGTATTTTTTTCAATACCTGGCTAGACAAGGCAAAAAAAGAACAACAAACCGTTGGCTTTATGAGTTAAACAAAGAAAACATAATAGGTACTTGTTGCCATTATAATATATGGCATAATATAATGGCATAGTAAGATTTCCGTATTGTCCTGAACTCAAGTCTATGCTATTGTGTTATTATGTAGCAATAATAACAACAACATTTTAACTTACTCTGTTGTTTATTTAACATGAGATTAAACAGATGATACAAGATTACGATACACAATAATAAGTAGGTTCCATCTACATGATGGTTGATGAAGTATTATACGGAAACGGAAGTAAGACCACTGAAGTCAGATGTGAGAAACACACCGCCTGTTCAACATAGGTAGCGTTGTGCGTTGACGCCAAGGCGCGTGATTTAAAGTCAATCAAAGTCTGTTGTTGCATACACAACAAGTATCCGCCTTTAAAATATAGACACGGAAAAATATAGAATGCCATATGGGCTAAGATAATTCAAAATAAAACCCTTTGTCTGAAGGACTGATATAATAGCAAAAAGGGTTAGCAAAGATAGATAATCATTTAATCACAAAATCACTGAGATACGAAGGCTTTGTAACTTGTCTTGAGGACTTCGTACAGCTTCTGGAGTTGATGAAGATGGTCTCACAGGTGGAACCTTGCGATGCGAATGCGATGTAGCCGCAAAGTCTGGGTCAACCCTGGGGAGAACAGCGACTGGCACCTGTGAAGACTCTGACAGAACCTCGGGCACAGAAACATCAGCATTAGTATGTTCCTGTATTACATAAGGAGTAGGGTTAAGGGAGATCGGAATTGGTGTAGTAGGAACAGGAGGATTAGAAACTCTGCGACGTAGCTGGTCAAGATGACGTCGTTCCATCGTACCTTCACTGGTAAGTATAGTGAAGTTTCTAGGACCTTCCACTGACATTATCACACCTGCAGCCCACTTTTGACCAGGAATATTGTAGACTCTGTACAGGACGGAGTCATTCTCGTTGAAAATCCTTGTCGCGGATATGTCCAGAGAACTGCAAACAGCTTGAGATTCCCGTGAGGACTGCACATTTGCCGGGTGTAATCTGTCCAATAACGTGGCGATTTTACGTCCACTGAGTAACTCTGAAGGCGAGTATCCACTTGCGTTGGGAGTAGTTCTTAACGTAAGCAGAATTCTGGGTAATTCTACTTCCCACTGATCTTCGTTTACCTTCTTGAGCAGATTCTTGATCGTTTGTACTGTGCGTTCCGCCTGACCGTTACTAGCTGGTTGGTACGGAGCGGAGCGAATGTGGTTGATTTGGTTCTCTTTCAGAAAAGAGGCAAATTCTTCTGACCGAAAACAAGGGCCATTATCTGTGACTACTTCGTCAGGGATACCGTGAGTACTAAAACTGGTGCGTAAGGAATGAATTACTGTTGAAGACGACATGGATCCATCAGTGTCTAACACTTCCATCCACTTACTATGAGAGTCAATAACGATGAGAAAAGTATGACCGTGAAAAGGTCCCGCGAAATCAGCATGAAGACGCGACCAAGGTTTGTTCGTGGGCGTCCAAGGAATGATCGGAGCTCGTGATGGCTGTGACCTGTAGAGCGAGCATTCATTACATGAACTCACGAAATTCTCGATTTCTGCATCAATGTTTGGCCACCAAACATATGATCGAGCCACAGCTTTTGTACGAACAATACCTAGGTGTACTCTGTGCAACTGGTTGAGAACTTGATTTCTCATTGAAGTCGGGATGACTACTCGATCACCTCTTAACACACAACCACGAAGTGTAGACAGGGTTCCCTCTGGGCCTAGATATTTCTTAGCCTCGTCTGGAAGCAGATGACGATCACGCCCGTGCTGGATGTACGAGTAGACTTGCGAAAGAAAATGATCTTTCTTGGTCTCTTCTGCTATTGCAGTAGCATTGAGACTAGCATGCTGCGTTCCTTGGTCCAGGAACAGGATTCCTGCTGGTTCTGGAAATATAGGTTCCGACATGGAATCTTGAACAGCGAAACGGCTAAAGAAATCAGCATTTGCATGTTTGGGTCCTGGCTTGTACTGAAGCTTGTAGTTGTACTGGTTCAGCATGAGACTCCAGCAAAGCATACGAGGAGACAGAACCATAGGTATTTGTTTATCCGGCCTGAAAATACCTAGTAGAGGCTTATTATCAGTGATAATAGTGAAATCATTTCCAGCCAAGTACATATGGAATTTTAGCACACCAAATATGATCGAGAGAGCTTCACGATCGATCTGAGCGAACTTAACTTCGTTAGGATGTAGCGTTCTGGATGCACATGCTACAGGGGCTTCCACGCCATTGGGCTGAATCTGTGAAAGTACACAACCAACACCACTAGGAGATGCGTCACATGCCAATACGATCGGCAGCTTGGGATCGTAATGAGCCAGAATGATACCTGAACCCATTACCTCTTTAACATAATCCATGCATGCTTGTTCCTTCTCTGTCCATTGCCATGGAATCTTTTCTTGAAGAAGGTTATACAAAGGCCTAAACTTGGTAGCTTTGTCTTGAAAGAATCTATCGTAATAATTCACAAACCCCAAGAAAACCATCAATTCATTTTTGTTCTGTGGGACAGGGGCTTTGAGTAGTGCCTCAATCTTCTTTTTGGAAGGACTGATACCCTCAGAAGATACATGATATCCCAGAAAATCGAGCGAACTAACATCAAACTGACATTTGTCCCTGCGTAGACGTAACACAGCTGCTTGGAGCCTGCCTAGTACTAGCCTTACCCGTCTCCACATTTCTTCTATGGTGGGCGCCGTGACTAGCAGATCATCGATAAACACCACCACTCCTGGGATGCCAGCGACAAGAACATCCATGATCCTTTGAAATATCGCAGGAGAAGACGACAAACCAAACGGTAACCTGGTTACCCTGAAAAGGCCGCGATGTGTGTTCAGTGTGAGCAGCTCCGAAGACTCTTGATCTACAGAAATTTGTAAAAACGCGTTAGTTAGGTCTAGCTTTGTGAAATGCTTGCTTCCGGTGAGTTTGACAAGCATCTTGTCGATGGAAGGCAATGGGTAAACTTCGGTCTCACAAGCAAGGTTGACAGTGTTACTATAGTCACCGCATATGCGTATGGTACCATCCCCTTTAACTATGTTGACAGTGCTAGAGGCCCATTTTGAAAACAACATAGGAACAAAAACCCCAGCTGATTCTAAACTGTCAATAGTTGCATCGACCATAGGTAGCCTTGAAAATGGTACGTCCCTTGCTTGCCGGAAAACCCGGTTTAGCATCAGGCTTAAGTACAATACTTGCCGGTGGTCCGCTGTACTTGCCTAACTCAGGAGAAAATACATCCTGAAAATCGCTTATCTGGTGAGGCAATTCGGTGATGGGTGCAATTTCTAACCTTTTGATTGCACTCACAGATACATTTAAATGTGTAAACCAATCCCTACCCATCAAGGTTGGTCCATCTTGATTCATTACCATTAGGGGTAAAGAGCTTTGCAATCATGCAACTTAACATCCACTAAAATAGAACCTAGGATGGGAAGTTCCTCCTTTGACCACGTGCTTAAATTGACAGTGGGTTTACTGAGCTGAATGTGTGAGAAATGCTCTTTATATGTGGATAAACCAATTATGGTTCTACCTGCACCTGAATCAATCTCCATGGGAATGATTACCTTATCTATCATGACATCTAGTTTGTAAGGAGGTGGGGCCATTGAACACTTTGTATGAAATAATACATGGTTTTGATTTGGTCCCTGGTTGCACTCTGTCTCGTTAGCTTGGACTAAGTGGTTTCCACTGAAATTCTTAGGCTGACTACCTGTGTTTGAAGTATTCTTAGTACTAGCGTAGCTTGACGACTGTTGAAAACCGCCATGCTGACCTGTAGGTTTAGGCTTAGAAATATCGGCTTTGCGTTTACGGCATGCTTTGCTAACGTGACCCACCTTGTGACAGTAGTGACACTCCACTGTACCTGGAATCCGGCAGCTACTTACTGGATGGGCACCATCCACACGCTTGCATGAAATGGTCTGGGATGTAGACGATGGGTGTTGTTTGGACGATGCACCGGTCGCCGCTTTTAGTTGATTTCGGTACTGGACCGCTGTACGATGAACGCTATCGGAAGTTTTAGATGGGTTTGAAAATATTGCGACATTAGCTTTGGCTGCCTCGTAGGCTAAAATCTTCCGCTCTACTTTTTCTAGCGTAAGGTTGTCTGGGTTTTGCATTAAATTACCAGTTAACTCTGTACTATTCAATCCAAACAAGATTTGAGAGAGAATAGCTTGATTGGAATCTTTAAATTCGCATGGTTCGGCCATACGCCTGAGATCTGCGTAGAAATCCTTGTACGGTTCACCCGGTTTTTGTCTTCGGTGTTGAAATTCAAATATTTTTAGATGTACACTCTGCTTAGGACAGTAGTTGTTTTTGAGTAGCTGTATAGCTTCCTCAAATGAAATATCGAAAGCTGACTTGGGAGAACACAGTTTTCTGACTTGTCTATAAACGCTGTCCCCGCAGTTTGCGAAAAGGATCGCCTTTTTCTTGGAAACATCTACGATATTGTTAGCCAAGAAATAAAATTCCAGCCTCTCTGTAAAAATTTCAAAGTCCTCCGGTTTTGAAGTGTTAAACTGAGGAGTACTTCCAATAATTACGTTTGAAATAACGGTGTTGTTATCGCCGTTTACCGACATGGTAATGAAATGTTTTTAGTACGTACGTGGTACCTTGAAATGGTTGAAATCTTGCTTGAAATACTAGGCCTAGCCTAGGCCTAGGCGTATAGGTTAGGACGTCCAAACGTGGTCCCGTAAAATTGAAATAAAAAGGCTATTTCTTCCTATGTCGACTGCGCCATTATTGTGTTATTATGTAGCAATAATAACAACAACATTTTAACTTACTCTGTTGTTTATTTAACATGAGATTAAACAGATGATACAAGATTACGATACACAATAATAAGTAGGTTAGCTTCCATCTACATGATGGCTGATGAAGTAATATACGGAAACGGAAGTACGACCACTGAAGTCAGATGTGAGAAACACACCGCCTGCTCAACATAGGTAGCGTTGTGCGTTGACGCCAAGGCGCGTGATTCAAAGTCAATCAAAGTCTGTTGTTGCATACACAACATATGCATATGTTTTTTATGTAATATATACTTTGTATTTCTTTGTATTTGTACATGCTTTGGCATTGTAATAAATAAATAGTAGGGCCTAGACCTACACAGTTTATAATTAAATAAAAATCAGTTAAAATTTTAAAATAAAATACACATAAATAATAAAATAAATAAATAATAAATAAAAATATATTGTGTTTAATCTTGGCTTAATAGTACCGGGAGGTGACTATGACACTGTTATGTTAGTACTTTAGACAGAAATTAAAAAAGTGACTACACCGGGGATCGAACCCGGGACCTTAGCTGTCCGGGCTATGCTCTTACCATTTGAGCTATATGCGGCCACCAATTTAAAACTGTCTAATTCTGGGTCTGTTTTGTACATTGTTATATATATTTATATTTAGACCCCATTTCCAACATTAAATCAGAAAGCAGCATTGCGCTACTGCTCCCTTTCTTGGGCTAACATCTTCATTGCCGGCTAGCCAGGCCTGACACAACCACTTCCTCAGCTTCTTCCTTGCTCTCCTCCTCCACTACCGGAGGTCTGTTTAATAGCTCCCTCCATCCCTCCCGGTTTTCCCACAGTCTTTCTGCTTCGTTCCATGTTATTCCTCTTCTTTCAACACTGTGTTTAATCTGATCCACCCACTTGTTTCTCGGTCTGCCCACTTTCTTCTTATGCCCTTCTTGTTTTTCTAACTCTATTATAACAAGTTAACAAACCAGCTACAAGCCCATGGATGACGGCGTCTTGAATGACGTGATATCTAGTGACCACTGCATATAGGTTGCATGGCAGCAAGATTATGGAAATAATTAAAAAAGGGAGCCAATTTATTCTGATGTTAGGTACAAACTTGCAGATGGACTTGTGTTTGTCACACTATTTTGATGCATGAATTGCCACAAATGAGCCTAAAAACAGTACCTAAGTCTCTAAAGTACTATGATTGTATTTTTTTTTTCTAGGGTAGACTAAACGAGATCAATGTGGAGAAGGCTGTCGAGTTTGTGTTGTCCTGTATGAACTTTGATGGAGGATTTGGGTCACGTCCATCATCAGAGAGTCATGCTGGTCTCATTTATTGCTGCGTTGGTACACTCTCCATCACAGGCAAGGGAATCACCTTATTCACTTCAATTACTGTTCTTGACCAAATATATTACCCAATCGATATAGAATTGAATACACCGTAAGACAGGCTTATTTTAGCAAACTAAAGACAAGAAGAAACAATACATATCTACAAAATAATAATACACGATGTACGTTGCCGATGGACGTAGATTAAGTGTGTGTGTGATATACTAGTACTGTAGAACTAAATACCGGTAATTAACAATCTATTGACCTATCTAATATCAGCTCAGTGTTATGTAAGTTTCTAAAAAATAGACCTAGTTCTAGTTCCAAGTTCCCCATAAGAAAAAGAAACTCTTTCCAGTTCCATGTTCCCCTAAAAAACAAGGAACTAGGGCATTCCTAAGTTCCATTTAAAATGGAAATAAGTTCCTTAAACCAGCTATGTATTTCCTTTAGATGTTCTCGAGAGGGTCAATGATTACTACATATTTGACTTAGTGCTTACAAGTTATAACCAAGGGATTGCAAAAATGCATAAATTATGGAAGAGATTTGAAGGAGGGAGGATTATTGTAGTACAGTATCCCACACATAACAAAAAATTAGCAAAAAACAGCCAAATCTTACACAATCAAAAGCAATGAGATCTAAAAGAAATGCCAAGCTAATGTACCCTCCTACATTTTTGCAATCTTATACTACATAAATTCACTTTGCCCAGTGACTGCATCCTTGCAAAGCGTGGCATTTCTTTTAGATCTCATTGCTTTTGATTGTGTAAGGTTTGGTTGTTTTTTTGCAAGTTTTTTGTTACATGTGGGATCATTAAGTTCCATTACAAAATTATTTGTTAAATACAATAATGTTTATCAAAGTCGATTTGATTGAAAAAAGCAAAGAGAATATAAATCCCAGCCTGAACAAAACTTTTCACCTGATGATAGATAGATAGATAGTACTTTATTTGTTGTTTCATATACATACAGAAACATGTAACCTAACAACAAAAAGGCGAGGTTCAATCCAGCACGATTTTTCTTCCACCTAAGCCATATACATAGAAATTTAACATTAATTATTTAAAGACATTTTCCATTTTTTACAACAAAAGATAAATATACATGAAGAGAGAAGTTATATAAAAATATAGTACATATTATAAAAATAGTATCCATAAAACATGTTCTCAATGTTACACTAGCCAAGCCCTAGTACATATTCCGTTAACTTGTAATAGCAGCCTTCAATGAGGTATGTTTTAAGGTTCCTACTAAAGGTGTGTATGGATTTAATATTTTTTATTTCATTAGGTAGGACATTGAACATCTCTATGCTATTATTATGAGGGCTTCTCTGTGCCATACTAGTGTTGCAGCTGTTTATGTGTAGATTAGAGGCGCTTCTAGTTTGATAAGAGTGCACATCACTATTTAGGGTGAAATTTTTTGCATTTCTTTTTACTTGCATGATACTGGTATGGATGTAGATACCTGGTACTGTTAAAATATGCAGCCTCTTAAAGGAATTATCTCATCTTGGTTGCACTTCATAGCATATCTTTAACCATTCAATTTCACGGAAATAGATCTTAGATGCAGCTTGATCGGACATCTGGTTGCTAAGTAAATAGAGTTTTAAAATATCACTGCACGAAAACTAGTGGCCTAAAAATGACGTCACTGTGCGGCCACTCATCGAGTGGACCCGAGCGTGTAGCCGGCTCGCGTAACGAAGTACTCTGCTTTCAAGACCCAATCAGTCGATTACTCGCAGCTGTGCGTTTCGTTTGTAGAGCACCAATTAATTATGATGAAGATGATGATATGATGATGATGAATTATTATCAATTATAATGATTATTGATTATGATCAAGTATAGCAAGTATACCACGTGCTTCCACTCCTTCGTATGGATAGTGAACTCGCTTTGGAAGGTACTTGAGTCTTTCATTGTGGTAAGATTCTAGGGCACCTGTGTAAAACATGTTATTTTGTATGTCAAATTCACATTACATTATCATCTAGGTACCAAATATGAAACATTTATTGCTATATACGTTTTAGCAGTACGTTCATGCAGCAATATAATATTCATGTTGTGAATGTGTGTGATGTGTGTGTGCGTGCGTGTTTGGGGGGGGGGCTGGCATCTCAACCTATCGTCATCTGTGTTTTCTTTATTAGAAATGATCTGTATTTGTTTGAATACGAGTGCGTTGGTAAGTGCGTAGAAGTATCCTCAAGTATCGCATAACTTATCACGTATACAACACAGATTGCGCGCTGGGTGTTTACGACCGCTCAGATAAATGTGAGTGCATGCTTGTGTCATGTACAGTCGTGTTAGGAAGGTTCTATTTCTAATGTGATTGTCTGCTAGATGGTTTGGGGCTTAAGTTGGGTTGAACCTCGCGCACAACGCTCTTCTATAAAGAATAACTGTTTATTATCATTGATTTTGAATGATTCTACATTGCATATACATGCATTTGCTCAGAATATTAGGACAAAATGTGCACGGAAAAATATAAAATAAATATTTTTTATGAAAAACAAAGACATGTATGACAATAGTTGCTGGTATGCTTATGGTAACATCACAGTTTGGAAACCGATGAAATGATAGCTGTTTGTGTAATTTATTTTCTATTATTTCATTTATTGTTTATTTATTTATATTGTTATTTACATGCACTTGATCACCATTTTATATTTAGACTAACATACACCATTATAATATAGCATCGATATTATTACACTATTACTTCAGCTGATGCACATTTTTTCACCGCTCTGTTGAATGATGAAACTATACTGCAATGTTATCTCTTTATGCGGGGCGGAGGACCGAGCGCGCATACGAAGCTCGTCAGCCAGCGAGCCGGGCGTACAATGACGTCAGTCCACGTTCGGCCGGAAAACCACTAAAATCGCTGCCGAGCGCAGCAGAATTTTTCGGGATTTTTTCCCTTTTAACCAACGTTCTAAAACATCAACACCTTTAACATATTAAAAGTTTTTCCAAGTTGATATATCGACTTTAAAGATTGGTTTGCAGGATGTTCTTGGCCCTACACCTACTATGGCTCTGACTATCCTTTTTTGCTGAAGTAATACTCTATTTACTGTTGTACAATTTCCCCAGATCAGTATACCATATTTCAGAATAGAGTACACATAACCATAGTATGTTGAAAGGATAGCCTTTTGGTCACAAAGATGGCGTATTTGGCGAAAGGCATAGCTTATAGATTTAAGTTTCCCACATATAACATCTATTTGACTGTTCCATTTGAGGCATTGGTCAATTTCTATACCAAGTGACTTGATAGAGATGGACAAATTTACATTGCAACTATTTTCAATACTTATTATGTTATCATTTTTGCTATGGCTAGCAGCAAATAGAATAATTTTAGTTTTATCCATATTCATTACAAGTTTATTTAATCTGAAATAATGGTCCATCTGTATCATCACCTCTTTCAGCAAGCAGATTAATTCATTTATTGAGTAAGCCATGAGTAGCACTGATGGCGTTTATCAGATACAGACTAAAATCATTTGTAAATAAAATGTAGAATAGGGGCCCAAGCACAGAACCTTGAGGCACCCCTACCTTAACTTGTAACTTTTCAGATTTTTTACTAGATGACACATTTCCCGACTTGTATCTAGTTTCCACATATTGAGTCCTATTTGTCAGATAGGATTTGATCCAATCGTGGCATTTACCACGAATCCCATACATACTAAGTTTATTAAGTAGCAAAGTATGGTCAATGCAATCAAATGCCTTACTTAAGTCTACAAAAATTCCTGCAGTTAACCTACCCTTGTCGAGGGACTGGTAAATTTCATTTACAAAGTCTTGTAAGGCCGTTTCAGTTGAATGCTTTGCTCTAAAACCATGTTGATTTTCCATAATGATGTTGAACTTATCAGTAAAAGCTACTAGTCTTGTATGCATGGCGAGTTCAAAAACTTTAGAGAAAGCTGACAATAGGGATATGGGCCTATAGTTTTTAGTTTCCTGATGATTACCTTTTTTATAATGGGGACAACACGTGCCACTTTTAACAATTCCGGAAAGACCCCTTCTTCAAATGACCTGTTAATTAAAAAGCACATTGGAGCTGCAAGGTGCATTTTCATTTTTTTTAGTATACTACATGGAAAATCATCAGGGCCATATGAATTTTTATTTGCAAGGTTGCTGATTATTTCAAGTATTTCTGACTCTGTGACGTTACTTAGAAATATGGAGTTGCTAATACCCTGGGTAAGCACCTCTTTACAATAAATAGGGGGGATTTGGCTTGTATTGCTAGAGCAGCATTTGTGAAGTACTGATTGAATTCATGATGACAACTGCAGCTAATTTAAAGTTGTTACCTTAATCCACGACGCGTTTCGTCCTTCTGGAACTAAAAATCTGCTAACTACATGCAAACAAAACTCACAACACATAACCAAACCTGTGGTAGGGCCACACAAGAAGCAAATTCTGCATGCAAGTTGTCATCATCAGCAAGGTTACTTCAAACACCATTCATACTGAGCCACACCGTCAGCACAACCAGTAAGGGGGCTTCCCGCCCAACTCTAGTGTTCGGGAGACAAAACATCCATGACTCACCCTGGATGTTGGATGTTTTGTCTCCCGAGCACTAGAGTTGGGCGGGAAGCCCCCTTACTGGTTGTGCTGACCTCCACCATCCATTTTTTAGGGCGCGACTCTCGGGAGAGGCCTTATAGGTTTGCAACAAGTTTATATATGTATGTATCTGTGTACATTTGCAGTGCGTCAAGACATATGCATTTATTTGAGGTGGAAGATATTAACAAATGTAAACGAAACTTTACAGGCATGATTCCAAAAGGACACAGCAGCACTTCTTCAAATTTCATGCTTTTGTGAGGGGCGTAAGTGTTCCTAAATGCAAGTTTAGTCATCCATAAAATTTTGACATTTTACACATTGCGATAGTTTTTCATCAAAAGTCTGCTATCAATTTTGCGTTATCACAGCGAAACTTACATACCTGAAGCTTCGATTGTGTGTTAATAGAATACTACCACAAAGAAATTCATGACGTCATTAGTTGCGAACCAACGTGTGACAGAAATTAGTCAGATCCGTGTACATTTAGCGCGCGTCAAGACCTACACATTTATTTGAGGAAGAAGATATTAACCGATGTAAACGAAACTTCACAGGCATGATCCCAAAAGAACCCTGCATAACTCCTTACAATTTCATACATTTGTGCGTTCTTTCATGCAAGTTTAATTTACTTATTATTTTTCAGATCCATGGACAATTAGCGCGCGTCAAGACCTACTCATTTATTTGAGGTAGAAAATATTAACCGATGTAAACGAAACCTTACAGGCATGATTTCAAACAAAAACGGCATCACTCCTTAAAATTTCATACTTTTGTGAGGGGCATAAGTGTTCTTAAATGAAAGTTTAATTAACTTATTTTTTATATCCGTGTAGGTACATTAAGCGCACATCAAGACCTTCGCATTTATTGAGGTAGAAGATATTAACCCATGTAAACGAAACTTTGGAGGCATAAACCTTAAAGAACCCTGCATCACTCCTTAAAATTTCATACTTTTGCGAGGGTCGTAAGTGTTCTTAAATGCAAGTTTGATTTACGGAGTGTTTTGAGATTTTTCAGCACGGAAAGACAATGAATTTATTTGAAGTAGAAGGTTGATACATTTATCAACGAGATTAAGCCTGGAGGTTTTCACTACTGTATTTAATCTGTGTGTAAATTTGCAATGTTATTGGTTGAAAAGAAAAGTCATATTATTATTCCGAGTATGATTTTTGCGGCCCTACTATTAAGCATGTCATGATAAATGTATATATTTTGGATATAAAATAATCTCCTATATTATTGAATATTAGCAAATAGGTAGTCACTAGTGTGATATAAATATAATAGCCTGTAATTTGCAATGTTATTGGTTTTGAAACGTTAAGGCGTAATTTTACTTGTGATAACAGTAAATTTATTTTTATGAGTTAATCGTCTGGCTTTTTCTACACACATCTTCTTCCAATGTGTCGTTATCACATTAGGAGTCAAAACATATATAATTATAACCTAAAACTATACAAATATGTCGGATTTATTAAACGTGATATTTGGAGAATATTCGGAGAACCACGGACAGTCCCAATTTGGAATGTGTTTGTGGTTTGAAAATGTTGTTTGTTGGCAGGCAGCTTTTTCAAGATCACCGTTGACTTGTTTTCGCTGCAATACAATAAAATCTATTTTTTTACCAGTAGTGACTTGCATAATTGTGTGACGTACTTAGCGCAGAATCCGGGTGAGTCATACTGGCCATCTCCTGACAGCCAAACAGCTTCACCTGACGACACTAAATTAAAAAGTTCGATTTCTCGCATAGTATCCCATATAGACAAAACTGCAGGTCGAACATATCTTTTTATAATTTTGTAAAAAGTGGATCGTGACATAAAGCTGAGCTTCAGCGCGGTTGCAAACGATTTAAATGCACTAAAACTGACCCCACATGTGTATATAGCAGCAGCAATGTTGATAGAGCCCAGGTTTGCATGCCCAACATTAGGTTGTGACTTCCAAATACAAATGTGGCCATCAAGACAAGTGGTTATTACAATCAACATGGAGCCAAATATTTCATTCTTGCATTCAACAATGGGAGACCCGCATTTCTGACAAAAGTTAAACAGTATTGACAGACATTGCCAAAATATAAACAAAACGTTTGGAAACTCCCCCTTTCCTTTATGTTTGTCATGTGAATGATCACTGTGATATTCTTCACTATTGCTTGAATCAGAAAAATCACTGTCGCCGTCAGATGTTAGGTATGATTCTTCCAAGCAATTTCCGGTTTTTCCTTTTTTTTAAAAATAGAATCATCGCTTTCCGGCTCTTTCTGTTGAAAGTAAACTGCGGTATGTTTCAAGCCAGCTCACACTGTACTTCTATTTCGTTTGCGTACGATTCATATCCTTCTGTGACACAGGACATGTCATAATCAGTAACGCACGTGTCAACTTATCTGCGCATGCTACCTTCATTGTTTTTTTTTTGTGTTTACTGGTAGGCCTACTTACACTTGCCGCTGCAGTTCCTTCCAACAATAACACACTTTCCCTTTTTTGTTGGTATTGTGATTTTTTACGCTTCATTGCAGGAGAATCGTTCGCACCTCTCATGTTTTTAGAAGGGACTGCATTAGTACTAAGAAGAGGTTTTGGTTTGTAGCCCGGTAACATGGTGATTTTTAGTTTTGATGACAATTATTCATAGTCATCTTCTGCAAAATGACTCGAACACACAAATGTAAAACTTACCAGGAACAAAGTTTTCACGGTTCAACTTGTGAAGCCATTGTTTGTGTAGCTGAGGTGATCTATTTTTATCCGGAAAATTTGTGAAAGGAAAGTTTTTTCCCTTCTGCATCTTTATTCTTTATTCATTTATTTCACATTGATCATGTTTTTAACAGATGTTACTTCTCCGCAGAGAGAGTGTGAAATAGTCTTAAAAATATGGAAGATACAAAACAGATACAAAAAACAACTAACAACTAGGCCTATATGTAAGACAATATTAAAGGTGTGGTTATATTATAGTAGTAGTAAGTAAGTAACTATTCGGAGTGGCACGACGATCTAATTTATCTTGTCTATTGTTGCACTGATAAACACAACATTGATTACCATATTGAATCAAGCATATCAACAGAACTTTGGAGTCTTAGTTTCTTTATAATGAGTGAAATAAATTACATACAATTTACAGACTGCACTCAAAGTCAAAGTAACACATTGGCACTCACAACTCGCACGAAATGTAAAATAAATTTATTATCGCAAGCGAAATAAACTCAAAAGTCACAACCTAAATCACTAAATTAAAGATGTTCTTATGTATATAAATTATTCAACACAACTTGGTGCTAGTTTCTATACAGTGAGTTCAATAAATTACAATACTTGGAAATAATTACGACTAGGAGTTAGCAGAACACAGACTTCACTCAAAGTAACGCATTGGTACTCAAACTTCGCACGAAATGTAAAATAAAATCACTATCGTAAATTATATAAACACACTAATAAGTCTCAACCTAAGGAACAAAATTACATTGTTCTGCACTGGCCACAATCGGAGTAACTTGCCTTTGCCAAATAAATCGCTACACTGAAGGGGGTGACCGTCCGACTAATGCTGAATAGCACGGTCGCAGGTAGCAGCAGCGAGGACGGTAGCCGTATACTGACGTCACAATTATTTCGCGCGGGGTTGAAAGGAAGTCCCGTTAGAGCCACACTACCCTCAGATGAAATTTTTACACATACCTTCTTTCTAAAAACACTCTAAAGATTAATATAAAAGATACTTGCTTGAAACTAAGACAATGTTTTTAAGTTACCTATTTAATAAGATAAGAGCATATTCTTTTGGAATATATTTTTCTCGTAAAAACAATATTATATTGTAATCTGCGTTTCCATAATTTTATTTCCTTAATATGTCAACAGCGAAGAAGTAAAATACTAAGAGACTCCATGTGAATATTATTGCCAAGTGCAACGGTGATGTTGGGGGGGGGGGGGGGGGGGCGGCCGTGTGTGTGTGGCGACTGCACATGGGATCACATCTGAATAGTGTTTTAGTCGCTTAACGTAACTAGCCACTTATCTCTCAACAAATCAATTCCGAAGTGTTTATAAAACAAATTGATAGGCATTAATTTTTTCGTCGTCCCGAGTGCAGTCAGTTCCATAAAATATAGTGAGTGCAAGACTGTGTGTTGAAATCTTTGCGTGTTTTTTTAGCTAACTTCTGGTTTGAATTCAATTACTTGAAGTTGATTGGTGAAATACGTGAAACCGTTTGCAAATATTTCGGGATTGTCGTCGTTCGTGAAGTGAACTGCAAGCGGCCACTCAATTTAATGTATTTCAAGTAATTCGGTTCGTTTGTTGGTAAGCAACCTATATCGTTTGCTTTTGATCCGTGTTATGGTTTCTGTTATTAATGTGGGGTGTTTCTTAAAGCTATACCGGTATCAGCTATAAGTTACAATTTGCAGTTGATTTCATATAGTTGGTGCAAGGCTGCAGGCTCATGTAAGTTTGGGGCATAGGTCATGGGACTTATTACCTTGCCTGGTGTCCATATAGTGCGTTGTGCGAAGTTCACCCTTGGAATTGTATAAATGATGAGCTATATGCCCTAAATTTCACCGACAGTGTTGGCTCGAGCGCTAAGCGCTGGACTCTGATTCGGGAGGTCACGGGTTCAGCTCCCGTCGAGACCGGAAATCCTGACTAAAGGTTTTTCCTAGGTTTCCCTCAGTCGTTAACGCGAATGCAAGTGATTAAGTCCTCTTTAATAGCCTCATCCCTTCACAATTGTTCTATCCGCAATATACCTATAGTTAGTTACCTGAAGATGGGGTCACCGGATAAATCTGATGTGTATGTTCTAGAGTGGGCATCCTACAAAAATTCATTTATATAAAGTTGAGACTTGGCAAAATTGTGAATGCATACTTTTGTTATTCCACTGTTTTGTGCGCATATAGCAACCCAGGTCAAACCCAAGACAATGTCGTTTTCACAAATAAGGGCTACCGGTTTTCCTATCAATGGATTATCAGTGGTTTGGGTTCATTGGCTATATCGTTGTATTAAATCGATTAACATGTATAATATATATCTCTCTCTGCTGAAGAAAGATATTTAACCGAGAAGATTTAATATGAATTATGTTCTATAACTTGTACTAACATAATATTAAGTCTGGTGATTTAGCAGTCACAATACAAATAAGCAATTGTTGTTGCTTTCACAATGTCTTATGAGTATGGCATTTTTCTAGAAATGTTTCATTAATTTTTAAGAAATTTTTTTCACAATTTTTTTTTTTAGTAGGCTTCCCTGAAAAGCAAATGTTTACTGTCGATTAAAGTTCCAAGTTCATTACTAGAGTAGGAATCACACAACTTTGAATGACCTTTTGACACTGTTCGGCGGCCATTTTTCATGTGAACCACTAGAACAAAACTGGAGGTCTAATTGAAAATGTACTTTTAAAAAAATTATTGAATTATACACGGTGCATTATTAAATAAAAATACTAAATTATTGTTTACAAGATTAATTTAATGTAATCTGGACGATCAAATTCATTGAAAGTAATAAATAACAAACAAATGTCAAGTCATTATTCGTTTTCACAGTTGACAACAATGGTTTTATTTTATTGACCAATGAGCAATCTTCCCAATACCACTTTCATACAATCAGCTAAAATATTACTAAAGGCCTGTCGTCTGCACAGCACAGGCCCTAGCTTACGTCGTCTGCTTTATAATCTTGTTTCTGACTAATAATTTCTTTACTTGGTTGCTCTTCTGAGTTCTGGGCTTGACTAATTATTAATTTATAATATTTTAATGTTATGTAGGCCTAGCCTATAAGTATTGATTAAATGAGTAGGTCTATCAATTGTCTTATGTTGAAGTAAAGTAGGTCTTTGCCACTAAACCTAGTAGGGGCCGCGGGAAAAAAACAGTCTAGTAAGCCAACCAATTTAGGTAGGGCCTAGGTACCTAAACAGTAAATACGTACAAGACAACAGTTATAATAGACCTAAGGCTTTTAGAAAAAAAAATTAATATTCCTTTTGGGGGGTAGGGCTATAAATACTAGGCCTAGGCCTAGGCTATACTACCTGGGTTGGGCCCATGCTAGGCTACGCGTACCCTAGGCTAGGCCTAGTTTCCCCAAATTGAACACATATCACAAGAATTTCCCTGTTATATCAATGTAGGACTAGATCTTGCTAGCCTAGGCTGCATATTGAAGCTAGGCCGAGGCTTTTGCCCCCCCCCCCCCCCAACCCTAAAAGAGAAATTGGCCCTAGGCTAGGCTAGAACGCCCTAGGGCCTAGTTCAATTTTTATGCAAATAGAATTGTGTTGATTAAAATAAAATAACAATAATATAAGACAAAGAATTTTAATATCCAAAACAATTCAGTGACAAAACATAACACGCAATGACAGTATCCTAATGAAACATAACCTCCAACGTTTGGAATGGTCTGTTGACATACACCTAGTTCGTCACCTCGCCACACGCATGCAGCGCACGGAGTAGAACAATGATGCTAGCAATTTTATTTTTCCTGTGTTGGTTACGCCGATTTAAACAAATGCAACTTTGAAGGTCGTTCAATCTAGGCTGAATCCTACTCTATATGTATGCCTTTATAATTGATCGCGCCCTACAGTAAACGGCAGGAGGCCATTTACAGACAAAAATCTTAACCCAAGGATGTATTAATCGTGTTATGAAATAAATTCACATTATGTTTTATTTAGGTAATCGTATCGGCTAGCATCTTACTTTTGTTTTCATAAAGTGTTCCTGACAAAGTTGTTATATTTTACCGCACTGATATTTTGAGGGTGTACAATTTTTTGTTTTATACGTATTTTGTTCAAGTTCAATTGAGAAAATAAGTTTATTCACTACGCTTTCTTTGGAAACAAGTATTTTTATCAGATAGGAACATGCGGCGGAAAGGACTGGCGTGGAAGGCACTGCAAGAGGTCGCGCCAGCGACCTCTTGTTGTTTTTAAATTTGTACCTGTAAACTGAGAACCATTTTTTGACTTGTCTAATAATATGTGACCACACACCACTACAAATTAGTAAAATAAAAAATTTTGAATTTTGAACTTTTTTCGAACTCGAACCGAACTCGAACTTAAAAAAAGTTTAAGTTTGAATTTCAAACGTTCGCACATCCCTAGTTGTCAGGTACCTAAATGCCCTCAATTTTGATTGTTTTCAAGTTCATATCACGTTTCATGATGGCTGGGCAACACCTCAAAATCACCCCATCTCTGCTTGCTGTATAAGGTGCCTGAATGTGTAGCGTGCCACGGCTTGGCTGCGGCGCCCTAACGGGCACCTAGATTGTTAAATTTGAGTGAAACAATAAATATACAAATAAATAAGATTCAGCCTGTGGGCTTCATTTAAGATCATGGACAAGTTTTCCAAATGCCAACAATAGATAATTTCTAAAATAGTAACACGATAATATTTAAATTCTCAATTATGAAAATTATTTGAACTGAAGTAATTTAATCCACAGATAAAAGTTATACCTTAGTGATGTCAACTTGTAAAGTTAAATGTCCCTGTTTCCAATACAGAGGTGTCTCGGGTTTGGTTTCCGGTTCAGGCAGACACTTTAACAATTTACTACTATTCCTTCCATCAATATGTATAAACTAAAAATATCTTTTGAATGCTAATTAAACCAAACACATATGACTTTAATAAGGGGATCTGTGAGCATTAACTTTGGCACTGCCTATCAACAAAGCACATAATTCGCAAAACGAAGTCTATTAACGCTACTCAATCGGGTTTCGTCATGATTAATGTGGCTGTTAAATGTCGACCTGTATGTCTGTCTGTCCGGCCCCATACGGCCGAACGGCCAAATAGATCTGAGGTGAAATTTTAAACAGACATCCGTGACCAGGTAACTGATAACTGCTAAAAAAATGAGCACAATCCGTTGCGATTAAAACTTGCAAGAAATAATAAACTGAAAAATACGCTGCCAATGTATAGGAATTATTTTAACGACAATGGTTTTGATTTTAAAATAATATTTTCTGTTTGTTATTTACCTGGCTGTGAAATGCCGTGTCCAAGGTTAATCGAATGTTGGACGTCAAGGTACCCCCAAATTCCGCTCGTAGATTGAGTAAACGTTGCAATATTTTCACGTATTTCGTACTGGCTATATTTTCCGTAGTATTGTCACAGATGATGGACTACACTACGTTATATGCATTTCAAAACATGTTAAATAGTTTAAAAATAGAATCCAGAAATCACAAAATCTTTCCCGACCAGGAGAACCACGTCACCATTGAACCCACGTCTCCCACATTTCGGCTATAAGGGCGCTTTAGCCAACTAGACTAGGGAAACGCCAAAGTCGTTAAACGAGTGAGCGAGTCATGTGTTGAGTATCCGGGAATATTTGCATTTAAGTTTATAATTATATTGGTATAAATAATAGGGTTTTTAGTTTAGTTGGTATAAGGCCACGTCAACTGTAAGGCCATAATGCGCCACTCTAGCCTACGATAGGCTAGGGAGGCCTAAGATAGGGGGAAGAAAAGTAATGTTACCGGTACTCAACACATGGCTCACTCACTCGTTTAACAACGACTTTGGCGTTTCCCTAGTTAGACAAGAGACCGCAGCAAATGAGTCTGATAACTCAACTCAAACGGGACTTCCTCTGTGTTTGTGTCATGTGTCTGTCTGCCTAATGAAAAACAGTGAATCGCTGAACCGATAGCACTGAAATTTTAAACAAACGTCTAAAAACAAATTGGTGGGTGCTGTTTTTCCGCAAAAATTTATTATGATTCAAATGTACAAGAAATAATTAGATGAGCGAAGCAAAGACTTCAATTTCACTGACCCCCAAAAAAATTTAGCTCTGGTGTTTTTTTCTTTTTTTTCTGTCTGTTTGTTTGCTCTCTACTGGGCAAACGTCATATGCGATCTTGATGAAAATTAAAAGGGGACCTTCGAAATCTCTGAACTTAGTCTTGCCACGTGTTTGGGTATAATCGAAGAAATATTTCTCATGAATATCGTACTTTTACGATTTTGTTCGATTTTTAATGCGATATTTTCGTGATATTTTGGCCGATTCTGACCAAACGGGTGGGGCTACAATGTTCATATTTTACATGGACATTGAAGTAATGGTGATGTATTGCCTTTTGAAAGAAAAAGTTGAAAAAGTTAGCCAGAATCCATAGAAATAAAAGTTTTAATACTAGTTTTTTTTAGGTTTAGGGTCTATAATAACAATTAACAAGTAACAATGGAAACTTGACAACAATCACCTACAATGCATTCAAAAAGCACTTGCAAAAGTAAAGAGATCCCACGCAAACTAAAAACTTACACAAAAGCTCATCCATCAACGCGACTAAAGAAAGCATTTGCGAAGCGGCCTAGTAAATAGAAAATAGGCTGAAAATGTGTAGCATTTAATTTGACAATTATTTCATTTTTTCTTGAAAAAATCATCTATATTGAATCCTTGTGTTGAATGCCGGGCGGTGAATGTATGACAGTGGCCAAGGTGTAGGCCTTCCATATGTATCTCAACGCTCAAGGTTCTTTAGAATGCTTCTGGGATATTGAGTAGTAGGGTGGGCTGAAAAAATCATTTTTTTAAAATTCGTAATACCACGGAAAAGTTGCGAATTGTGAATAAAAAATAAATAATAAAAATAAAAAATCGGTTCATATCTTCCGGTCGCGCATGTGCTCTAAAGTTTTCCAAAATTTGGGAAAAATTGGATTTTTTATTTTTTTTTTTGTTGTAATACTGCGGAAAAGTTGAGAATTGACGACTCGAAATGGGCGGAGCTTAAAACGATCGATAGGTCACGTGACTAGTATTGGGTATAAATCCTCATTTCGCAAGTTGACGCCTGCTTCACGGCGCATCACTTATCACGCTCTAACTTTTATTCTATTCATTATTTGGACAAAACTTAAATGAATAATATTTAGCAAATATATCATTCTTTGTAATAGCGATTATTTCGATTTTTTGACACAGTCGTTAGCTTGTTATAACAATGTACGCATCATACATGTGAAAATTATCAATGACTATAAAGTTTTTTCAATAATTTATTTGACAAAAAACTACTGATCGGATTTCGACAAGACCTCTTTAAAAATATGCATCAGACTGTTTAGAAAAGAAATAAATTAACTTTATAGATAGAAAATGCACTGAACGAAAATTTACAGCATAGAGTAATATGCAGCGTGCACTTTTTCACGGCTCATCCGCACGTCAAGAGTGCGTATTTTAGATAAAAACACATACCCTGCATATTAGTCTATGCTGCAAAGTTTTGTTCAGTGCACTTTCTATCCAGAAAGTTAGTTTATTTCTTGTCTAAACAGTCTGATGCATATTTTTAAAGAGGTCTTGTCGAAATCCGATCAGTAGTTTTTTGTCAAATAAATTATTGAGAAAACTTAAGTCATTGATAATTTTCACATGTATGATGCGTACATTGTTATAACAAGCTAACGACTGTGTCAATCAAATCGAAATAATCGCTATTACAAAGAATGATATATTTGCTAAATATAGTTCATTTAAATATTGTCCAAATAATGAATAGAATAAAAGTTAGAGCGTGATAAGTGTTGCGCCGTGAAGCAGGCGTCAACTTGCGAAATTAGGATTTATACCAACTAATTCCGCCATGTTGCCTCGTGACGTCAGGAGGCGGGTACAATTCAAGTCGTCAATTGGGA
The DNA here is from genome assembly GCA_024449915.1 of Sweltsa coloradensis. Lineage (NCBI taxonomy): Eukaryota > Metazoa > Arthropoda > Insecta > Plecoptera > Chloroperlidae > Sweltsa > Sweltsa coloradensis. Next base: position 473,196 of record JAMZAV010000236.1, on the reverse strand, counting down.
AGACTAAAAAGGGTAAAAATTTTTTTAAAAAATCGGTTCATATCTTCCGGTCGCGCATGTGCTCTAAACTTTTTCAAAATTTTGGAAAAATTCACATTTTTAAGATAATTTTTAACATTTTTAAATAAGCCTCTTCCCAAATGTAATAACTCGTATTTTTCAAAATTTAAATTTTCTTCTATTTTAAAAATATTCAAAATTATCGTAAAAATGTGAATTTTTCAAAATTTTAGAAAATTTTAGAGCACATGCGCGACCGGAAGATATGAACCGTATTTTTTTATTTTTTTTACCCTTTTAGTCTTCCCAATTCGCAACTTTTCCGCGGTATTACAACTAACAAAAAAACGAAAAAAAATCCAATTTTTCCAAATTTTGGAAAACTTAAGAGCCTATGCGCGACCGGAAAATATGAACCGATTTTTTTTTTTTTTTTAGTCTCCACAATTCACAACTTTTCCGCAGTTTTACGACTTTTAAAAAAAAAATGATTTTTTTTCGGCCCACCCTATTGAGTAGTTCTTGTAATATTTTCCTCATACTTTGTACAGGCTGTATTTTCCATACTAATATTTTTTGCATTTCAAAAGATGTTCTAAACTGGTATTTCATGAATAAAGTAAAAAATAGTCATACTCAAGTTTGATGGAGAGTTCTTTGAAATTCCCTCATTAAATCTTTGAAACAGTTGATGGTTCTATCTCCCTCGTCTAGCAACGACTTTGGCGTTTGCCTAATAAATGATATATTATTGTTCTAAACTGGCCTTGTCTATGCTGATGTCATCCACGGATGAATCGTTTTTTAACCAGCGTATTTATTTCAAATATCGATTGCTGGTTGGCCATTATTTGCTCGTTCATTGCATTGGTTCGACTAGGTTAAAGGTTGCTTTGCAGCAAAATAGTGAAAGTACCTAGGCCTACGTACTTATTAAATAATTGGAGTCCTTTACTGAGTGGGTTGACTCAAAGTACAAGTTTATTTACGATATTTATTCTCTTTATGTTTGTATTTTCTTGTCTTTAGGACACTTGAACCAAGTGGATGCTGATCTTCTAGGATGGTGGTTGTGCGAGCGTCAACTTCCATCTGGTGGTTTAAACGGACGACCAGAAAAACTGCCAGACGTCTGTTATTCATGGTAATCCTAAGAAATTTACATTAATTTTGTTATCAATGTTGTACAAACAACTTTGCTCTCACAGAGGACAAAGATTGAACCAGCCTTGTTGCCTATCACGCGGCATATTCATCACTGGAGTGGTGAAAGTACTATTTCCCGAGCTGTTTTTAAGTTTTTCACCAACTGAGTAAGATTTTTAGGATGCAAACAATTATTAATAATATCATGGAAATTATTAACCTCAATACTTCGCTCGGATTGGCTTTAAAAATTTTGCCTCTCGCTGTTGTGCACCCCTATGTAACATGTATCACATCATGAGCTAAACCAACTCGAACGTTTCAAAGGTTAGGCCCTAAATGAATTTATTTGTGTTGGTTGATACTTAATATGGTTGCCATTATCAATTTGAATATTAATAATACGTAGCACAATGTGCAATTGATTTCCGATCAATATCACTACACTTTGTTACAACATAATTTAGTTGGGTAAATGTGTGTTTCCACTGTTCACTATTGAACTTTCTGAAAATATATAAAAAGCCTATAGGATATTGCTACTCTTTATCCCAACAACAATTTAGTTGGGTGAAGGGGTGTTTCCACCATGATCTTGGGCATCCCAGGAAACGTATCGGTCTGCAAAGCTCGAAACATATAATTTTCTTGAACTACATTATCTATGTGTATTTCTTCTCTTGTCGCAACACCAACTCTCTTCACTTTCTCCTGTCTTCCCAGTTCCCACCATCTCTCTCTATCTTCCACCACTGACCAATCCTCTCCTCTCCACCACATCTGCTTGTACCGGGTCCTGCCGTCTATCTCTAGGTCTTCCCACTCTTCTTCTCTCATTCACTAACTCAAATGCTTGTCTTGGAATCCTATTCTCCTCCATTCTTCTCATGTGTCCGTACCATCGTAGTCGGTCCTTGCCCAACTTCAACTTGAGGCTCTCAATTCCCACTTTCTTCCGTATCACACTACTTTGTACCTTGTCCATCTGAGTGACACCTGCCACACTGCGGATGAATTTCATCTCGGCTGCATGTACTGCACTTCCTTCTTTCCATTCCATCGGCCATGTCACTGCGCATATGTTAAGATTGGTAGGTAATATTGTTTAATACAGCAGCATTTTGCATTTTTTAGGTAACTGCTCATTCCAAACCATCTTCCTGATCTTCTGGTAAAACTTTTCTGCCAGCCCCAGTCTCTGCTTTACCTCATTCCATATCTTTGCTACCATACTTCCTAGATATTGGAATTCTTCCTTTTCCTGCAGTTCTACTCCCCTCAGTATACTTCTCTTTTTATGTCTTGGGGACTTTTCCCTTCTTCAAATCACTAATGTCTTGCTCTTCACAATGCTAATCTTCATACCAAATTCTTCTGTCACCTCATTCCACTTATTCAGCTTCTTCAGCACTGTCTCCTTATTCCATGATGTCACATGTCTTGGTCTCTTGTCCCTCTACTTCTTCCTCTCTTGGGTCCACCCTTTGCAGCATCTCGTCCATTACTACTTCGAATAGTATTGGTGATAGAAATAGTACACTCCCTTGCCGTAGTCCTATGTCCATGGCCATGACTTGTTTGGACGCAACTTCACTGTACGTACTCTTTATTCTTTTACTAGAGTTTTCCAGCCCCCTTTCCATTGCAGGCATGACCATACTTTCTCCCTTGGCAGGTGGTCATATGTCTTTTCCAAATCCAGGAAAACCATACACACACATAACAAAAACTTGTAGAAATACAGCCAAACCTTACACACTCAAAAGGAATGAGATCTAAAAAAAGGGCCAAGCTCATCTACCCTTCCACATTTGCACATTCTTAATTCATAAACGTACAGTGTCCCATAACAGCATCCTCGAAAAGCTTGGCAAAATAGAATTTGCGATTATTAATTTAAACGTAATAGTTTATCCAAGTTCTTTTTTTCTAATTAATTTAAACGTAAACATGCAAATTCTATTTTGCCAAGCTTTTCGAGGATGCTGTTATGGGACACTGTACGTTTATGAATTAAGAATGCGCAAATGTGGAAGGGTAGATGAGCTTGGCCCTTTTTTTAGATCTCATTCCTTTTGAGTGTGTAAGGTTTGGCTGTATTTCTACAAGTTTTTGTTATGTGTGTGATCTCATTACTTTTTCAAGTTCCACTACAAAATTATTTGTTAAAATATAATATTTTTATCAAAGTTGATTTAATTTTTATGGTATTAGCAATAACAATAGGATGTAAAATATCTAGGCCCGGATTCATGTACATCCTGGGTATAGGTGGTATAACCATGGTATAACGACGGTATAAGGACTGGTTAAGTCTAGGCAACTCACATCCAATTAAAACTTTCCCATGTAACAACAAACGCACAACTAATGTTATTTTACACCTATTTCACTGCATCCACAGCCATGTAAATCATCAGATAATCAAAAGAATATTGAAAATTTTCACCATCTTTTGTTTTACATTTTCATTAAAAGTGACAGGAGATTGCGTGAGTTTATTAATTGAAAAGAAAGGCTTATTATTGCCGTAAATTTTGGAGTAGCCTAGGACTATCATACCATTGTTTATCTGCATTAGGCTTTTAGTAATCAAAACTAGTTATTTGTACGGGATGTGTCAGAACAAGGATGTGCTGGCCTAGGGTTGGCTAAGAAAGGCCTAGGGCTTGTCAAACATGTAGTGTAAGTATTTATTTATCTAGTCCTATAGCCTAATGGAACTTTAGACCTACACTGTTGTATTTTAAATAATTTTCTACATCTGGGCCTAGGCCAGGGATGGTTTCTGATTTGTTTTATGAGAGTATAATGACAACTTTTCTCGTTTCACACATAGAAGCAAAATTTAAAATGTCCACCATTTGTTTACGTATCGCACTTTCCCGCCTAACTCTGCTTATACCGTCAACAAGTGTCAAGTAACTATAGTTACTTGTTGATTGTATGCCTAGTGTATAAGGCTTATTTAAAACCTTTATTTGGAAGCCTTCCAGTAAACTTTTTCAACTTTTTTTTTCAAAAGAGACTATATTACTATAACCTTAATGTCCATGTAAAATATGAACATTGTAGCCCCACCCGTCTGGTCAGAATCGCGGGCCGATTGAAACTGACGAATTAGATGTTAGTAGTAGTAGCAGTAGCAGTAGCTAACATCCTTAAAGTGATTTTGAGCATGTTTCAAGCCATTTTTACACCAAGAAGGAATGGTCGTACCCCAATAAAATTTGGCATGTGTTGTCAGGTACCTAAATCCCCTCGATTGTGATAGTTTTCAAGTTCACATCACGTTACATGACGGCTGGGTAACACCTCGAAATCACCCCAACTCTGCTTGGTGTATAAGGTGCTTGAGTGTGTAGCGCACCGCGGCTTGGCTGCGGCGCCCTAACGGGCACCTAGATACAAAGTCTTCCTTCCTCCCACCTTTTCTCCATGATTTGTCGTAGCGCAAAAATCAATTCAATTGTGGATCTTCCGCTTCTGAATCCATATTGCTCTTCTCTCAGCTTTGGCTCCACTATTTTGTGCACTCTCCTTTCAATCACTCTCTCATAAATGTTTGCTCCCCGACTTTGTAGGGTGATTCCCCTGTAGTTATTACATTCTTTCTGGTCCCCTTTTTAAATATAGGCACTATCATATCACCCCTCTTAGCCAATCATTTTGAACTCTCTTCTGTTCCCACTCTGCTTTCACAATCCTATACATCCAGTTGACTCCAGTTGGCCCTCCTGCTTTAATCATTTCAACAGAGAACTCATCATCTCCTGGGCCCTTATTCTATAACTATGCAGCAGTTTTCGTTTCGTAGCACTGTGAAAAGTTACCATTTCACACAAAACGACAATATGTTAAATCAGCGATTCTATACCACTTCACGAGAACTAATGATTTCATGAACACAGGGATTAGGAGAAACTTCAATTCGACTAAACTAAAGGCTATTTATTTGTTGTGTTTTCCCAGGTGGGTTCTGGCGTCCTTGAGTATGCTTGGCCGTCTTCACTGGATTGAACGGGATGCGTTGGTAAAGTTTGTGCTTTCTTGCCAGGACGTCGATACAGGGGGCTTTAGTGACCGTCCAGGTGACACAGCTGACCCATTCCACACCCTTTTCGGTAATTGACTTGAAAGTTGAAACCATTATTAAATATATAGATACCTTGTTTGCATACTATTAAAGATTGTCCCAGTTTTAGCTTCCACTGGCAACCCTTCACTGAACTGATGCACTGTACCCACCTATTAGGAGAAATTAACAAAGTGCTCTCTTAAACTACTTTGAAGAAAGTCCCTATTTTTTAAAGAGGATAATTAATTATGTCTATAATTAGAGGTACCTATTTGTTTTTTGTGGGTAGACTCTAAACAAGAATTTATTTTATTTTTACTAAAATTTTCTGCGTTACATATTGACAATAATGAACCCGATACAAAAAAAATCATTTTTATTTATTTAATATTGTTAACATATTCAAATTCAGGAATGTAGGCTAGTTCCCTATTGCATCAAAGTACCTGGGCCTACTTTTCATATTGTGGCTAAAATCACCAAGAAATAAAATTAATTATGATGTTAACGTTCTCCCGTTGATTGACCTGGCACCACAGTTGTAAAAATTGGGACAAATTTACTATATTCTACCCGGCACCTTAACCATAATAATTAAGCTCGTCAACCAAAATTTGAAGAAATAGATCAACTTTTCTTGGGTATTTCCAGCGGGCTTGCACATTTACATTCCCCAAAATTCCTATCTTCTTTCTAGCTTTTTAAGTTTTTTAAATTTGCACTATGCCCATGGAAAACTAGGATCTATGGAAAATACTTAAATAGACGACTGTCATAAAAAAATTCTACATAGTACTAAATGTAATGTACAGTAATAGGAAATTGTATGCATTTGGCCTACACTGTCTTATTACTGCAGCTAGTAACAAAATGTTATGTTTCAGGCCTGGCTGCTTTGTCATTGCTCGGAGATAGTTCCGTCAAAGAAGTCAACCCAACATTCTGCATGCCTCAGCATGTGATCGATAGGCTGGGACTGAAACCTCAAAGATTAACTGTTTAATTACTTGTGTCTGAAAAAAAGTGTCAACAATGTACAACCTTCTTTACAATTCTATACATATTTTATTAATGCTATTATGAAATATTTATTTTGCTACATTTTGCCATAGATAAAAAGTAGATAGAAATCTTTCTCACATAATTTTTTTTTTTTTTTTTTTTACAACTCTCACTATAAATGCATTCCACAAAAATGTATGCTGTATTGTCAATCAATCATACAAAGACATACGAGATAGAAGAAAATGCCATTGGAAAACTAACTGGGCCTATTTTTCTAAAATGCATGATGAGATGTCCATGTTTTGTTCTTCTTTACATAAGATATATCTTTGCTAGTGCTTTACCTTTAACCGTACATCATATTATCCTAGCAGAATGTATCTTGCGTATGCAACTTGATTTCTCCCAATCATATGAAAAAGCCCAACTTCTATCATATGATTACTGCAACAAATTTATAAACTACTCATTCAAAGTACCTAATTTGTTTATCAAATTTTATTGACAAACACGTTTTATTTTTATTAAAATGGATGAATAATAATATTTTATAACTTGCAAATGCAATTTCTGATGCATTGATCCCTATTTCTAAATCTCCCATCACTACCCCTACTACTATGGGGTGAGTCCCCGAGCACAGGAAAACAAATTAAGCCGTCTGCGCTGTGTCTCACGGAACAGGATTTTTCTTCATACTGGCTAGTCTACCAAAAACACTCATCTGTCTCTTATAGCAATATTATAATATATAATATAATATAATAATAATAATAATAATAATAATAATAATAATAATAATAATAATACGAAATATAATATATATAATATTTCTATAATATATAATAAATAATAATATATATATATATTTCATAATATAATAATAAAAAAATATAATAATATAGATGTTAACCTATTAGCCTAACATTAATAAACCCTTGTTTTGCCATGAAATACTATTTAAAACAAAATTATAGGGGGAAAAAAATCTAAATTTTCTTTCCCTTTTTGGAAATTTTATCGGATCTTATCCCACATTGACATTTAAGCACCCACCAATTTTTTTGCCGCCCCCCTCGGCCCTCCTCCATAGTATTTGGTAAAATGTTTAGAATTCAAGTTCAATATTTTTATTTTCCTAAATAGTAATTTTGTCAGATTTCATCCGAAATTGACATAATCCTCCATTACCGCCACCCCCCCTCCTCAAGTCACACTCATTGGAACTTCACCCCCCGCATTTTTATTATTCCAAAAAACTAAACAAATCAAAATGAAAAACTATTTCCCCACTGTTAATTTTGTTGGATCCTTTCCAACCTTGACATCACCAAACCCTTACAGATTTCCCCCCATTCCTTGCCCAACTACCCCATCCCTCCCTCCCCCCCAAAAATTCTTTACCTTTTAGATTGACACACTAATACAGGGTTTAGACTCTCTAAATACAACGAGAGTATCGAGACGGCGCACTCTACTTCTGATACAGGGGTTTAGCCTCTAGACTTCCACTGTTAAGAGGTGTTTAGCCCCTCTGAACAAGTAAGGGTATCGAGACGACAAACTTCCACTGCTAGAGGTGTTTAGCCCCCCTGAACGCAGCAATTGGGTATCGAGACGACGCAGTCTCCTTCAAATAGAGGAGTTTTGCCTCGTATTGAGATTACAGTCTCCATCTAATAGAAGGGTTTAGCCCCTCTAGAGGGCGGGGCAACATGCTTTTCCTTTTGGAAATTAACCAAAGAATTAGAATTGTAAGGACCGTATTTTACCGAAAACCACCATGACCGTTTTTTTGGTGGTGGGGGGGGTCAAAGTCGAATTTTGAGATTAGAAAACCTTCATTTTTCAATGACAAGTTTAAGCTTTTTTCACTTTTGCTCTTTCCAATTACGTCAGAGCCGTGTCCAAGGCTACAGCCTAAATACTACACTACGTCATTTAATCGTAGCCCAAAACCTTTTTTGAATTTCTAAAAAAAATGGTTGTTTCTTGGGGAATTCTAAAAAACATTGTTTTATTAATATCTTGCACAACAATTGTCCGATCGGGTCCATCTCTGGTTTTATGGTACCGAACGGACGAAACAAAGATTTTGACATCCCGGAAAAACATTTGTCCCAAATTTTTACAAAAGACGTAGAATGGCCCCGGTTTAAAAAATCCTTCTAACTGCGACTTCAGGGTAGCGGGTAGGGTCCGGCGGCGTTCCGAAAGTGTCCCATAAAACAATATTGTCCCAGGTCTTTGGATAAACGACGAACGTGACCCGGAAACGACCGTATCGCGGCCGGGCGCGGATCGATTCACGAGTTTGTCGCGGCAACGAGATTTTCTACGCCCTCCAATCCAAGCGCAAGTGTGACTTGTATTTCTCTATAATTCACAATGAATTAATAGTGAAGTTATTCCTAAACAAAAACTTTTAAAAATACAGCCAAACCTTACACACTCAAAAGAAATGAGATCTAAAAACAGGGCCAAGCTCATCTACCCTTCCACATTTGCGCATTCTTAATTCATAAACGTACATTGTCCCGTAACAACATCCTAGAAAAGCTTGGCAAAATAGAATTTGCAACTAGGTAACACATAATAGACTAATAGTCCATCCAAATTTTTTTTTTTCTAAATAATTTAAACGTAATGGTCATGCAAATTCTATTTTGCCAAGCTTTTCTAGGATGTTGTTACGGAACAATGTACGTTTATGAATTAAGAATGCGCAAATGTGGAAGGGTAGATGAGCTTGGCCCTTTTTTAGATCTCATTTCTTTTGAATGTGTAAGGTTTGGCTGTATTTTTTCAAGTTTTTGTTATGTGTGGGATCTTATTACTTTTTCAAGTTCCATTGTAAAATTATTTTATTAAAATACAATAATTTTATCAAAGTCGATTTAATTGCTATGAAATTAACAATTAACAATAGATTGTAAAATATCTAGTGGCCAGAAGACTTGCTTTTTGTAAACAATGTAGGCGATTATTGTCAAGTAACTATAGTTGCTTGTTGATTGTATGCCTGTATAAGGCTTATATTAAAACATTTATTTGGAAGCCTTCCAGCAAACTTTTTCAACTTTTTCTTTCAAAAGGAATTACATCACTATTACCTTGATGTACATGTAAAATATGAACGTTGTAGCCCCACCCGTTTTGTCAGAATCGCTGTGCAATTGAAACTGACGAATTAGACAGTAGTCAGTAGTAACTAACATCCTTAAAGTGATTTTGAGCATGTTTCAAGTCATTTTTTCACCAAGAAGGAATGTTCGTACACCAACCTAATTTGGCGTGTGTTGTCAGGTACCCAAACCCCTTGATTTTGATAGTTTTCAAGTTCACATCTCGTTTCATGTCGGCTGGGTGACACCTCGAAATCACCCCAACTCTGGTTGCTGTATAAGGTGCCCGAGTGTGTAGCGCACCGCAGCTTGGCTGCGGCGCCCTAACGGGCACTTAGATTACAGTATTTGTGTCTACCTAGCGGTGGTGTAGAGCCATTTGGAAAACATAACTATCCAACGTCCAATAGATAGATACTTTGTACATAGTTTCTAAGGGAGACCGTATGGCAGAAGCAGTGCAGTTCAACAAATTCATAGTCTGCCCCTTCATTTATGCATGAAATTATGTTGTGCAAATAAATATGGCTTTGAGGCATCTAAATCACAACCCCATGTGTGGAGCGTGCACGGGACTTCCTACGGTCATCAATCATTTTTTCCTGTTTTGTTTTGTAAACTTTGCTGATTGTTTAAATTACTACGTATAACACATCAGCATCTACACACTACACAACTATCATTTGTGATACAATACCCACACAAGGGTGGCTGTTCCAAGTATGGTAGTGGTAGTGGTAGTAGTGGTAAGTGGATGTGATGGCTCATGGCTTGCAGCGCTCTTTTTCTGTCATAAGGTCTCCCTTAGAATACATTAAGTTTATTTTGTTTTCTGTTTTGATGTTTTTCTCTTTTTTCTTTCCTTAACTCGTTCTATTTTAGTCCTAATTTAAATTTAATTAAATTAAATCCATTTCACTTCATTTTTTTTATCAAAACTTGTGATATTTTTATTTGAAACTTAAAATTAATTCTTCATTATTATGTGTGCATTTATGTTTTAATTGTATATAGGCCCTAGTTATTCTTTATAAATCGATAGACGTTACGTAAATTAATAAATACATACAAATAATAATAAACACAAGTAATCAAGCTTGTATTAATTTAACACGAGGTGTAGTCAGACGTAATTGATTATGCAGAAAAGCTGTTGAGATGTGTAAAAGAACATAAGGAGCATGTATTGTCTCTCACTGAAGCTCATGGGAAACAATTTCTAAACCCGGCACCTCCACCAAACAGCAACGAGTTTCCAACAAGACGAGGCTTCAATAATACGAAACAATTTCTAATCCCGGCACCTCCACCAAACACCGAGTTTCCAACAAGACGAGGCTTCAATAATACGAAACAATTCTTAAACACGGCACCTCCACCTTTTCTTTCAGTGTTCCTTTTCAAATTACGTAATTGACCATTAGGCCTAGGCTTTCTGATGAGCTTAGATGGTATTTATATCTCTAGATAAGCCTGAAAATTACTTGGATTTGTAACAAGAAACCTAAAGTTGGATGAGAATATTACCACACACTTCATTCAAGAGCTCCTTCAAAAAAATGGATTTCATCATTTGCAAAAAAGCAGATTTATCGTGATTATTGTCTTCAACGCGTACACAATGCTGATTGGAACTAACGGTATCGTTATCTACATTTTTTTTTTTTTTTACATTTTCTAGTGATATTTTGAATTCTTTGTTTTGACTTTTGATATTTTGAACATTTATGTCCAGTTCCCACAGGTAATAGTAGGCTATCTATGGTTCCCAGTTCCCACCAATTGGTTTTGTTATAAGGAGATAGGACATACGTGTTTAGGTCCAGTTCCCACAACCGTGTTTTAGTCTTAAGAAATCGTCTTTGGTAGGCCTAAGATATCAATGAGATCTAAAATAAATGCCAAGCTTATATGTAGCCTATGCTTACATTTTCGCATTAATACATAAATTTACCCTGTGACTGCATTCTTGCAAAGCGTGGCAAAATTTTATTTGTAACTACTGTTTTAAATGTAATGGTTCATGCAAATTTATTTTGCCAAGCTTTGACAAGGATGCAGTTACAGGAAAAACTTGACTTATACCACTTTTCCGAATCACCTCAGAATTAGGGTTGGCCGGTCTGTCTATTCCTTACACTTTAAAAAAAATGAGACAGTAAAATTCCACTGTTCAGAAATAATAAAACAAAATCAAAGCATGTAATACTTCATATTATATTGTATTTTATGCCAAAAATGGAATAAGGTTACAAAGTAAAATCAGTTTTTATTACTTTTTGTTGTAGAAAAGCAATGATTTTTGGTAATCCTGAAAATTTATTGAGGGTCCAAGATTGGCTCAGCGCCTTCATGTGCCGTTAGTTGTGGAACAGTCGGAGTTGTTGCTAAATCTGCTTCGGTACCGCCGATCACACACCAACCATCTTTGGAAAACGATTCGACGCGAGTCATTCGCGGGAGGGATGGCATGGTGATGATGCTGACAAACTGAATGTTGATCCGAAGAGTACCCTTGCCCAGCAAGAAGATCAAGGCAGCTAGCATTCCCAGCGTGGCTAGAAGAAGGTACAGCTTGGTGACACGATGCATGCTGAAAGTCAAGGATATGTCTTGATCATCAAGTGCAAGTACACCCTTGCCCAGCAAGAAGATCAAGGCAGCTAGCATTCCCAACGTTGTGATACATGTAGGTTCTTTGCATCGTGGTGTATTAATGAACGTGGGTTCGAATGCTGTATGTGTAGCCCCATGGACGTTTTTAATGACAAAGTGGATAATTTATTTATATGTTTAAAGTATTTTCAAATGGCCTGAGGACTTTCGTTTAATGGAGGACAGCGATATATTGGCCAGCAGCAGCAGTGTAGGCCTAGCCTAAATTCGTGTGTGTGATGTCGGTTTGTGATGACTTTTGCTAAGCCCTAGTACAATCACATCGTATTACAATCATTACACCAAACATAAAACCATTATAATTAAATAATCTATTATGTAAATTACTATTGATTATTGTAGACTTTCCATTTAACGACGGTCTGTTCAATACTCACATTAATTTTGATTATGATGACAGATTTGGTATGGTACGAATAATTTCCAATAAGTGATGTCCGTGTTGTTTATTTTCTATGGAAACCAATTGATGAAAACCAAATTAAAACTGAAAACCACTGCCTCCTTTAGAATATAGATGATACTTCACCAAATATTTTTGGATGAGCGTAGCGAGCGAAGCGGAGATTCCAATTCACTACACTGGAGAAAAAAATCCGGAATGTTTTTTTTCTTTTTTCTTTTTTTTCTTTCTTTCTTTCTTTTTTTTGTATATTTGTCTGTTTGTTAACACGATTCCGGCTAAACCGATACTCCGATTACGATGAAATTTTATGGAGGTCTTCGAAATCTCCGAACTGCCACGTTTTTGAGCACAATCGAAAAATTATTTCTCATGAAAATCACAATTTTACGATTTTTTCGATTTTTTACAAATTTCTTCGACTTACAACACCTACATGCTTTGTCCGATTGTAATGATTTTTTCACAGAACCTTAATTTTATGAATTGATATATTCATGTGAAATTTGAGCGTTATCAAAAAACTATTTTTTACGAAAATCGCAATTTTACGATTTTTTAAATTTTTAAAACATTCTTCGGCTTATAACACCTACATGCTTTATCCGATTGTAACGATTTTTTCACATAACCCTAATTTTATGAATTAATATATTCGTGTGAAATTTGAGCGTAATGGTAACATTATTTCTCATGAAAATCTCTATTTTACGCTTTTTTTTCTTTTTAAGACAATTCGTTGACTTATAACACCTACATGCTTTATCCTATTGTAATGATTTTTTCACAGAACCTTAATTTTATGAATTAATATATTCGTGTAAAATTTGTGCGCAATCGAATAATTATTTCTTATAAAAATTTCAATATTACGATTTTTTCAATTTTAAAATTATGATTAATTAAAAAAAAAAATTAAGTTAATTTTTAATTTAATTTGATTTAATTAAAAAAATAATCTTCAACTTAGAAATGATTTTTTCACAGAACAAAAAATCCGCATAACACATGGCAGCTTAATGCACCAATTACGCTCATCCAACAACGCGGCGGGACTTAAGCGTTCTTGGATGAGCGTAGCGAGCGTAGCGAGCCAAGCGAAGATTCCATTTCACTACACTGGAGAAAAAAATCCGGAATGTTTTTTTCTGTTTTTTTTTTCTTTCTTTTTTTTGTAATTTTTGGCTGTTTGTTAACACGATTTCGGCTAAACCGATACTCCAATTGCGATGAAATTTTCTGGAGACCTTCGAAATCTCTGAACTTAGAACTGCCACGTTTTTGAGCGCAATCGAAAAATTATTTCTCATGAGAATCGGCAATTTTACGATTTTTTTCGATTTTTTTAAAATTTCTTCGACTTATATTACACCTACATGCTTTATCCGATTTTAATGATTTTTTCACAGAACCATAATTTTATGAATTAAGATATTCGTGTGAAATTTGAGCGCAATCGAAAAATTATTTCTCATGAAAATCGAAATATTGCGTTTTTTCTTTTTTAAAACAATTCTTTGACTTATAACACCTACATGCTTTATCCTATTGAAATGATTTTTTCATAGAATCTTAATTTTATAAATTAATATATCGAATAATTATTTCTTATGAAAATTGCAATTTTAAGATTTTTTTCTTTTTTAAAACTACGAAAAAATTAAAATCTTTAGTTTATTTTTTATTTAATTTAAATTAATTTAAATAAAAATCTTTAACTTAGGAACGATATTTCACAGAACAACAGAAAATCCGCATAACACATGGCAGCTCAATGCACCAATTACGCTCATCCAACAACGCGGCGGGACTTAAGCGTTTTCCTAGTCCTAGTAAAAGGAATATCTTAAAGCGAAGCTATTCATAATACTAGGAAGCTTCGCAAACGCTTTTTCAGGCGCGTTGTTGGATGAGCGTAATTGGTGCATTGAGCTGCCATGTGTTATGCGGATTTTCTGTTGTTCTGTGAAAAAATCATTGAAGATTTTTTTAAAAATTAATTGAAACTAAATAAAAAATAAACCTATATTTTTTAAAAATTAATCTTAATTTAAAATAAGAAAAAAAACGTAAAATTTCGATTTTTATAAGAAATAATTTTTTGATTGCGCTCAAATTTCACACGAATATCTTAATTCATAAAATTCTGGTTCTGTGAAAAAATCATTAAAATCGGATAAAGCATGTAAGTGTTATTATAAGGCGAAGAAATTTAAAAAAAATCAAAAAAAAACGTAAAATTGCGATTTTCATGAGAAATAATTTTTCGATTGCGCTCAAAAACGTGGCAGTTCTAAGTTCAGATATTTCGAATGTCTCCAGCAAATTTCGTCGCAATTGGAGTATCGGTTTAGCCGGAATCGTGTTCAAACAGCCAAAAATACAAAAAAGAAAAAGAAAAGAAAATATTCCGGATTTTTTTCCAGTGTAGTGAAATGGAATCTTCGCTTCGCTCATCCAATAACAGTATTTGCCCATGGAGTTATAAATAGTACCGTTGGTACCTCATCCAGCTCCATGATTTGACTACACTATTTCTTCTTTCATGTTCCATGCCATTACAAGGTCCGCGAATTATGTGGAAATACTAGGAAAACGCTTAAGTCCCGCCGCGTTGTTGGATGAGCGTAATTGGTGCATTGAGCTGCCATGTGTTATGCGGATTTTCTGTTGTTCTGTGAAAAAATTATTACTTGGTCGAAGATTTTTTTAAAAGTAAATTAAATAAAATTACAAATTAACTTTTTTTTTTAAATTTTTTTTATCGTAATTTTAAAAAAAGAAAAAAAATTGTAAAATTTCAATTTTCATAAGAAAGAATTATTCGATTGTGCTCAAATTTTACATGAATATTATTAATTCATAAAATTAAGGTTCTGTGAAAAAATCATTACAATAGGATAAAGCATGTAGGTGTTATAAGTCAAAGAATTGTTTTAAAAAAGAAAAAAACTGTAAAATTTCGATTTTCACGAGAAATAATTTTTCTATTGCGCTCAAATTTCACAAGAATATCTTAATTCATGAAATTAAGGTTCTGTGAAAAAATCATTAAAATCGGATTAAGCATGTAGGTGTATAAGTCGAAGAAATTTTTCAAAAATCGAAAAAAATCGTAAAATTGCGATTTTTATGAGAAATAATTTTTCGATTGCGCTCAAAAACGTGGCAGTTCTAAGTTCAGAGATTTCGAAGGCCTCCATAAAATTTCATAGCAATCGGAGTATCGGTTTAGCCGGAATCGTGTTAACAAACACACAATAATACAAACAGCAAAAAAAGAAAGAAAAACATTCAGGATTTTTTTCTCCAGTGTAGTGAAATGGAATCTTCGCTTCGCTCGCTACGCTCATCCAACAAATGAGCACTCTACAAAGAAAAATCTTTTTGGTCCAGTTACTATTCTAAGTCATCATGGATCTACAAGTACTTTTAGTGTCGATAAGCATAGGAAGTTAATCCATTTAGCCTCATCACTCGTATTGCGAAAGAAGTTTGAAATGAGAGTAAGAAAGATTTAAATCCATGGTTACATTGACCGAACTGACACACAAGTCATTATAATAATTTTATTATTTCTTTGTGACTCCACACCAAATGGTTTTATACTAAATGCGTTTAGAATTCCAGCAACAAATTTTGTTGGATGGCCAGTTCTTCTCTTGCTGCCATAGGTCTTGGTTTAAATCCAATGTTAAAGTATAGGATGTACTGATTACCATGCCTTAGGTTAGGTGGAGGAAGCCCCTTTAGGGCTAACATAATATATTACACTTACAAGTGCTATTGCTAATGGGCCACTGGCCTATACCGGTAGCAGTATTGGGGATGTTAACTTTCATTATAGCTACCAAAAATACATAATATGACTACATATCCTTACCAATCCAAACGCTATAAAATATTGTACACCACACCCTTATTCTCGAAAAAATGGCACCCATGGACAAATGTGAATTTGAATTAATGTGTGAATGAATGAGAGTAAATGAAGTGACCTTAATTGCAGCTTGCTTGGTCCTTGCACGGGTTTGGTTAGGTGGTTTGAGTGCTTTGTGTTTAGCTTTGTTGATTTTAGTAACGAGATTTATTTACTTATATAGTAGATTAATTAATATCGAGCCCTATTTCCAACTAAATCGGGTAGGGGTGGGAGGTTCCCATCACATTCTTGGCTCCCCAGGGTTATCGAAGCCGGCTAGCCATGCCTGACGCTTCTCCCACATCATCTTTTCTTCCTCTGCATCATCTACTTCACTTTCTTCCTCTTCACTGTCTTCTTCCTCAGGGACCTCCACCAGTTTTTGCCATATTTTTCGTTCTTCCTAACATCTTTCCTGGTTCCTTTCCCAAGCTGCATTTCTCCTTTTCAAATCCTTTGCTATAGCTTCTTCCCATCTCATCTGGGCCTCCCTCTTTTTCTCTGTTTGTTTCCTGCGTCTTGTTTATACTGCATCCACATAATATAATATAAAATATAATAAAATGTTGTCTTTCCAAGCCTTTTGTGTATTTATTTGCTCTCGATTGTTTCTCAACTTTTCTAACTCTTCTCAACTTCAACCATATAATAAAATGTTGTCTTTTCAAGCCTTTTGTGTATTTATTTGCTCTCGATTATTTCTCAACTTTTCTAACTCTTCTCAACTTCAACCATATAATAAAATGTTGTCTTTCCAAGCCTTTTGTGTATATATTTGCTCTCGATTATTTCTCAACTTTTCTAACTCTTCTCAACTTCAACCATATAATAAAATGTTGTCTTTCCAAGCCTTTTGTGTATTTATTTGCTCTCGATTATTTCTCAACTTTTCTAACTCTTCTCAACTTCAACCATATAATAAAATGTTGTCTTTCCAAGCCTTTTGTGTATATATTTGCTCTTCATTATTTCTCAACTTTTCTAACTCTTCTCAACTTCAACCATATAATAAAATGTTGTCTTTCCAAGCCTTTTGTGTATTTATTTGCTCTCGATTGTGTCTCAACTTTTCTAACTCTTCTCCATTTCAACCCGTCAGTATAGTTGATAAAATGTTATGCTTATCGACAATGAAAGTATAGAATAAAAAGCAAAGAAAAAAATTATAGGATATTTATTATTTATTATTATTATTATTTATTCTAAATACTACATAGTATATTGTATATCACTAGACTTTTATCCAACATCATTTAGTTGTTTAAATGTGTTTCCACCATTGAACTTGGGCATCACAGAATCAGCACCGACCATGCTAAGCTCGGCACCTAATCTTCTTCTTCTTCATTCTCTCTTCGCAACACCTGCTCTCTCAACTTTTTCTTGTCTGCCCACCATCTTTCTCTCTTCAACCACTATCCACTCCTCTCTCCTCCACATCAGCATGTAGTCATGTACTTGGTCTTGCCATCTGTCTCGAGGTCTTCCCACTCTTCTTCTCTCATTCTTTAGCTCTCTACTATAAATACAAAATATATTGTAACACTCAGCAATTTGTAATTCATTAGTTTTTAATTTTTATAAGTCGTAGCGTGACGACCATGAATAGAGTTAGAAATATAGAGACATTGAATAGAACTTTGATGAAAATTAAATTATTATATCATTGAACAAATTTTTTTTTTTTTTGTGAACGTATATAAAACGGGAAAGCTTAACATGAAAGTGTAGCTGTTCGCCTTCCCAACATATTCGCGTCTAGTGTAGTACATCAAGGTATAGGTCTACTGAATCTCCTAGCAGACATTCGGACCTCCGGCGAGCGAGTAGAGAGGCGGGTGCAAGATCAGCTGACCTTGACTATGCGTGTACTATAGTTGTACAGTTTACGGTGGTACAGTTGTTGTACCGTTGTTCGTAACTAGGAAACGCTCTGTTGGACGCGTTGATAAGCGAGCACGTGCTATAGCTAGACCCACATTGCACATTTTTTTAAATTTAAAAATTTACGACGTTCGCGTTTCCAGTATTATTTATTATTGACAAGGTATTTGGGTAAACCCGTGTTTAAATCTTTACTTTAAAATCCACCGCCATCTAGAGGACCTTGACTCCTTGGGGAAACTATTTAATCTCTTTGTTGACATGCAAATAATAGACTGCTTCCTCGAAAGTATTTTGATTACTTCTAGGTGGCAGTGCATTAGAAACTTCGCGCGTCTTTTCGTTGCCATGGCAACGTTACTTTTGTTATAATGTAATTTCCATCTACACTACTTATCGGATCAAAATAAAATTAACATATTCGTGACCGGACGGACATTCTAAATGATTTGGCTATCTCAGATTTTGTCGCCGTTGAGTTTGAAAAAAAAACTTTCGATTAACTTTAATGTAACTTTTTAACTTTTTGAACGATTTTGCCACAAAACTAATGGCATTCAATCGAGAACAAAGCTTGCGGATGGTGAAAATTTCAACTCGATCCGAGCCTCCGTTCGAACGTTATCGCGAGACATACAAACAAAAAAACAAAAAAACAAACAAAAACAAAAAAAACAAAACAAAACCAGTGACTATTTTTTCCGGCAGAGTCAAATGGAAACGCTCGCTTCGCTCGCTTAACAACAACCACAACTCAAAACACTGTATTTGGATGAGCGAAGCGAAGACTTCAATTTCACTGACCCCCCCAAAAAATTTGCTCGGGTGTTTTTTTTCTTTTTTTATGTCTGTTTGTTTGCTCTCTACCGGGCAAACGGCTTATGCGATCTTGATGAAAGACCTTCGAAATCTCTGAACTTATAGGTGTATTGTTTTTGGGTACAATCAATTCTCTTGAATATCGTTTACGATTTTGTTCGATTTTTGGTGCGATATTTTCGTGCCATTTGGGCCGATTCTGACCAAACGAGTGGGGCTACAACGTTCATATGGCCTATACATGGACATTAAAGTTATGGTGATGTAGTACCTTTTGAAAGAAAAAGTTGAAAAAGTTAGCCAGAATCCATAGAAATAAAGCTTTAAATATAAGTTTTTTACGGTAAATAATAACAATTGACAAGTAACAATAGAAACTTGACAACAATCACCTACAATGCGTAGGCAGCAAAGCAAAGCACTTGCAAAAGTAAAGATATCCCACGCAAACTAAAATTTTAAAAAAAGCTTATCCATCAACGCGACTAAAAAAAGCGTTTGCGAAGCTTCCTAGTGATATACTATGCGATAAGGCTGTGGCACTGGTTTCTCTACTATCAACAATTCGTAGATTGTAATTTTGTTTGTTTATTTTTGTTTGTTTATGCCTTCAAAAAGTTATGAAAGATAACATTCATGTGAAGTCCATAGTTCTGATGATATTTTTAATTAATAAGGTTTGTGCACGATAATGAAAATTGGATACGATTCAGGTAATTCCATTTGCATTTCCCAAATCATTTGAATACGCATGTTTATACAGGTGTGTGTAAGCAGTTTATTAGCATGACAGACTGCAGCACTTTCTCAATCAAGTCCTCCCCGTCTGTGCTGGGGTAGAATTTGGCCCATAGCTTGGCTCTGCTAATCGTAAAAGGCGAGAAAAGGGACAAAGTCCATCTAGCAAACATCAGTGTTAAGGGAGTAGGCCTATTACTACTTTAAACTAGAGGCGAGCTCTGGCAGTCGTCGGGGACCCACCTCCATTGCCTGAACTACCTCCCCGACGACGACGACGACGACGACGACGACGACGACGACGACGACACAACGACGATGTGAGAACCCACCCCTTTCCTCCCTCTTGCCCGGGGTTTGTTCTGACCTGCATTATTCTTCCCACAGGCACAACACCTAGACTAGAGTGAACTTTAAACTAAAATAAACTTAAACAAAAGTATGAATTAAGGCCATAGTATAGCCTTCAAGCACGGGTACGAAAGTGCTCAAAGTAGAGATCGAGTTTTACTGTACAACGCCTCCCTCTACTCACTTGGGCTTGCTGAGTTTGGTGGAGGGGCTGAGCAATAAACATTAGGCCTAATAAATTGCGTAGCAGTGAAAATATTAATAGATCGTCGTTGGTGAAGAGTATTATGCCTAGGCCTATAGGCCTCGATAAGTTTTACCTTACTAAAAAAATAGGCCTATAGGGGTAATGTGGGTAATGGGGAACAAAGGGTAATCGGGAACAGTGGCATTCCCTTGTTTCCGTTTGAAAACAAAATTATGAAAATTACTGTACTGTTTAGCTCCATTGATGTTTATGGCCAGGCAATTACAATTACTTGCATTGCTACTTATGTTCAGTATTTTTTAATTTTTTTGTCACCCTGTAAAAAAAATCATGCTATTGTTTTTACACTTTTTACTACTTTCAATTATTTTACAGGCTAATGCAGTAACACAAATTAAAACAACATGCATAGAAAGTTACCTACTTCTTGTGACAACATGATCATGATTTTCATTATTTTCTAACATTTATGCATACCATTAAATTTAATGATGTTCCTTATTACCCTAACAAGTTAATTTTGATGGTTAAGATACCCAAAAGAGGGAGCGAAAATAGTAAATACTTTAATCAACAGGTCGCCGAAGAATAATACAAACATGAAATAATTCGTCGTTCGTTGATGATTTTGATGGAGGTGCCGGGTAATAAATTGTGTAACTTTCTGAGAACTAGCCACTCCCCCATTGTAGCCAAGGTCACCAAAATCCTTGTTGAAGGCCAATGCTAACAAAAAACGCCTGACAATCGTACGACGTGTTCGGTTCGGTGTTTACAGTGAGACTTGTGACATTCACAGACGGACGGACGGATAGACGGACAGAAAATTGACAGAAAAGTAGCTTCGATCCGTAATTTGGCTGGGATTGATGTCTTCACTATAAGAACCGCAATGTTCAATTCGTAACTGACGGGATCAACAGTAACCTAGTCTTCTTTCAAAAACGCGATTTCGTGAGCGAATCTCCCAATTTACACCTTTCATTCCGGAGGCTACATCTCAGGATAAAAAACAAACTTGCACTTCTATATTGACATTGTCATTCTATCCTACATGGATGATACAAAATGTGTTTGGATGAACACGATTTTTTTTTTTTCAAAAAAATGTCTGAAAATATAGTTTGCTTGATTTGTATGCCGTTACATTTGTAATTCTATGGCATGCTGCGTTATCTACGTGGGCCTTCACTCAATGTTTAAAAAATATTTAGACTGATTTATGTTTTAATCTAGCCCTAGGCTTATCTAGTAGCATGTTTCTCAATAAGTTGCTCAAAATAATATAGTTATTCATTAGTCTAGGCCACCATGTCTAGGCTCTAGCAATCATGTTTGATAATATGTTTCAATGTTTATTCACTTACAGAAACCTGTAATGAATGGACCAATCACAGTAGGCCTATTTAGTGATTAATGAACCAGGCTATGGCTGAAAAGGACGCAACTTGCTTTATTGTTGGAGACACTATCATTTTACCTTTCAACCTAAATGCTGACGACACTTTGAATGTACAGAATGTACCCTCAATCGAAGAAGACTTACACCTTGCCAAGCACCAGAGTGATGATAAGGTAATTAAGTATACACGTGCGTGTAGGCCCTACGCCAGTAGCTACAAAACTAATTATATATTGGTTGCTATTTATTATTTTCCATGCCAACCATATACGGATATAGGTACGATACAATACTTGAGAAAAGCGGAGTCCTAACTCTTACACCACTATGGAGCTCTAAGATAAGCTGCAGGTTTAATTACAACGTAAAGGCCTATAATACCCTAGAGTTAATTAAAGTTATAATTTATCGTTAATCTTGTGCCACTTATTCATTTTTCAGAAAGAATCTTCACTTCCAAGAATAAAGGAGTGTGTCACTTCATCTCAAGACACGACGATTCTAACCAAACGTGAGTTTGATTTGAACGAAATTGATTTTATCAACCAACTAAAAACAAGAGAACGAACCTATTTTGAACCCCAAACAAGAAAAACGAACGTTTTTGAGTTGGCCAACCAGTCTATGATGTTTAGCATTGGTCCACAGTGTTCATTCAGATCAAATGAATCTAATATCCTGGAATTACCTAACCATCATACAGTATCAGATGAATTTGATTTATCTGATCAAGCGATATTTACACACAGCCATCGCGAAGAAAACCATTGCCCTAAAGAAACCTCAAGGGACGCTGAAAAGAACGAGTTTATCACAAATGCAGACCAGCCTTCAGATAAATATTCTTTGACTAATTTCAAACAAAACATGACAAACGACTACACACTTTCTAATGATCACGCCTACGAACTAACGACTTCCCCACAATGCAAACCCACTTTTCAGGGTAATACCAATCCCTGTGTTTCTGAGAACCCAATGAGCCTTCATTTCAATCAAGATTTCATGGGGTCAAATAATGACAATAGCATCCAGGATTTGTCGGTAAACTGCAGTGCAAGCTTTGATATGAGAGAAGTGGATAGATATATCTGGCCAGGCGTAGACACCAAAATACCTTTCAATAATTTCCAGCATCATTACTGTCCGGAGAGTTTTGCTCAAAATACAAATATTATACAAAGCAATTCTTCCTTCTTTCCATCCTCGCAATCCCAGGGGCCAGGTAGCGTAAATAACTTACAACATACTAACTATGACATGCTATCAGACGTTAATATCGGCAATACAAATGTTACTAATACAACTTGGGACGTTACTGCTTCGGAAAATGAACTTGACGGTTCTTCGCGTTATGCAGCAAATAATTATGGCCAGGAATGTTATGATATGGCTTCCAGAGACAATGCATGTGGCCAGTCGACTAATAAGGGTGAACCGTTTTTGAATTGGTTATCCTCGGAAATGGACCACCATTCTTATGCAACACCTAATGTAATGGAATCCAATAACCGTGAGCACAACAGATTGTTGCCAAGATCTTTGCATAATCTCATAGACTTTCCTACTGCATATCGCCCTCTTCAATGTCCACAGCCGTACCCGATGCAGGGAACCTTTGATGCCAGATTTCCTTCAGCACCACAACCTTTAACAGCTGATCCTCGACAGATAACTGCAGAAACTCACGTCTCTCTGCCGTACTTGGAACAATACCAAACATATGATCAAGGAAACCAAACTTATAATTCATCTCCTGGTTTTACGGCGAACGAGCCATTGGGCCTAATATCAGACAACGAAAGCTCAATTACTTTTGGTTCACGGCAACCAAACAATCATGTTGATCAACCTTGCACATACAGTGTCTCCCAGTTCGCAGCAAGCAATGGGTTGACTCAAGTGCAGGATGAAACTACTAGGGGACGTTTTCAACCAGATGACATGGCAGGTGACGAAACTTCGATGAACGATGCAGCTGTAAAATTTCAACCGGATGATGCGTTTATTGAGAAGATTTTGCAAACTGTTCATGGGGAAGACTTGTCCGCACATCAAGGACAATTACCAGAAGTGAATCAATGTAGACAGTCATCAGAAGAGGTTGATGACGTCAAGCTTCAGAAGGTTTTGTCCATGGAGCGAGCTTTACGCGGTGAAATACGCGGACAAACGATCTTACCAACAAAAGCATGGGCGTCAAAATTCCAAATTTCGCCTGGCTCGAAACAAATTGTTCAGGTGGGTAAAATCAAGAGCTCGTTCTCGTTATGTTTTCACGAGTTTATGGGTGTGTCTGAAAATTATTCAAAGTCTAGGTCCAGGTCCAGGTCTAGGTCCAAATTCAAGTCCACGTCCAACAACGTAGTTAGGTACTGATTATCTGTCGATGGCGTGTAAAGTACTGTCTGAAAAGTCTAAGTCTAGGTCCATTCTTGGTCCAAGTCGACAAATAGATCGAGCAATCGAAAGTGTACACTCGTTTTAGGTCCGATTCAAAATGGCCGTCCGCGACAACGAGAGAAACAATAAATGAATGCATTGTTAAATAAAGGTAAACATTTAAGTTTTGTTCGTTTTTATCACGTATTTAATTGGTTTTACTAGATGTACAAATACTTTTAATAAACAAATACTTTACAAAGGACTATCGAATGCACACCTAACCTAACTTTAGGTAGTGTTGACTTTGCCCGGCAGGCAGCTCTACTGTAGGCTAGTATAGCACTTTAACATTGAGTTGGACTTGGACCTACACCTGGACTTGGACCATAATTCAGACACACCCTAAGTGTTACTATGTCACACCATGCCGCTATCCTGTTTGCGTGGTTCATTTTATAGACCAATTATTTTTAAACTGCAAACTGCAAAGTAAAAGCGATGGAATCATTATATTATTTTCATGTTAAAACAACTGAATATGTATTTATTTAAAAGACACACTCCCCGAAAACTAGTTATACTACATCCATAAGCTCCATTAGTGCCCACTCCCAGTACGTCACTAAGCTTAGTCATAGCTGTTTTAGCTAGTAAAAGGATTGATTAAATACAGCTAAATGTAAACCCCAGTTTAATTAAAAACGATATGGGTACTAAAAACTTTATTTGTGAGTATGTCAAAGCCTTCCAGAGAAGCCGTACCTTACGTAGTTAGAAGTGTGCGATTGAAAACAAATTAAGTGGATTTGGTGGCAAAATCAACAGATGGAGCAACCTCACTTAATTTCTTTAAATAAATTGTAAATAATATGTTCTTTGTATCATCGAAATCTTCATTCTTCATTCTCAAGCTTCTCAGTCAGGTGCTAATAATTTAGAACAGATAATATAGCAATTTGCGTGCATCTTTGCAAGCCACATTGTGGTGGGACCTTGTGAGAGCGGCCAACAAACTGTCAGCGGAAATCTAGTGTCTCTTTCCACTCCATAGCATCGACTTCGACGACACACAAGGCATGTACATACTTGTAAGAGCATACTTTGCGTAGGTACTAACATAACTCGATCATTACTTCCCCATCTAGACCAAGGGGTGGTATTTGGCCCACGGTAGGTATAGAATAATCTTTTGACAAACATAAGAAGCGAGAAAATTGGTAGGTAACCACAGACAAGTTCTAGCATCTTCGCATGGTCAGACTTGTTATATTACCATTACAGCAGTATGTAACTCCCTGTAAGTAGATGCAAACAATGGCAATCTCATACCCACCTTCCTCAGCAAATTGCCCCTTCCTAATCACATAATACTGGATTTGTGTCTTATCAGTCAATGCTCTGTCTTCACCGCAAAGTGAGCTAAAGATTAACGCACCCTTACATTAAATAAATCCAAAAGTTCTTAGCTAATCATTCGACGTCAAGTTTCGTAAAAGGTGATTCCCTATTGTGTCTTTCATCCACCGTATAGAAGCTTGATCCAAAAACGAAAGCCGAAATGGAGCGAGAAGAGGTGTCCAACGCTGCAAAGTCCATCTTCATGAAACGAACTGGGACTCTTTTCCACTGGATTCATCCAGGGGAGTCGAAGTCGGAGCTGAAGGCGAGAGTTGAATATGCCTGGAGCCAACTCTCAGAGAAAGAGTCCAATTACTACTTCTCGCAGGTGAGTAGGTATCTGTGTATGACATGACCGTACAGACTTATACTCATACGAAGTTATACGGAATTAAGTAAACATGCAGTACCTTTTGAATTAATATTATCATCATCAAACATAGCCGTTCCCGGTTCTGGCCGGGGCAGCTAGGGTTTTACAACCATCATGTTTCCTCTTCTTTCTTTCCTCCCACAATCGTATTTATTCCACATCCTCCCAGCTCTCTCTTCTTGCATCTTGGTCGACTTCTTGATATGGTAGCATTCCACCTCTTCTTCTTCTTCTTCTTCTTCTTTTTCATGCATTCTCTTTAGCTTCTTCATTCAACATGTCATCAACCTCTCCTCTCATTCTTATGTCAATGATCCTTGCATAGATCTTCACTATGTGCATAGTTAAGTATCCCTTTGATAACCAAATTTGTGTCAGTCATCTACTTTTATATAGGCTAAATCCTAATGTAATAGATTGGCACAATTACTCCCTTTTCCCAGTCTCCTGGTATCTTCTTTTCTTTCTATACAGCTGGGCCTGGGATTACTTGTAAAGTCAATGCATGGCAACTGGGCCGTATTATTCTTGTGTAGGTTTTGAGAGAAACGGTTCCTGGCTATACTTAAAAACTAACTCTGCCTTGTGGTTGATTCTAGGTCTTAGGCAGGTGTAATAGTCACTTCCAGACTAGGCCAATGGTCAACCCGCGCCTCATAGAACTTTTGAAACCCGAAGACAATCAAGAAATGTCGGGAACTTTGAAAAACGTAAATTCAGAAGATCTGCTTTCGCATGAAACGATGGATGGAACAAAAAGCCCAGAACAAAGTATAATCTTCAGACCAAGAAGAAATTTTGAGAGGAAGCACTCACACAAGGAATTAGAACAAAGTTTTAAAGTAACTAGTGGGCATGAAACCAAGAATGAGTATGGAGAAACTGAGTCAAATTTGGCAAGTCAAGTCGATCTGTTTTCAATCGAAACCGAGCACTACCAACATCAAGACGCGTCGTACATACAAAACTATTTGGGACCTTCTTCAAAACCAAATGAGCCGTCTCTGTTTCCAGAAAGTAGTGGGTCGAATGTAGACCATGCAGCGTATATAACCGATGGGGTATCCTGTGCTAACACTCTCAGAAGCTCTTCAGCGGGTTTCGAATTCCAAAATATTGTGAACAGAGAGGAAGAATTGGCGCGCTTATGTATAAACAAAACCTCTGCAGGAAAATATAAGTCGACTGTAAAAAGAAGTGGTCGCCCCCGTGGTCCTTACAACAAGAAGGGACGTCGGTCAAAGGTGGCGACGGAGAGCGTTGACGATTGGGTGTCACCACATGCCAAAGTAGCTCGTAAAGGTGTATCAATGTCTGTGAAAGAAGATTCACTGTTATCGCGTTCTGTTCTTGGAGAAAGTGACTTGGAAGAGTGTTTAGATGCTAGTGGGTGTTCCAGGGAGATTGAGCAAGGTGGTGATTGTGCCATTACTAACGCTACAAGTTCATTGGAACAACAAAGGGTACAATCATTGGTGCAATACTCCGTATCAGAATCGATGTACACAGAAACAACGTCCAATGAATTAAGAAAGAAGGGGGGCAGAGGGCCTAGAGGTCCATACAAAAAAGGGAAAAACCGACATGGTGCTGGAAGGGGAAGGGGAAGGGGAAGAGGTCGCCCTTCCAAAAGACCTAAGATGTCAAGTGAAGACGATTACTCTTCGAAGGAATACTTTCCACATAGCGAAGAAGAATCTTTGAAGAGGTCGAAGAGAAAACGCATCGAGGAGGGCGACCTGTTGAACAGTGACGACTCCTTTGACCCTTGCGTATCTCGTCAGTGTGAGTCATTTTCTGGTAAGGTGAAACCATCTGCACAACTTCAGGAGGCGTTAAAACACGCGTCGCTGCCAGAAGATTCCAATAATGAAGTAATTGACGATCAAGAAGCAGTACATTACGACGCGCAATGGTTGAAACATCAAGAAGTCAAACCAAACTATGGCTATGGACCGTATTTCGACCAGGACATCCCTAAAGGAAACCGTATTTGCGCGAAAAAGGCGAAATTGAAAACGTTGAAAAGGGGCAAGACAAAGCCTAAGATTACTGAAGCGTTTCTCGTTGAAAGTGAAGCCATGCAAATGCAGTTTTATCGTGAGGCGTCCAGCGAGGATGATGACAATCCTGAAGCCATACAATCGCTTCCGCTCACTTCTGCAGCCGTGGCGGTGAATTCCTTGCGGCGCTTCCATGGCTCCGCGAGAAACTCGGCGCAGGTTTCCAGCTATGGATCCGATACGTCGGACGTTGACTGGTCACCACGCCAACTCAGGTGCTTGTCCGGTAAATCTGCCAGGCGAGGTCCAAGATCGGCCAGGGCGAGACAAAGCAATTCTAAATCTTCCAGTACACGAGGTGCGCCAAGAAGAGGAGGCTCTCGGTTCTAAACTGGGATAAAATCGTTTTATTTGTAATGTTACTGATATTATTATCAACTGATACTCTTAACCTTTTTTTATTGTGTACCGTTTTAAACTTGCGCGATTCAAAATAAATTTTATGAAATTAAATATTTACAGTAACGTTATTGTATTCGGATTGATGTGGAGAAAATATGTATACCAGTCGATATTGCATTCTATTTTATCATAATATGTACAAGCCAAAGCGCTCTATAACACGTACGGGTGTAAGGCCCGTATTAATGGGCGTTCCCTAAGTATAACCTGCACCCCTTGCTGCTACGAACTTTGTTGTTTTGCAATTGAATAACAACAAGATGACCCCCCTGAGTAGGGGCCGATCATAAATGCCGGTTTATCATATCTAACATATAGTATGTAAATACAAATAAGTAATTATTAAATATTCCTTGGTCAATGACGACCGCTTTCCTTTGTTCCTGCCATGTAGGATTGTGACCGATTTCTCACTATGACCTAACGGTTGACGCGCCCTTAAATCAAATAAACCAAAATCGTGGCTATTATGACCACATAAAGATAAACTTGTCGAATACTGTCTGGAACTGTCATGGATTATGCTGCTTGGTGAGCATATAGTAGATTCATTTATTTTTTCGTGTCTTCATTTTTAGAGGCAGGTTTTATTTTATGAATAAACCAAATTTATTTCGCTAAAAAGCTAAAACTAACATTAATTTACCGCTTTTGAGCACTACAAAAACAAAGATACCGTTAAATTTCTCCTCGAATACCATCCCTTTGAATTATTAAAAGTGTGTATTGTTATAATCTGCATGTCCTTCACAGGGCTGGGATAGAATTTGGCCCAGAGCATGGCTCTGCTAATCGTAAAAGGCGATTCAAGAGGTAAAGTACATCTAGCAAAATTAATATCAGCTTGTAGGGGAGTATTTTACTCCCCAAAACTAGAGGCGAGCTCTGGCATTCATCGTCGGGGACCTCTCCCCCTTTCCTTGACAAACTCCCGACGACGACGACAATGACACTATACGAACGATGGCAAAGAAGATGACGACCGCGACGTGAAAACCAGTGGCGGCTGGCACGGTCGAAGACCAAGACGCGGGTATACGCTACTACGGTACTTACTAAAGTATCTCGGCAAGGTTGTTTATTAATGATAACTAACTTCACCACACGCAAACAAACACACATTTCATTTACTCGAGTGAGTTGTAAATGTAATAGATTTTAAAGTTCAAATAATATTCGTGTTATTCGCTGAAATACCGGCACCTCCACCAAAATTTAAATATTATTTCCATTGTTAATATATCAGTCAGTAACAATTCACGTAAAACGAGGTTTTTGGCCTTTAACGAAATTCAAAATCTTGAGGCTATTGTATCGCCCTTTGACCAATATTTTAAAATTCAAAGGAAGATGACTAAAAACTTAGCTAAATGAAAGCGTGTCAAATAAAACAGTAACCTTTTATTTTGGAGGGGGGGGGGGGGGGGGGGGGGGCGAGACGTTACGTCCCTGTCAGACATTATAATTTTGATTTTTTTGCATAAACTCTGAGCTAGGTGCTACAGTTAACTTTATGTGAGAGCGACGATTTTTTATATTGTTTCTACACATCGTTGCCTCCCACCTCCTAATAAGGAAAAACGTTTAAAAAAATATAATTCCACGTACGATTTTTTTTGTCCCGGGTACAAAACTCTTATTTATACCGTCTGACAAACTATCGTACATCGAACGATATATTTTCAGAAAATTGTTTTTCCTTATAAAGAGGTGGAAGGAGGTGGAAGGCATATGATGTGTAGAAGCAATATCTAAAAAATTGTCGCTCTTGATTAATACTAGCTCAGAGTTTCCACTTTTGACCCAAAATTGGCATATAATGGCTGACAGGGACGTTACGTCCTGCCCAAAGAAATAAAAAATATTTTCTTGATGCTCGAAGATTTCTTTATCTTTCTTCGACAATCTCTCTTTTTCATTTCGCTATTTATTTTGGATAGTCTTGGATCCGTGCTTGTGCTCAATAGAGTTGCACAGTACAAAATGTCGCCAAGCTGTTGCACAGTGCACTACAACTGCACATGATCGTAGGCCCAACACCCTTACGTTCGCCACAGCCAACAACTATAAGCCAAGCCCCTTATTAATTATCCTATTAATATTCCCAACATATTTTAATGGCTGATTAGCATTCTGATTTATTCGAGATCCTCTACTGAGATTTGTCTAAGCCGAAAGACACTGCCTGCCTCGCGCTTAGCATGAAACGGGGAGGGAGCGGAACCAATGGCTTCTACAAAGGCTGGCATTCACATCAACACCTGAAGGCAATCGCAAGAACAAAGCTAGCCGACATTTTGTCACTGGCAACTGAGACGAAGTATTTTTATTTGGTTGGTAAGATGTCGAACGAGCTTGCGGCGTTCTTTGAGAGGTAGTAAACGCCCTAGCTAGCCATAGTGTAACAAACCTAATATTAAATTATGGTCAGTTATTTCTTGGAGTTGGAGACGGTGATGGCCACGTTTGCGCTCATGTCAACAGCCAATCCTCGCGGCCTGGGGCTGGTCATGCACAGTGAGTAGGTCTAGGTACGTGATATACGGCTGGATCTGTGAGGAGTTGCCGGCCTGGGCATGGGACGTGATGGGCCTGCACTGCTGGAGCTTCATGCAACGCACGTCTAAAGAATTTGTAATCATTACTCGTAACATTATTTGAACCATGCCATGAATGATTTTTGAAATATAATTGGCACTGCATAATTTGAGGTCATTACCACCCTTATGTAATCCACATCATCATAAGGCAATCAAGTTTTGAATTTTCACAAACTCTAAATATAAGCGTGCCTCAACGTTTTCAAATATTTTGAAATAACTGCAACTCGGCCTACAGCTCCCTATTTAGCAATGGTGCACACCTAGGACAATTACCTCCCCCGACATCTGTGTCACACCTCACTTTTCTTGTGCATGGTATTGGTAAGTGAAAAATGAAAACTGTGTGGACCCTCTGTGGGGTGGGGATTATCTGGTATCTCGCGCCATGACAGAACTGTTGACCAAATATCTGAGTGGGCTAACCTGGGAGCTTGTGTATTAGAAGTATTTTTTTATCTGTGTGTTATTAAATTGACCTTACCACCACACACAATTTTTGTGGTCATGTAAGATGTATTTTCAAATAAAAAAAGTTGACCCGGCACCTCCACCAAACACCCTACTGACTTTGGAGATTACATAGGCGATTTGTATAAAACTTAAACGTGACTACATGGATTCGAGTGATGATCTGTTCAAATTCTATTGGATAGGTGAGCTTGAAGAATGGGCTGGACAACCTCGCGTGGGACCAGAAAAACTCGCACCGCTATGTTTGCTAATGATCAGAACACAACTTCATTGGATGAGCGAAGCGAAGACTTCAATTTCACTGACCCCCAAAAAATTTAGCTCCAATGTTTTTTTTTTTTTTTTTTTTTTTTGTTTTTTTGTTTGTATTTTTGTCTGTTTGTTAGCAGGATTCCGGGCAAACGACACAAGCGATCTTGATGAAAATTTGAGGGGACCTTCGAAATCTCTGAACTTAGAGGTGTATTGTTTTTCGGTACAATCGAAGAAATATTTCTCATGAATATCGTACTTTTACGATTTTTTTTCAATTTTTAGTGCGATATTTTCGTGACATTTGGGCCGATTCTGACCAAACGGGTGGAGCTACAATGTTCATATTATACATGGACATTAAGGTAATGGTGATGTTGTACCTTTTGAAAGAAAAAGTTGGAAAAGTTACCCAGAATCCATAAAATAAAGCTTTTAATATAAGTTTTTATGGTTTAGTGCGATATTTTTGTGCCATTTGGGCCGATTATGACCAAATGGGTGGGGCTACAACGTTCATATTATACATGGACATTAAGGTTATGGTGATGTAGTACCTTTTGAAAGAAAAAGTTGGAAAAGTTAGCCAGAATCCATAGAAATAAAGAATTTAATGTAAGTTTTTTACGGTAAATAATAACATTTGACAAGTAGGCCTAGGGCCTAATAACAATAGAAACTTGGCAACAATCACCTGCAATGCATAGGCAGTAAAGCAAAACACTTGTAAAAGTAAAGATATCCCACGCAAACTAAAAACTTAAAAAAGCTCATCCATCAACGCGGCGGGACTTTAGCGTTTTCCTAGTAACTATAACATAACTACAAAATTATGACATTTGATTACGGGAAGCGTGGGAATACAACTAGACAGTACGATTGCGAGTGCAAGTGCGTATATAATAGGCCAACAAAGGAATATCGCGAGAATGAACCATAAACTGGGTTTTCACATTTATGTCCAGACTTTCATGCGATGAAAGATTAAGAATGGTTACGAGAAGTTTGTGCCAGCTTATACCACTCGTTCGTACTGTAACGTTGAACCACATATTGCCTGGCTATACTGAATGAGAAATGTAAATAATTACCCGATCTTAAATCTTGGTCGCGACATAAGTATTGCAACATCCTCCAACATTATACTTACTGCATGCCTCAACAAATTAGTTGTCGACCAATTATGCTTTTGATACTTGAACCGCAGGTAAAATACCGAATGGCTGCCATGATATGATATGAGATTTGAATACTATAAAGGATCATCATTTTATTTCTAAAATATTACCAAAATGGCGACGTAAACTTTTATTATAGGTTTGCCCAATAATAATTGATAATTTGTAAAACATTTACATAAATATTTTCGTTATATTGTCTCGTAAGCAGCGCACTTTTCCTAGGAATCCCAGCTCTAAATGCTTCACGTAACTAACGCCCATATTAGCCACGGTCGGTGTTGGCTGTTGTGTCGTGCGGCTGCCTCGGGTGGCTACGCCAGCCAGCCAGGCAGGCACGTGCAATGTGCACGCTGCATATTCTAGCTTATTAGTCGCCGTGTCACGGTGACCAGGCAGAAACAGAGGCCACAGTGTCTTTGCACCGTCTTTCAGTCCGCAATCATTTCACACGTTATCTGGGATTTCACCAAAGATGAGAAAATGTGTAAATATAATTTTTTATGGGAATGAGGATATATCAGAAAAACTACAACCATATTTTGGATGAGCGTAGCGAGCGAAGCGAAGATTCTATTTCACTACACTGGAAAAAATTCCGGAATGTTTTTTTTTTTTTTTTCGTTTTTTTTTCTGTGTTTTTGTCTGTTTGTTAACACGATTCTTGCTAAACCGATACTCCAATTGCGATGAAATTTTCTGGAGACCTTCGAAATCTCTTAACTTAGAACTGCCACGATTTTCAGCGCAATCGAAAAATTATTTCTTATTAAAATCGCAATTCTACGATTTTTTTTCGATTTTTTTCAAATTTCTTCGATTTATAACACCTACATGCTTTATTTGATTGTAATGATTTTTTCACAGAACCTTAATTTTATGGATTAATATATTCATGTGAAATTTGAGCGCAATCGAAAAATTATTTCTTATGAAAATCGCAATTTTACGATTTTTTTTTAATTTTTAATACATTCATTGTCTTATAACACCTACATGCTTTATCCGATTGTAATGATTTTTTCACAGAACCTTAATTTTATGAATTAATATATTGGTGTGAAATTTGAGCGCGATCAAAAAATAATTTCACATGAAAATCGCAATTTTACGCTTTTTTCGTTTAAAAAAAAATCCTTCGACTTATAAAACACCTACATGCTGTATCTGATTGTAATGATATTTTCACAGAACCTAAATTTGATGAATTTATGTATTTATGTGAAATTTGAGCGCAATCGAAAAATAATTTCTCATGAAAATCACAATTTTACGCTTTTTTCGTTTAAAAAACATACGCTCATCCAACAACGCACCTGAAAAAGCGTTTGCGAATCTTCCTAGTTAAATTAAATTTTGGATCAACATTAATTGTTTTTGTTTTCTTTACGTCTCAGTGATAGCAATATTGCTTTCGAGACGATAAGAACAGACGAACATAACGATTTTTACGTTCGAACTCGCGTTTAACGACCCGGCACCTCCACCAAATTTAAAACATTCCCATCCTCTTAAGGCCTCGAATGAGTTTTTCACGTATTTAACAAAATTCTGAATTTTTGTTGTTGTTTTTTCATAATTTTGATATTTCGATATTATGGAGCTCAAATATCGATATTGGCAATATTACCACATAAATTCTTATTTCTTATGAGCTTATGCGTATGTTTAGGGCCAATATAACATTAAATATTATGTATTTCGTACGTTCCACTATATATGTTGTGCATTTTGATATTCTAAAATTTAATTCAATTAATTAATCAAGACTATGTTCAATTTAAGAAATGTTAAATTCACAATATATTTTG
Source organism: Sweltsa coloradensis (assembly GCA_024449915.1). Lineage (NCBI taxonomy): Eukaryota > Metazoa > Arthropoda > Insecta > Plecoptera > Chloroperlidae > Sweltsa > Sweltsa coloradensis. The sequence goes on along the minus strand of JAMZAV010000236.1, from coordinate 438,503 downwards.
GAATTTAAAGGGGCTATTTCCCTATTTTTTTTTTTTTACCACAATCTCTAGCATAAGATTACACTAAAATGATCGTTTAAAATTTTTATCTTGTAACTGCGATTTTATACGATTTTTTAAAAGTTTTTTATCTTACAATTTGCGAAAATTGGCTTTTTGGGGAATTTAAAAAATCGACTTTAACCTGCTTAATAGCATCGTACCAATGTAAAACGGCTCATTACAACATCGTGTCTTGAAACTGTGCACAAATACACTCAAACGTGCAAAAATAATACTATGAATTTCAAAATCACACCCCGTCTTGGGATTCAGCATATTTTGACCGAACCATTTGCCCAAATTACAAAACAAAATATATTACATTTACAGAAATGGCTGTCGATTACGTCAATGGCCGATTTTTTTTTAGTCAAAATCCTCCAAGGTCACGGGGCATAAAGATTGTCCGCAGGTTATTTCTTATGAGAAATTTTTGCCGATGGGACCTATAGCTAGAAAATTACCATGTTTGACTAAATTTCTAAATTTTTTAGCAGTTATCTCAATGAAATATATTTTTTGATAGTTAGCCTAAATTAAATATATTTTTTTAGTATAGCGGGTGAATACCCATTTAAATAAACCAAGTCAAACTCAGCATGAAACATGCAACTATAAACTCATGGCTTCGATCGCTCGTCCATGGAGTTATAAATAGTACTGTCGTACAACTCCATGGCTCGTCTATCAGCGACACCTGGAATTTTTTATTGCATTACATTATGCGATAAAATTTACGTTAAACTATGATTATTGATTACGTATTATTGTAAACTAGGATAAAATAAAATAAAAAGGAAATAAAAAGTAACTGTGCAAAAATGAGTTATTTCCTATCATTACAACTTATAAACAACAATGGTAGTAAGATTTTAATATAGTTACGGGGCATCATCGACCACAGTTATTAGATTAAGAAATCTTGTATTATCTACCCAGGCCAATTGTTATTCTGGTCGAGGGTGTAGGCTACATCAGTTCCTGTTTATGGAAACTTTTAGTTCTAGTTTCAATGCTGCGACCGAACTGTGAACCCTATAAATAAATGGTGTTGGCCATTGGACACAGTAACACACAATATTGAAAATTGTTGTACTCGCCCACTTTTTCTGTAAATCCTCTACGTTTTGGTTTTATAATTTGGGCAAGTGGTTCGGTCAAAATATGCTGATTACTAAGAAGAGTTATCATTTCACGTGTTTAAGTTTATATCTCTGTGCACTTCTACACACAATGTTCTACCCCATTTTAGATTGGTCATGCTCTATCTATGTTAAACAAAAAAGACGGGCTGAGCCGATTAAGAAATTTACCAAAACACCAATTTTCACAAATTTAGGATGAAGAAGCTCACAAAATTCATTTAATGTCACGGGCATATATACGATATAATTTTTAAACAGTAATTTAAGTGTAGCATATTGTACTCTAAATTATGTGGTTAGAAATAATTTTTCGGGGTAAGCCCCTTTAAGTATATAGAGGTATTGAAGACTGGAGTAGAAACATGAGCTGCTATAATAATAAAGTATTCTGAAGAAACCATAAGCAAGTAACTTCTTTAATAATTTTTTTGGTTGATGCATACTTTAGTGCCACTCAGACTTTTATGAACGATTAGGGGCGCAAAGTTCTACATGCGATTTCTTCCACAAAACTATAAGCTTCAGCTATTTTAGTTATTATAGTCCGTTAGGTAGCCACCAACTTTAATCCGGACTTTAAATTCTGGTTACCATGGGATATTTATGCTTTTATGTTCAGATTAAAACCAATTGGAAGTTAGGTTATCTTATTAGTATTAGTAGTTTTAGGGCGCTTTAACGGCAAAGATTAATCGCGCCAGGTTATCTTAAGATTATATTCATTTGGTGGAACCGGCCCTTAATGGTATTAATGCTCTGACTAAAAATAATTATATTAATGCATTTTATATTTTACGATCTACGATTAGATAATTAAAGTACAAGGATTGGGGAAAAATATTCATACATATCGATATGTTTGAACTATAAAGGAATATTGCCGGTATATTTGAAGTTAAACTTAAAACAAACAATATGTTTGCGTGTTATTGTGTGAAAACATGGATGTGATTTTTTTGAAAAATAAGTTTGACATCATTTTGCCACAAATTTATAACAAAGGTAGATTGCTTTATTCAAATTTTGGTTTTCCAGGGTATCTTTAGTAAAGTATTAATTTTTTTTGTAGGATGCCCGCTGTAGGGTATACACATCAGATTTAAGCAATGTGACCCTTATATTGCGGATAGGACACTTGTGAAGAGATGTCCGAGAGCTATTTAAGAATACTCAATCCCTTGCATTCGCATTAACGACTGATGAAAACCTCGGAAAAAACCTTCAGTCATGATTGCCGGTCTCGACGGGATCCGGGACCTCCCGAATCAGAGTCGAGCGCTTAGCGCCCGAGCCAACACTGTCGGTGTCACAGATGATGGACTACACTGCGTTATATGCATTTCAAAACATGTTTAATAATTTTTAAAATACATTCTAGAAATTACAAAATCTTTACTGACCAGGGGATTGAACCCAGGTCTCCCACATTACGGGTATATGGGCGCCTCAGCCAACTAGACTATAGGAAACCCCCAAAGTCGTTGTTAGACGAGTGAGCGTTGATTACCCGGGAACATCAGCTTTTTACGCAGAATGCAAAGATTTATTCTGGATCACTTGGAAGCTACATCGTTGGTCCTGTCGGGTTATGGTTTGCACCAAAATGTTAAGTATAAGAATGTAAGAATTGCGCTATCAGAGCACATTTTCCAATTGCTCACTTTTGTTAGTAACTGGCCGTAAATATGCCACCAAATAAAATAATTAATTTGTAGTCATTTCACAAGCTTGCGTAAAGGTGAAAAATATTTGAAATGTTAAAATCTGCTCTGATAGCGACATGCGATCATCAAATGGGTCCAGACTATGTGAAATTCGCTGGATTTGACGATCAAGCGAGTTGTCTCGAGCTGGAACAACAGCTGTCTCCAAACTTCGTTTCCCAAAATATGCGTAAAACATTATAGAGAGAGAATATTATAGTCTTAGACTTCTGAGAAGAACAAATTAATTGTTGTGGTTGATGCATATTTACGCTCTGATCTACTTTTATGATCGATTTTGTGTGTTAAGTTGTGCAAAAAGATACGATTTGTGTGGCTGATATTTTTATTATAGTTTACACTCACCTTTGACTATGTAATAAGGTATTTTGAAATAATGTTATCACTCAGTTACGTCTTGCACCCGTTAGTTTAGTAGACCCTTTAATTTATTCTTGCAAACTGTTGCATAATATGGTGGAGGTGCCGGGTATACTTTAGCCCAATCTAGCTGCATGTTACTCGTAGTGGAGGTGCCGAGTATTATACTGCGTAAGATTTCGACATATTACGTATTCTGGAACTGCCTGGAGTCTATTAAGGCTTACCGATATTTTGAAAGTCAAAGAAAAATGGGCGAAAGTTGGTTGAATGAAAGGGGAACTTGAACAATAAAGATTTTTGGGACGGAGGGACAATACCATTTGGCTATTAGTATATGCAAATTTTGGGTCAATAAGAAAAGTAAAGTTCTAGGTGTAATACTTAATTTTAAGCTACGATTTTTGTTATTGTTTGAACACACCTTTGTCTTCGCTATGGGTATGTTAAAGGAAAATTATTTTTTGAAATAACGTTTGATATACGATCTTTTTCGTCCACCGGTTCAAAACTCTTATTTGTACCACGTGACAAAAAAATCGCACATCGAACATTATTTCAGAAAATTATTTGCCCTTGTATACTCGTAGTGGAAACAAAGGCGTGTACAAACAATAAAAAAACATAACTCAAAATTAAGTATTGCACCTAGAACTTTAATTTTCTTATTGACCCAAAATTTGCAGATAATGGCCTAATGGGAGCTAATATTATGTCCGGCCCATTTTTTTTTTAATTTTTTCTCTTAAAAAAAAAACAACCTCTTTCATTCAACCAACTTTCATCCATTTTCCTTTGACTTTCAAAATATCGGTAAAGTGCTCTGGAATAGCCTTTTTAAGACTTGCAGACTTTTACATTTGGTAGGTGTCGGGTATACTTTATTCCAATCTTGCTGCATGTTGCACATGGTGATAAGGTGCCTGATACCTTTTAGTTAAAGGAACAATTTTTTGATGTGTGTGTGTGTGTGGGGGGGGGGGGGTGTGTCCCCCAAAACATTATTTACTACATAATCTACAGGTACGATAGTAATACGACGGGGATAGATGCTCTTTCTGTTGCTCTTGCATTCATACATTCTCTTTGTTACAGTGTAATATGTTAATTAACATGAAAAGGTGAATGCCAAATATTAATGAAATAAAGTAATCAAGTAGTTTAAAAAATTATATATGGTTGATTTTTTATGAACTTTGTGAGCTTTTTGATCTTGAAATATGTGACAATTGGCGTTTTGGTGAATTTCTAAAATCAGCTTCAACCTATTATTTTTTTGTTTCATATATATTAGAGACTAGCAAAGCATCATACCAATTTCAATTGCCCTTTAGAAAATTGTGCCTTGAAACTGTGCACAAATATACACTCAAACACGCAAAAATATGTATTCCGAAAATATATACACTCCTTGGTAATCAGCATATTTTGACCGAACCACTTTCCCAAATAACAAAAACAAAACGTAGAGGATTTAAAGAAAATGTAGTCTAGTAGTACATATAATGGTCCATCTTTTTGTGGACTAAAATCCTACAAGGTCTTGTGGTTCGTGTGGATCACGGATACTATTATACACTTCGTGTGTGGATCGTCCCAATGTTGTTTCTTATCTTATGGGAGATATTTGCCGATGAGACCTAGCTAAAAAATTACTAAGTCGGGTCAGGGTGGACCTAATATTTGTTGTGTCTTTGAAAATTCATTTGTAGCAGATGAATGAAATATATTTTTTGAGTTTAGCGGGTGAATACCCTGCTGTTAAGTCTTGCGAAATGTTAGTCATGGTGGAGGTGCCGGGTATTCTGTAGCAAAATTTAGCTACATACATGTTATACATGGTGGAGGTGCCGGGTATTCTGTAGCAAAATTTAGCTACATACATGTTATACATGGTAGAGGTGCCGGGTATGCTGTAGCAAAATGTAGCTACATGTTATACATGGTGGAGGTGCCGGGTATCCTTTTGTTAAGTCTTGCAAACTGTTTCATATTGTGCAGGTGCCGATTTGCACGAACTTTTACCGTTAAAACATAGTTGCAAATAAAATTTTTGCCACGCTTTGCTAGGATGCAGTCACAGGGCAAAGTGAATTTATGTGTTAAGATTGCGAGGTGGGTACATAAGCTTGTCATTTCTTTTAGATCTCATTACTTGGATTGTGTTGTAAGGTTTAACTGTATTTTTACAAGTTTTTTGTTATGTGTGAGACACATTACAATCATATCTATGATCAAGAATAAAATCGCTTCCACACTTGCTTATTAATTTTTAGTTATTCATCGACTACTGTAGGTTGACTTTGTGTTTTTTATACAGTACCACGACCATACACGCACTACCATTCATGCACGTAACGCGAGTGGAGGTGCGAAGTCACTTTGCAGTGAGTATTCTGTATAAGTAGTCGTGTCAGTTAGTTGTCACATGCACGAGTCATGGTGAAATGAGTTTATTATCTCCAGAGATAAAACATTACTTGGTTCATGTTACACAATTATTGTCGAGTGTTGACAGAATCGTGTCGAGCCCTCTATTGTGTAAACAGAGGAGGTACAAAATGGCGATGTTCTGTTTGGATTGGTTTGAGATCTCTTCTTAGGGCGTAGTATCCGACGCGCGCTACAGTCACTATCAACCAATCCTAGTGCTGGGCGGGGCAACATATCACCGCCTTCTCGACCCTCAAGGGGCTGAGCTGAAGACGATTAGTAAACTGGCCGAGAGTAGTTTAGCCTTCTTGCGAACAAGGTTCAAGGAGTGACATAATCCGACATCAAACAATTCATCAAATCATCATCGATCATCGCAAAAACTATTCTGCAATTTTCTGTGCTGAGAATAATGAAGATATCAGTGATTAGTACATTTCTACAGTGATTAAACGTTTAGTTTATCGATGCGAGTAGGTATATTGAATTATTTATTGTTAACGTGTTGACAGGAAGATTAAACAGTACTAACTGCAATAATGAATCTGCAATTGATCAAAGAGTGTGCTACATTTGTCAACAAGGAGATAGTTTCTTATCGCCGCTGCCCTTGTGTTCGTCTGTTTCTACAAAGTCGGGTCTAGAAGAAATGCACCACTCAAACGACTGATTGAATTGAGGTTATGGTTGTCCTCACGTGTTTCTTATTTCGAGAGTTTCGGCTACTAGACTACTTACGCCATTTAAAAAATGTTTTAGGTTATAACTACATTTTGACAGTGTGTGGCCTATAGGCTAATGTGACAGTAGGACTACTTGATTATGATATTATTGGATATTGAAAAGTAGGCTACTAGGTAATAGAATTATCCGACTTCTTCAAGGCTCCTTGAATTATCTAGGCGCGAAATTCTGACTAGAACAGCAAGAAACTATGTAGAATTAAACTAGATAAACCATCATAAAATGGTAAATTAGGCCTAAATAAGAGGTAAAAAAGTAAACACTTTTGTCGTAGTAGACCTACAAACAACTATAATAATGCTTTGATTTAGAGAAACGATAATAGTAGCCTTCGTGTCAATTTGGGATAATTATTAAAATAAAACACATTCAAATTTATTTATTTATTGAATTTCCTATAGCAAATTCGAGTGAGATGCTAAAACATGTTTACATTATTGGTGACATCTGCAAATCAAAATGTGCTCCGAGACTGGAAATGTGTAATCGTGACGTGTTAACAAAATGTGAAATTCACATTTTTCGTGTGGTTCCTAAGCCCAGTAAGAAGTGCCAATTACTGTGACTATATCGCACTATTATTTTGCTATGCTCATTGTTTGTATTATACGACATGATACTGTGTTGTCGACTACGAGGATATAGGCCTATAATGAGAACCAACAGTTAATAATATGTCAAAGATAATGCTGCTCGCCGTGCAGTGAGCGATGCCACGTCCGTCGCGCGAGTCGTACGGCGACCAGAAACCGCCCTACTCGTACATCTCTCTCACCGCCATGGCCATCTGGAGCTCTCCAGAGAAGATGCTGCCCCTGTGTGACATCTACCGGTTCATCACCGAGCGCTTCCCGTATTACCGGCGCAATACACAGCGCTGGCAGAACAGTCTCCGACACAACCTTTCCTTCAACGACTGTTTCATCAAGATACCGCGCCGGCCGGACAGGCCCGGCAAGGGGGCCTACTGGGCCCTCCACCCCTCGGCGTTGGACATGTTTGAGAACGGTTCATTCTTACGTCGTAGGAAACGGTTTAAACTCCCGAAACTAGACAAAGACGCTTTAGACATGGGCTTGGCGTCGATCTCCTCTAGTAGCGCCCCGACGGGGCCGACGCGCGCCCCCCAGCCACCCGCCAAGTCTTTCAGCATAGACAGCATTATGCAGAATGGTGAAAATGCCCAACCTAATCACATACCTCAAGCTTTGCCTCCACCCCCGCGTTCTACGGCCAACCTAATGAACACGTTCAATAGTATAAATAGCTTCTATCCGCCGTACTTCCAACACCACCCGCCCCCCGTGTGTCTTCCGTTCGGTGGTCCCCCGATGATCCACCCGGCAGCTCTGTACGCCGCGGCGCTGGCGACGGCGGGCCTGCTGATGCCGCCGACGCACCTAGTGAAGCCCCAAGCAGTGTTGCCAAGCGAGGCAGCTTTTCATTACGGTATGTTGGGCGCCCTGCAGCGGCCGCCGTCCTCTCGTCTGGTCGAGATCACCGAGGAGGCGTCCAAGAGCCCGACGCCTCTGCTAGACGTCGTCGACACGGCGTCGTCGGCGTCGTCGGACTGCCTCAACACGACTGGTGAGACCATCTCCTATAATTATATCACTTATAAATCACAAAGAAATACACATTGTGCATGAGATCAAAGTTGTTGGCGATAACTTATATACGCTATACTTGCTGGTAGCACGTTTTAAAATTATATACTACTTAATTTTATTCATACATGCTAAATAATTTGAGAAGTTGAACAAATGTATATTATTTGCCAAAAGATTGCCATTTGCATGCAGCCATTCCCCGCTATTGCTGTGTATGCCTGTCATGAACAATATTACCTATGTAGAATATAAAAAAAGATGTTCTTCCGTGACAAATGTGATTAAAATTAAGTAGGCCTATAGTGTCGAAATATCTGATATTTTAAATAAGTGTTTGCACTAGAATTGGGTTTAATTTTAAGGCGTCATTATTTTATTAGAAGCGCGTAGCGTAAAACTTTCTCAAAATTTTTATTGACAATTGTTCAATAATTAAGAACTTTTGAAATTTCGTAACTATAAGACACCCGCAGTGCTTTCTGCTAAGATTAGAAACGGTAACAATTTCCTTTATCAGAAACCTAACGGTCATATTTCAAGGCACGGATATACCATGGCCTACCAGTTTTAATTTTATCAGATAGTACGTCAGCATACTTACGTTTCAACTCATTTACGTTCATACGATTTTTAATCACAATTTTATGCTATTACCAATGTATACTATACCATGAAACAGGATGTCCTTCGTCATTTTCAAATCATCATATTATTCTTGAATATTTATTTAACGATGTACATTATTTAAGACCATATGCTTAAAGAGACCCCTTGCGTAAATGTTTGTATATAGTTTAGTGTACACTGCACACAAAAAAAATAAAGAAACAATAACCAAATACAGTAAAATTACCACCAGTTACTGGGATAAAATGCTGGATCAAGTACAAAAACAAAATATTATCACGTAACTTTCGTAGATTTCAATCGAACATGTAAACGATCGTGAATGCTTGAGTTAATCAACAATTACTGGTCAGGGCTAATAAAATGTATAATTGGTTAGGTCATCACATTTTCATTGTTATTATAATGTTTAAAAGAAATGGTATATCTACTTTAATTATCGTATCAAAGTAAAAAAAAAGTTTTAGTCGAGCGTTATATGTTCGCATACTCGTGTATAGCACACTATGCATCACTTCATGCACAGTTCTTATATTACCATTCCAATTGGTTGTAGGCCTACAAGTGCTTTGTCCCATCAAGAAGGTGACATGATTTCTGTTCTAAACCGTTCCATTAGGTGTAAGTATGCCACAAGAAGTGCTGATTATCTAGAACTTCATTAGTTGTACAAGTACTTTGTCATCAGAGGTGACATATTTTGTCTAACTTCCATTATTGTTCAAGTATTGTCCATCAGAAGGTGATATATTTTTGTCTAACGTTCATTGATTTACAGTGCTTTGTCCCTCAAGAGGTGACATGATTCTTCTAACGTCATAGGTTGCTAGGCTTTGTCATCAAGAAGGTGGTGACATGATTTCTGTTCTAAACGTTCCATTAGGTTGTACAGTGCTTTGTCCACAAAAGGTGGACATGATTTTTGTTCTATCGTTCCTTAATTTTTACAGTGCTTTGTACACAGATGCGTGACTGATTCCTGTCTATACCGTTCCATGAATTGTACAAGGTGCTTTTCGCATCAAGAATTGAACATGAAGTCTGTCTAAACGTTCTTTAGTTGTACAAAACTTTGTCATCAAGAAGGTGACATGATTTCTGTTTTAAACCGTTCCATTAATAGGTTGTTCAAGAACTTTGTCCCATTAAGAAGGTGATTTGATTTAAGTTCTAAACCGTTTTATTGGATGAGCGTAGCGAGCGAAGCGAAGATTCCATTTCACTACACTGGAGAAAAAAATCCGGAATGTTTTTTTTTTCTTTCTGTATTTTTGTCTGTCTGTTAACACGATTCCGGCTGAACCGACACTCCGATTGCGATGAAATTTTATGGAGGCTTTCGAAATCTCTGAACTAAGAACTGCCACGTTTTTGAGCGCAATCGAAAAATCATTTCTAATGAAAATCGCAATTTTACGATTTGTTTCGTTTTTTAAAACAATTTCTTTGACTTATAACTCCTACATGCTTTATCCGATTATAATGATTTTTTCACAGAACCTTAATTTTAAGAATTAATATATTCGTGTAAAATTTGTGCGTAATCGAATAATTTTTTCTTATGAAAATTTCAATATTACGATTTTTTCCTTTTTTAAAATTACGATTAATTTAAAAAAAATAAGTTAATTTTTTATTTAATTTGATTTAATTTAAAAAAATTTCAACAAAGTTCTGATTTTTTCACAGAACAACAGAAAATCCGCAAAACACATGGCAGCTCAATGCACCAATTACGCTCATCCAACAACGCGGCGGGACTTAAGCGTTTTCCTAGTTTTAAGAATTAATATATTCGTGTAAAATTTGTGCGTAATCGAATAATTATTTCTTATGAAAATTTCAATATTACGATTTTTTCCTTTTTTAAAATTACGATTAATTTTAAAAAAATAAGTTAATTTTTTATTTAATTTGATTTAATTAAAAAAAAATTCAACAAAGTTCTGATTTTTTCACAGAACAACAGAAAATCCGCAAAACACATGGCAGCTCAATTCACCAATTACGCTCATCCAACAACGCGGCGGGACTTAAGCGTTTTCCTAGTTTACTACAATTCAGAAATTAAAAAAGTCCGCCCCAACCGGGAATCGAACCACGGATCTCCCGCAATCCGTACTACAATTCAGAAATTAAAAAAGTCCACCCCAACCGGGAATCGAACCACGGATCTCCCGCAATCCGTGGTTCGATTCCCGGTTGGGGCGGACTATTTTAATTTCTGAATTGAAGTAAATAATAACAATTACACCTACGGGTGTGTTTCCCGACTAACCAAATCGAGAAATTGCATATAAGTGTTCATGAGCGGGGCAAATATTTTATTTCGACCCACATAAAGCTGACATGTTTCTTCTATCTCGATAAGACAATCGTCAATTTCGATGTTGAGGATCATCGTGAACATAAAACACCTGTCTCACACTTTTGTTTCGTCGAATTAATACGAGTCACGTTATTTGCATTACCATGCTAAAAAAAATCGACTTGTTGACTTCTCCTATATTTATAAGATAAATCTGCGGTAAATCTATTAAATCCAAAAACATTAACCTGGACCGTATTATCGCCATCAAAGAAATAGCCTACTTCTCGTCAAAATCGCATAATATACAAAATATTTATTTCTTTGATTTTGTTTGCTGTTGTGTTGTATGTGTTTTTATAGATTGTTAGCTTTCTACATGTTAATGGACAATCGTATTTTGTGTTTTTTGTTGTTGTTATTTTTATAAATAAAAAATTCAGTTATCCATTCAAATTTTTATACTTATGTTTTACACATTGTTCAGTGACATTTAACAAAAGCTCACTTTTAATTTATACACGTATAAATTAATTCGTGGAGTTTTCTATGTGTCACATTTCTTATTATGGCGACTTTATATCGCTTATCCGAGCTGCAAGCTTTAGCATGTTGGTGCTTGCAATTTGCAAGTTTTGTTTTGCTTCATGCATCTTTACGTGTTTCTTAGTCATCATTCGAGGGGCCCCTGGGCCCCAGCTCTCCCACGCTGCCGTATATATGCATTTTGTTATTTTTAGTCTGCAGCCAGTGAATGTTTTCAGGATCACTTGCTGAAGCTACTATGATTGATAACAAACTTATAGCTAAGATATTATGGTCATGTATGTGTTCAGCCTTCTATGGAGGCATATTATTTTTTAAACAATCCCCAAAAAATCGAAATGCATTAATTTGATTTTATGATTTTGGATTTTGATTGTAAAATCTTCAAAATTGGTAAATTTCGGAATTCATTTATGGCTAATCCGTTTGTTTAGTAATATTTGACTAAAGAAGTGACCATATCCTTGCCCGACAGCGAAGCAAAATTGAATATCAATCAGATGAAAAGTTCCAATAAAAATGTCAAATAAAAAATAATATCCCCGTTGTTGCTTAACCCTTGTTGACAGTGTATAGACACGTTCAGTCCATGCCGATTAATCACTTGAGGTAATACGGCGTAACAAGTCTAGTGCTTTATAATATATACTTGAGTAATGTGCGGCCGCCCTTTCGCTTGTTGATGCACTTTATTCACGGAACTAACGTCGGCCATATTTCCTCGAAGGCCTAGGTACCTCCCCATGTAATTTACACATTGGTTGGAGTGAGCAAGCCTGGGTTCGGAAGTAGCTCCAACTGTTGAGCGAACCTGGCTGACTAATCAGGCTATACATATGATTTTCGAACGTAAATCATTCAGCAATCTCCAGCCTACGCATAAACCAGGCCTATATGAGGCAGAATGTTTATAGTGACCCTGGGGTTGGGGGTTGGCCTCCCAGAAAGTTTGAATACCCGTGTGCCTGTCACCTCCATTGATGAATACTGAAACCAGCGAGGTACCTCATAAAGTTTAATATTCATGTGCTCGGCACCTCCACCATTAATAAATGCTGAAATAAGAGAGGACCCCAGAAAGTTTTAATATTCTTATATTTTGTCAAAAATGCAAGTAGTTTTTAATTATAGGTGAGCGGAGTGAGTATAAAGCAAAGGCTTATTTTGTATTTTCTCTGTTCTGGGTACAACCTGCTACTCCGCTTTTGATGAACTTTTCAGGGAACCATTATAATCTCTAAACCTGTTAAGTCCGAGTGAAGTCACAAACAAATTTTCCCGCAAAACTTCCACTTGTTTGTACGTATGTATGTGTATCTGTTGGCAACCACGTTCTCACCATAGTCTGTAGTCATAAAACGAATCACTTTTATGGCTGGTTTTTCAATCACTTTAAATCAGTGATTAAAAGCTCTGGGTAGTGTTAGTTAGTGTTTAGGCCTGCTTTCTAAGTTTGGTTTCCACTTTCCTGACATTTCATTCATCGTCCTTGTAGCCTTCTATAGTTGCATTTTTTCTATGGAAATTAATAGTCAATGCACTAATCACTGATTTATGAACCATTGATTAACGAGATTGAAATGTAGATTGAAAAACGCAACATTACTAATCACTGTTTAAAAGCTCCGGTTGTGATAATCAATGATGGTTAGTAAATCACTGATTTGTTCCATGATAGAAAAACCGGGTCTCAGTCTCAGTAATACTAGAAATTACCAAGCGAAACTATAGCCATTTGAATTTTGAACCGTGTTAGATCGCATCTTTCGAAGTTCAACGCTACTATAATTTATAAAAACAGCATTTTATTTTTTACGTGATTAAATAGTTTGTATTTGTATGCCCCCTATAATAATTATATTAAATTAGATCACAAAACTTCAATAAATTTACATGTCATCCATGCTCAAGATAACATTCACATCGCACCTTGTTACAAGGGATGGTCTATACATAAAAATCGAAGACGAAACCTGTCTCCCTGTGCGATGATTCTGGGAGTAGAAATATTCTATAATAAGAGGACTCGCAGAGTAATGACATGTAAAAATAGCATTATTCCACGTGAAATAGGAAAGATCAACATCTCAAGCAAAGCTTGGAGTAGACCCATAATTATTTTGATTGCATAATTTGAAATACAATTACTTCACCAGATATTGGTTGCAAAAATAAGTTCAAGAGTTGGGTGAAAGCGAAAAAAATCTTAAATCAAAATCAAGCAAAAATCGCAAAATAATACCAAATAATTCATCTCCCTACATGTTGATTTCATAACACCACTATTTCCACAGTTCTCCCATTCATTCTTACTTGCAAACAACTTTTAATGAAATACATTCTTGAACAAAAACGACAATTACAAATCTATATCAACACTCACAATTTTATCAATTAAAAATCTGAATTAAAGAAATTAAAAAAACAACTGTTTTAGCTAACAGCTAAAAGAGCGCTCATAAAAATGAATGACATTTTACGAGTAAGTAAATTTCACGCTTAACAATAAGAGTATTGAAAAAAACATGTATCACCACTATTCACATTTAAAAAACTATTATAAACTCTTCACAAAAGAGAAGTTATTCTGTATAAGTTATAAAACACTATTAGGTTTTGTGTCATAACTACTTTCAAAGCATTGGATTAGAATACGGATATGTATAAAAAGGTATTTTTAGATCGGAGTCAGACCTTGGTCTTCTCGGCACTGACAAAAAGTTCTGCCGGCCCAGCGCAGCGGTGATCGAACCAGGGTCCTATTGTTGGCATTGTTGGTCTCCGCGGTGGTCGATGAAGGATTGGCTACGGTCCGTTTCATCTCAGGACCCGCATTACGTTCCCACGTTGCGGAGTCAGCGCCGCTGGAGGCGAGTCATCACACAATCACAGGACAAACATTTCACCACTGAGCGCACGGTGATGACAAGTCTATCTGATGCAGGGTGGGGCTTTGCAAATGACGCAGCATTGTTAGGGAGCGAAGCTCGCCTGTACGCACTCCCACCTATCTGTCCATCCGTCCGACCGTGTGTCTGCCACGTCTTGTATACCTAACGATAAAAATATAATATGACATCCGATTGGCGTTTTTTTCTTTATTTTGGTAACCCAGGCGGCCAGGAGGAAAGTGCTACACCTACCGACACCCGAGGGTGATGGGGATAGACTATAAACCCGGCACCTCCACCAATTATTATTATTATTATTATTATTATTATTATTATTATTATTATTATTATTATTATTATTATTATTATTATTAGTATTATTATTATTATTATTTCATTATTTCAATTTCACATGTCTCTGAGATTATGCCACCCACCAAAATATTTTTTGGAGTTTCTGCTTTCTTTACCAGTTTGTTAATCATATTCGAATAAGTAAAATAACTCTGTAATGTGCATGACAAACTCTGTATTTACGGATATTCTAGCGGTTGGGCATACAGCTGTTCTACAATCCACATACAATAATGGCTGTCGACACCTAATGTTGAACAATAGCGTAAATTTACAATTTTTATGTTGTACAATTCATGTTGTCCTCCTTTGTAAATCAGTTTTTATAGCTGAATAAGATAGACGTTAAATAAATAAATAAATAAATAAATAAATAAAATAAAATAAAAGCATCATTATTTCTAATGAGACGTATTATTTTAAGGGTGCTGATTCAAACCGGTTAACACACTTTTTGCAATCTATGATAAAATCTGAATCAATCAAAAGCAATCTGTGGCACTGGAATCAATGAGTTTAGAACATTCTCATTGACTCAATTAATAATATTATGTTAACTGTTAATAATATAACGGGGATAAAATAAAATCGTTGCTACATCTTATTATATATGAATATAGAAATTATCAAGATGTGTATAATAATTTCAGCCATGGATAAAGCCATTTCATAATCATATCAAGTTTTTACTACGAAAATGTCCTTTGAAGCAACTTATACTCTCTTACTTTACAAACACGGCGTATTATGTTTTACTTTCCCGCACATTAAAAGTAATTACATTTGGGTTCAATTTTAATTAATGTTTGACAATTTCAACCGAAAAGAAAAAGTGCAATCTAAAATAAATTTAGTCACATAACTGAATATGATTATTATGATTATAATTCACATAACTTTAAATCCCACCTTTATGCACACATTTAAAGTGGGCATAGCACTCCGCAGCCTTCACTTTCAGATAAATGTGGCCACAGATTTGGCATCTACAGCACAACACGCAAATTGTACTTGTCATTGTCACGTATGTGACGATGAGGGCATGCACACTATTTTGCTTTTATTGTCCAAAAAAATTTTGAGTTGTTTGATTCGTATTTTTTTAAACGACTTTTCCCCCTCTTGTGAAAAATCCTGTGGATGCCCACGGATCATTTTATCACAATACGTATGTTTTGGCATAATTATAGTCCAGTTAGTTCGTATTTTGACAATTCTGCCTTTTTAATATTGAGCCTTAAGTTCGTATAGAGTGTTATGAACCTTGCCGTCGGAAGCATTGTTTGAAACTTGTTTGATTACATAACATCAGAATTAATATCTACTCTCGACCCTCGCAAATAAAACTTTCAACGTTCCATCTCGCTTATGCAATATTTGCAACGCAAGAAGCCTTGATATCGGCTCAGATTGTCGTATATGCATGCGTGCCGCATTCATTACTACACATTCAGAGCTATTGCACGATCGTGTGTCTGTGCAGAAACCTGTAGATAACCAATCAGTCACTATAGCCTTTCCTGGATCATCCTTCCTTGATAGAATTGATAGGAAATGCATGGACTAATTGTATACAAAGTACAATCATTGGTACAATCATGTCAACACGAAAGCTTGCCGCATACAATGCATTGCGTGTGCGTTGCGTGTGGACTCGAAACAATAATATATATGGTGATTCAATATTTTATTTTGTATTTTCATTTCGAGATATAGCTTGTCACAGTGGTTATCTATAAAGGGATAGTGCCCCTGTATATAAAGATCTGAACCTACTCAACCAAAGCCACTATTTGTTCTCTTTGACCAGAACTTGGTTGAAATCAGAGTTAGGATTGATGATACATTTGCGTGCGTTGCGTTTCGAGTGCTTGTCAGCGCTTTGCTTCTATTCCCATCCATCCCTCAGGTAGCAGACTGCTGGATTTAATTACAATTCCCAATGTACACTAAAGTTACACTCAAATGATATAGGCATATTTTCAAGTACAAAATATAAACATTTGAGGGAGGTCCAATAAATATCATTATGCTGCCTGTGTAGCATAAATCAGGTATATATGTTGGACTCCATTTGTTTGGCTAAAACAATTGCGGTCATGCACAGTGTTGGCCTACGATGCGTGTTAGTCTAATATTTAGGTCCGCGAATACAGTGTAAAATCGTAAAAATATGATATACCAAACTTTTTTTAAGTTATATATTTTTCAGATTATGTTCGCATTTATAGATATGTATTACTGTTTTCCATCAATTAATATTATTTTCTACCACCTTTTGTCAAGTCAAATAGTCAATCCTTGTGTTACGCACTGGAATGAATAATTTGGATCAATATAGAATCGTCGTATGAAAATATGAGCGTGAACATTAAAATTTTCTTAGACGCCTGAGTTTTCGTGTCAGGTATTCTATAATGCTTCGGACTGGAGTAGCTATTTTCGCCTCAATGAGATTAACAATTTGTATATATTTTATAGTTGTACATTAAATTATTGTTGTAGGCTACGGTATATTTACATATGATCGAGATTATCGTAACAACTAATAATAAATAAATTGGTATCATTACTTAAACTGTCAACGTGGTTACCGTACATGATTTTTGCCTCGATGCTATAATAATATAGGATGTCTCTAAAGTCGCAATTCACACATGCATTGATTCTTATAGTCTTCTGATTCCCTATATTCTCCAATCAGCAAACACTGGAAATTAACTAACGTTTTTGTTACTTCAAATCCAGACTGTAGGTATAAAAACATCGATGCTACTAAGTTATTCCAGCGAAATATCGAACTTTTAGCTAAATGAAGGTGAACTTAATTGATTTTGTTAAGCTGTAAGCCGAGATGACAACAAAATGAGTATTGTCTTTATGCGTTCATAAAACAACATTTGAACCATTCTTCCCCAATAGCATTTTCCTCACTCCAAAATCAATACTGATCCAACACGTACTTAATTATGTTGTATTTATTGTAACTTTGAAGTATTATCATCTTTATTTGAGAAAATACTCTATTTCATCAATACATCTCAAGCAATACATCATCACACTACGCAGTAGTTACAGTACAAATAAATAGTAGCATGTAAAAGACCAAAGAACAATTGGCATATGAAAAATATATTCCCTTTTCCTACGATATATAAATATATTTAAAATTAGTTGAAAGAACTGCGAAAAAAAGTAACAATAAAATATGCGAAATTTCAAAACATAATACAAACATTTTGGAGAATCATGTTATTTTCTTCGTGTCAGTTGTGACCTGGGAGTATGCGCTGAATTTGTATATATATATATCTTTATACTATTGTAAGTATTAGCGAAAAAATGGGTGTAGACCTACTGTTTTTTACTAAGTAATGAATGGTCGAGCAATTGAACGGCACGGATGTAAGTCATTGGCGATTCGGTTTTGGATCGGAGTCCGCCAGTTCAGTGGCCTTGATACTGATTAATGGATCCAAATGATTATGATTTGATTTTGATTTTATTAAGGATGGCGTCCGAACATTACCCGACTCCTTCCTACGGAATCTAATCTTGGTCGGGCACGTGTTCGTTAAATTGAACAACACCAACACCTCAAAATTTGAGCTCTTTTGTGTAATTTTCATGGCCACGAACTTTTCATTTTACAATGTTTTAGTTTGTTCAATTTGTTAGGTCAATTGAACAAAATCTCATTGTTCTCTACTACAAATTTATAATGTTTTATTTTTTAAAACTTTAACAAAAGTCATGAATTTGAATGTTCGTGTTGTTAACATGGCCAATACGATTTAATTACTCTAAATTTGCAATGTTTAAGTTTGTTTCTACTTTTCAACTAAATAATCACACAAACTAGAACTGTCGTGTATAGTTTTCATGGCCCGACTGTCCATTCCTATATAAATATGCATTTTAGTTTGTTTTTGCCCTTAAGTTTAGACAACATATTATTTTGTTTAATTGTTCTTTCGCTCAATTTATTTGTTTCGTTGTTTTAATGTCCCAAACGAAATTACGCTATTTAAACTTGAACCGTCGGAACCAAATCAATATTTATTTACCCGATAAAATTCCCAATAATAATGTGTATGTAACCTAACGTTATATGCCTACCTATAATTTGGTTGGTATTATAAATAATAATTTGAAATATAAGTATCAAATAAAAGTAAACTGTATATTTTAGACTATTTAATTTTTGGTTGGTATTATAAATAATAATTTGAAATATAAGTATCAAATAAAAGTAAACTGTATATTTTAGACTATTTAATGAATAAATGAAGTACAAAGTGTGTGGCCCTCGCCCTCTGTAGAATGTGACTTCTACCCTTTAAAGTGACAATGGCAGTCTTTTCTGTCCCTCCCTGCCTTACATGCTCGCCATTATTTACCCTAATCCCCTCCCGAGTAACGTGTCATGTTTCATTGCGAATGGGGGGTACGAGGAGAGGGTGCTAAGGGTTGTTTCTGTTGTAATTAATAGTCACTTAACTTTAGATAGCGCCCCTTGTTGGGACAATATTGCCCGGGGTTGGGGCCGTACGCGCAATCTGATCAGACCGAGGAACATACCACACACAACACAAGTGATTTATTACACTATGGAACCAAGGAAGGGAATTGTATTAAATGTTATTATTATGTGAATATTATGTGTGCAAACAAATCTTCTTATACGCCGTGGTAGCAAGTGTAATTTATGGCTGGAAATCATTGGTCATCAATTAATCAATCAATGACCGATGATTGATTCCAATCAGTTGTATTGTAATAACTTTTCAACCAGGTTGATTTCTTAGCCTGCGTAATTATTCAAACCTGCGGACATCTGGAACGGGAAAAGTGGGCGGAGCAAATGTGCTGTTTCTGAGAGTGATTTATCTTGCAATTATTATTATTATGCACCAACAAATAGGCTTGAATGTAATATATAATAAGCTTGATTAATGTTAATTGAAATGTAAGTTATGACGTTGGATGGTTTCTCTTGAAAGTATCTGTATGTTATTGTATCACTTGCAGTGTAGACGTATAAGCAATCTCGTTGCGTATAAGCCTCTTCTTGCAAATAGCTGAACAGTGTGACGTCGAATGAGGATTTAATTTTATCAACCTCATTAAGAATACTATTTAGCACTTTTTATAAGTGAAATCATGCTACAATAAATGTAGAATGCATTATTTAAAAAAAGATTGTCGATAGCCGTGCAGGGGACATTTCGAATCTGAGGAAATTGTAGCGTTTTCATAGAAACAGGTTTGAATATTTAACATAAGTCAAAACACTAGATTTACCTTCCCCTAACTATAAACAACAAAAGTTATTTTAAATATATAGGGAGGCTATTATATAATGAACACAATAACACCCCAATTTATAATTACCCATTTATAAATCTCTTAAATCTGCTATTTTAAATTATCTTTTGAAGTTTGTAGCTGCCGATTAACGTGATAATAATTAGGTTTCAGGTAAATTTCTTAAAGGTCTTGAGACTGCTAAAACTGAGCATAAAAAACACGTAAATTTGCATTTTAAAGTTACACTCCGTGATATAATTTGCATACTATTTTGACTGAACCTTATGTGTATAAAATAAAATAAATAAAATGGATAAAAAACAAACAGGGCGTATACACAGCAAAGATGGACGAGTATGCAACTAATGGTTAATATTAATTTTGTTGAACACAATCCTCCAAGGTCACATTGTATGAAAAAAGTCTCAATTTTATTATTTCTAATTTTTTGCCAGTGCTTTTTACTAGCTCGAAAATCTTGTGACTCTTGTGACTCCAGGTTTGATGAGACCAATTTGGTTCTATAATAACGCAATGATTTGTTTTCACAAGGTTTTAATAATATATTAATTAATAAGGCATTTCTTGTTAGTCTTAATCAAAATATGTAATTGTTTGGGACCTACCGAAATGTACTCTTGATTGAGTTTTATAACACTAATATATTTTCATTTTAAAGTTATAGAGTTAATTTTACAATATTTAAAACATTTTAGTCGATAGCAACTCGTTTAATATACGATTACAACGATTAAGAACTAAAATAATAATATAAAAAAACTATCAAAACAAACAAACAAAAACAACAAACAAACAACAAGCAAAAAAGACAATATAGCCAATGGTATAGAATACGGGTTACACATTTTTCACACATGGAAGTTGAAAAAATTAAGGTGATATAAACAATTTATGCAAGTGTCTTTTAATGTTTTAGAGCTGCCACTTTCTGTTTCTTTTCTTCCAACAGGGTTCTTTCAGCAAACGTCGAAATTGCATACAATCGAATTTATGAACTTTATCCCAAAACATGTTCTTCCATGCAGTTTCGATGATATAAGATGTAACAGCTATCCGACTATACTTATGTTTTTCTTATGCTCGTTCACCTTGATTTTGTCAACTTCCATGTGAGAATAATGTGTAATCCTTATCTACCTTGGCTATTGTCTTTGTTTGTTTTTATTGGTTTTTTTATATTTACTTTTTTAATAATCTGACGGCGGAAATAGTTTCTTTTAATTTCCGAAACGTTGTTATTGTTGTATCTTAGAGTATCTACTAAAATATTTTAAATAATAATATAAATAATATCCAGAGGGGGTCTATTTACTTACTCGTGCGACATTAGTCGATCGACATTCGACAGTGACAACTTATTAAATAGAACCCCAGGGCTAACATTTACTCCATTACTTACTCTGTATAAAAAGTTGTCGCTGTCGATCGAATATTGCCGTACGAATAGTCCCTCTGGGGGTCTACAATCTCGTCTATTGCACAGTGTTCTAATCGCTATATATTTAATTAAAATGATGTAGACACAGTCAATGTTCCCTTTGTGCGGGAGTTGTCGTGTTGTCGCGGGGGGCGGGGGATATGTACTTAATAAACCCAATAGGATCTACAAGTGCGGACAATCTTAGCCTCGACGTGTGTATAGGCATACGTATATTTTATAGTGGATTGGAAAACAACCAATTATTCGCACAGAAGATGATTTTAACTGTTATAGTCCCAGATCAAATGGTTAACAGGTGTCTATTAATGCCACAGATAATATATTACACTGTGCTTAAGCCTAAGAAGAGAGAGTCGAGCTAGCTGGAGAAATCTATAATAATAATGCAATATTTGCATGAGCAATCATATTAATTACAAGTCGTTACTTGATGCTTCATATTAATGGTCATTTTGACTTGAAAACTGTGCCTCGCATCTAACTGGTCGGCAGTGATAACTAATAACATTGCGGTCGCGTGTTTCGAGCATGGAGTTTCAGGTGACGTCGCAGTCCCACTGGGTGGGCAAAACATTTGTCACGGCGCCATCTAAACACACGGGTAATTACTGCGTGTATTTGATTGAATATTACAAATTAATCGACTATGGAGTCTAATGTTAGTATTATTGAGTATAGTATAGTAATTATTCGTGTTCGACACAATGAATTACAATAATTACGTGAAACATATCGAAGCAATAGTTGACATACTTGAAGAACAGCACGTGAGGAACCGGGATGCGTGTACTATAAAAGTACACATCAATGGAGTCGACCCCGGTGCCGAGAGGCAAAATACTTTTAATAAACAACCAATCCAAGCAATCAATTATTGTGGTCATAGTGCCCAATAGATTTTTTTCATTAATTGGATTTTGATTATATTAAACACATCCTATTGAAAGGAAACATGTGGTCTCAGAAAACGAAATTACACTGTACAAAGTGTAGGCCTATGTCAAATTTCTTATTATACGTCTGGCAACACCTGCTGCACATTGTTAAATTATTTACTGCATGTTTCTTACGATTAAATTACACTATTTAGTTAATTGCATTATACCAGCTACAATCTGATTAAAAGCACAATTTGAACATGAATGACGCAACCTAGAATAATTGTAAATCATAAAAAATGGACGAATAACTTCAAGCTATTGTAAAATTCAAATAATCTCAAATATGGACGGATTAGACCTTCATTCAAATAATAAGTTATTTCATAATTTTATTTGGCATCTTCAGCACTGTATAATTACGAAACAAAACTACAAGTAATGCTGAAAGCAAAGAAAACAAAAGAAAACGAAAAATATGTATAAAGATATAAGAATATAGACCGAACCGAAACTCTAAATCAACAGCGCGTCCGCAAAGCGCGAGCTACTTTAAAATTAAACAATATTATCGTGGCCACAGAAGTACCTTTAAGTACCCAAATACGAAAAAGATTGCTCAACCCTTATCGGATTACATTTTCCGTAAACACAATCCTTCAAGTGTATATCCATTTAATCAATTATTTATATATACAAATGTACAATTAATGCACAGTTAACAAGATGATGGACAATGGTAACTAATTAGTATTTATATTCTTGTAGTATATTAGTTAACCTATAAACATTATTTTTGTTAACATTTAACAAAATATAGTATAGTTATTTACTCATACAGTGCTAAAGATGCCAAATAAAATTATGAAATAACTTATTATTTGAATGAAGGTCTAATCCGTCCATATTTGAGATTATTTGAATTTTACAATAGCTTGAGGTTTATTCGTCCATTTTTTATGATTTACAATTATTCTAGGTTGCGTCATTCATGTTCAAATTGTGCTTTTAATCAGCTTGTAGCTGGTATAATGCAATTAACTAAATAGTAATTTAATCGAAAGAAACATGCAGTGAATTAAATGGATATACACTTGAAGGATTGTGTTTACGGAAAATGTAATCCGATAAGGGTTGAGCAATCTATGTCGTATTTAGGGTACTTAAAACTCTTGTGGCACGTAATACTGTTTAATTTTAAAGTAGCTCACGCTTATTGCAAGTGGGGTTGAGTTTTCCCCGGTTCGGTCTTATTCCTTATCATTTATTCATATTTTTCGTTTTCTTTTGTTTTCTTTGCTTTCAGCATTACTTGTAGTTTTGTTTATTTTCGTAATTATGGCCCAACCCTTGTAAGAAGCAGCGAGGACAATAAAACAATCCACATGTGTCCGAATACGCGCTACGGATTACATGAAGCAAAGTGATTGATAAGACTTCGCTGCCCCGCACCACGAACTTTTCATTGCATAAAGCGAGGTACACGAGTTCATATTATGACAATTGCCTGCATTCATATCGACTTAGACTTGTCTGATTGTGAAAAGATGGTGATGGTCAACTTTAGTGGTCAATTCTTACGAATTTAATGATTTAGAAGGTTATTTGAAAGTTTCAACATCGGAGTAGGCCACCCGCTAACAATAACAAAAAATCGCAAACATGATTAGCAAAAGCGATTTGTATAAACCGCAATTGGTCAAGTTTGCAGTAATATACATAAAAACGAGCCACTACCTTCGTCAACATTGAATAAATCCTACTTTATGATTTGCAAAGCGAATTTGCCATTTACATTTAAAATAACTTAAATTAGATAAATACCAGATTACATTTACATTTTTTGTGTGTAAAAGCTTGTAGTAACATGCTGAAGTTGGCACTTGGCACCTTATAAGGCGTGGCAAACCTGTATCGACAATTGAATTACTATCCGACTGCAACAAAGAAAACCGCGCTGAATGAAATACGTAAAGCTTTAATAATGGTCGAGCCATTTCGAACATAAGGCTACACACAACAGAGACATAATTATTAAGTGGCATTCTGGAAATTACAGAGAAGCTAAACCACGTAACCACAGAAGGGGCCGGATTTCGAAGACCTGGACGTTTATTGGTTTGAAAATATGATTATATTTTTGTAAAAGGAGAATGCATACCGACCACTTGGATAACCACATGGTTGAGACACATACTTTCTGAATATTTTCATAAGTAGTGTCGGGTAATATTATGACTGTGTAGGCTGAATACAAGTGAGGCATCTTATACATTTGTTCGTGGCGAATCAGTTTTGATATTTAGACCAACAGATCTAAATTTAATTTAAATTTGTAGAACTAGAAAAATATATAATTTAAAAAACTAAACTTTATTGGAACAGGTAAATCTATTCGAAATATGATTGGTATTAATTTTAAATGTTATTTTTCCATCCAAGATAAGTCAAGTCCGATTGATCTAATAACTTTGGCAATTAGTGTGCTATTTTCTTTTTACCCGATTAACCTCTATAGTACAATTTGAAATGATAAGTAGATAGACACTTTTTTATGCATGATGTGGTTAATCACGAATTCCATCCATCTAAGCTGAGCTTGTCAATCCAAGACTATTAAAAAGTTTCATTTTAACTGTCTAGTACATGGTGTGTTAAGGTAAGTTAATGTGATAGCTATGCAATTAATTGACTCATGAATGATATATATATATCATAATATAGTAGTAGATGGATTTTGTAATTTTTGGATTGATTTACACATAGCGACTCACATAGTTCACTCAGTCACATCATAAGTTACTTCAGCTAGCTTCTAATTTATTGTATGCCTCATTTGCGAGATACTTTCTAACCTTGTACATACTTTAACATCATTGCAACCGTGTGATGGAATTCCTACCCGCGGGACATACTCTGATACACCATTTAACAGTTTCGCAAAGTGCGGGTCGTAGTATGACCAGTGTGATAGTATATTCTTATACCCATAGCAGATCATTACTACGTCCCGCACTTTGCGGGGAAACCGATTAGGTTAGAGGGTTAGGTTAGGGTAGGAGCCTCGAGCGAACTCGTACAGTAGTAATGTCCCGCCGGGGGTAAAGATATTCCATTACACCGGGAATAAAGATAATAGTATTGCTTGACTTTCAAATCAAAATATGTCCGTAGAGTTTGATCTTCACAACACAAGACTTGTATTACACGCGTATAAAGTAAACTTTCGAATGTTCTTCCTAGTCAAGTGAAGTGAACCCCTTACCCTCTCGAAGTCAGTCATAACTCAGTGCACACACCGAGGTACGATCCGCGACTAATAGTCCCGGGTCGGCGTTTTATGGCAGCCATGTGTCAGTGGTGAGAGCCCATCAACACTTTTATTACCCTAAATGGAGCCAGTTGAGAGATTTAAATCCTTGAACGCTACGACATATTCAATGGATTTACTTTTATGGGGAAAGCTTTTCAAATCACACCTGGTGAAAAGCAGTAAATGTTGTTCTTAGCACCTTCGTCTCGTTCCAAGTGACTTGACTTCCAATTATAGTTTGATGCGTGTTTATTGCAAATACTACCACTAATAGTATAGCCCGACTGTTTATGACATGTGATTATAAATTTGTTCATATTGTGATTTTTAAATTAAATATTACCCCCAAAATTGATATATAAACACGTTCTATAGCATCATAGTGATCTAAAATGAACATTTAAAGAAATATATAATAAAACTGTGCTTTTACATGCATACTTTTAACATTCGCTTCCTATTAAATGGATTTTGACTTGCTTATTTATGTACGTAACAAAATCTGCATTGAAACTGAACACAACTGGACACAAACTAGCAAATACATAAACACATTGTAATATTAACTATTTTTTATTTATTTTTTATTTATTTATTTGTAATAAAAACAGCTTAATATTATGTTTGAACTTTGAGCCTACCAAAGTCACAAAAATCAAACTTGTGTATACGAGAAAGAAAACAAGATTTTTTTTTCATTGAAGTTATTTTTATTATTTTATAATTCTCTAAGTCCACGTGGCAGAAATGCCCGTTGCAATATGTGCCTATGTTGCCAACTCGGCGAGACAACCACACGTATAAATAAATAAAATATATAAATATGAGATTTTGCTTATAGAAGATTTTTGCCGATGCGACTTCAGATTAGAATAATTAAAATAAATTACAAACTTTAAAATTTGTTTCTTTGGGATTAGCGGTAAGATAGATGCTATCTAATTAATTACGTAAAAAGTGTAAAGTATATCGCTTTTTAGAATTACCGAGTAGGCCCACCACTTTAAAGCAAGCCAGTTTTTGAATGACTGAGTACAATGACCTGTGTTGATGGCAGATTACAATTTCTTGCTACCTAACTTCGAGGAACACTGTCACAACCCCACTGTATAACCCTATATTAAGTTGGCAAGATTGGTATATTTCCGTAACCAAATGTTACAATGCTATTTTGGTATCTTCGGCAGATAAAAGAAACTGCTCCACCGAGGATTGAACCTGGATCTTCCACTACATATTGTTATTACGTCGCCTTCATTGCACGCTAAAGATTATAGCTAGAGCTGGAGGTGGAGGTGGAAGATATTGGTTCGACTTCAAATAACGTCACTGTGTAACACTCATCTAACAATCCAAGTCATGTGTGTATCTGTAACATAATTTAATGAAGGCTTTCACGGATTGTACATGGGTTAATTTATTTCTTTTGAGGTGTACCGCGCATAATTATTTAATAGGACGAGTGGACGTTCCTTGCTAAATAGCTAGCGCATTATCTGGTCCGGTGCCTTGATTCCAGCGGAGCGACACTATAAATGTGAGACTTGAGAGTATGAGTGGTGTGGAATGTTGTAATAAGTCCCAGGGTGGCACATATACTCTGGATTATACCCCGGTAATTATTAAGGGTGGAAGGAAAAAAATCTATGCTTATTGATGCAATTACTGTCGTGGAAATGTGCCTATGGATCGAAATTCCTTCTTTAAACTGTAGATATATAGGGCATTTACTAATTGAAAAAAAATATTAAAATACGTCCTAATAAA
This sequence comes from Sweltsa coloradensis, assembly GCA_024449915.1. Classification (NCBI taxonomy): domain Eukaryota; kingdom Metazoa; phylum Arthropoda; class Insecta; order Plecoptera; family Chloroperlidae; genus Sweltsa; species Sweltsa coloradensis. The sequence goes on along the minus strand of JAMZAV010000236.1, from coordinate 410,989 downwards.
TCTACTAAAATCAGTTGTAATTTATTTTTAGTTTGCGTGCCAGGGATGCATACAATATTTCGATGCTAGATTCCTATACTCAAATCGGTGCTAGATTGAGGACATCATACCTGATCGGCTGCTCGAGGCCCTTTAATTTGCGGTCCAGCAGTCAATGAAAATCATGCATTAATAAAATCCAGCACAAGTACTAGAGTACCCAAAACAGGGAGTGAAGCTACTTATTTAACAGACCGTCGATGAAGAATACAAAAATAATGTAATACGTTGCTTCCAGCTTTCAAATCTCGTTGTTTGTGGAGGTGCCGAGTATATAGAGGGATACAAAGTTAAATTATTGTTCATTGCTTGTTCAAGTCTTCATTAATGCTGGAGATGCCGAGTACAAAACTACAAAAACTTTCTGGGGGACAATCGGATACGCCCCGCCAACACATTTGGTATCTTACTTGTTGGAGTACAGTGTACAGAATATACATGCTAATCGGAGGTCATGTTCGGTTTTATCGTGAGACGTGATACACGCACAGACGGTCAAAAAGTGACACATATAGGAGAGATTCGATCCCAAAATTCAACGCTTGTTTACGCAACCAAGTTTAATGGTGGAGGTGCCGGGTAGAGTAAGAATCCAACTTTTTTGGAGATTTCGTCAAAAACATTCTGTATTATCTTCTTGAAGAGCAATTCCAACATATAAAATCACTTCTCAGTCGGGAGTCATGTTCGGTTTCGTCTTGAGACGTGACACACGTACAGTCGGATGGACGAACAGAAATGTGATACATATTGGGATAATGAAAGTGGTTTTGAAAGTGATTCTATAAGGTAGCGTTTTTAAAATAGATGCCAGTTTGTTTCGTTCTGTGTTACTGAAACACGTTACACACGTTTTTATTAATTAGCTAATATAAACGTTACAATTTAATAACTTTAATTGATTGCAAGTTTCTTCGCGATCGCTTTCCTTACTAGCGCGCGAGATATATCAATACAAAGTTCACATTTTTCACAAATTATGGAACTAAAAATGATGAAAATATTTTGCCGTTGAGTGACTAATATATTTTGCACTTTGATGCACAGTTATCCAACATACTGTGTGCCTGATGAATCCAGGGTATAATTATAATGCATGGCTTACTCTCTGTGTTTATAAGGGAAATTTATATTTGTTTGAAATAAAAGCCTTATATATAATATGTCTCTATTGTATTGAAATTTAAAAAATCTTATATATAAATCTCGTAGATTTAAAAAAAGTGATATACAACATTATACAAACAAATCGATGTACAGCAGGCTAGATACACAAATGCCTGTATGCTAATCACCTGATTATAAGAATCTACGAAATTATGTCTACTTATAACTTTCAATACTAATTTTTTAGTGTGTGTACCAAATTTATTGTATACGCCAAATGAATTCTCAAAAGTAAACTTGTGACTTATTGATGTTCAAAGCATGAGCAACGTCATAAGACCAATTCGATACGCAGCGAGTGCGACTAACACAAATAGCACGTCCACTGCAAACCGCATACACAACCAATAATATTGCGATAAGTCTGTCCGCTGTCGTCGTTGTCGAGTGGCTCACAATAGCTTTACAGTCTTATAACTCTTCGTGCTAACATTGTACAAGTTGAGAGCACTGAAATTACTCATTCAAAATAAAGTGACCACGGCTCTTGGCTCGTATCGCCCGCACAATACCCAAAACAAAAAGTCGTAAAATATTTCAGCGTCTCGAATATATAATCCATTATGGCGGATATGTTATGGAGGCGGTGAGCGCATTGTAACGAAGCCACCTAATAGCTCTCAAGGCGTATCGTCTTTTCGTATATTCACAGGCCAATAACAACTCGGCCATACCCTTCTTCGTATTCGTACAGGTTCTCTAATGATGGTTAGAGGATTTTTAAAACGTGCCATGTTTAACAAAATCAAGCTAGATTTATATATTGTACTATATATTGAATCATTGAAACCAGGGAATAAAATAGATTTTTATTTTGCCTGGCAAATTTCCAATAGATCACTCTTGACAAGATTCGTATCGCAGATTTCCAACAGGTTTTAGAACGTTTAAATTCAATTACTTAGTGTGATTTCCTACCGTAAATGCTTACGTTTACTGCAAAATCATTGGAAGACCTATTTTATCCTTACGATCGTACACAAATATAAACATTTCTTAACAGGATTCTTCTTCTTCTTCTTCTTCTTCTTCTTCTTCTTCTTCTTCTTCTTCTTCTTCTTCTTCTTCTTCTTCTTCTTCTTCTTCTAATGTTCTTTTCTCTATAGCTAACTCTTAATGATTAAGTAATTAATCATGGTTAAAAATAACGTCCGTACAGATCACAAAATGGCGAACTAATTCGATTCAGCTTCAAGTTCTAACGTAACCTCAAATGTAGCTCTGCTTTTCCTGTATTAAAAAAGTAACTAAAAACTTATATTTTCTGCAGTTTTATGTTGAGACAATTTCCGATAATGCAACCAAAAAAACTAATGCAATTGCTGAAATTTATTCAACTAAACGTACCCATGGGCGTTTGTGTAGCACGTCCTCTTCACTCGTTTGAAGAGTGCAGCTATATCTTATGTTCCTAAATGTTTGTGTCTAAACCGGCGAGGTGTTATATTGTACTCGCTGTCAAACCGGCCTTAGCTCGCACACCGACCACCGCTGATTGGATAATTACCAGCGCATTCATCTTACGGGCCGGGAGATTACATTTAGAGGCCCCGCAGACTTGTAAATAACCTCAATGTTAATTATTCGTATAATCGCTGGCAACAGTGTTGTCGCACGACTCACCAATCAAGCACACAGGCGAAGATGATTAGCACTCCTCATCGGCTATCACGAATAACAGAGGCGACGAAGCGGAGACCACTGACTCTTGGTTCAGGCCAGTACTTTGCAACGCTAATTAAAGTTGCGTTGATGGATGAGCGTTTCAGGCCCTACTAGTACCAGTTTTTACTTTAGTTTCGTTTTGTTCTTGTGGCTCATTCCTTGTCTGCAACAGAAAATGAACAGTCTTCCAAAACTTGAGGCAAAAAAACGCCTATAGTTGATAGTAAAGTTACTGGTAGAGATTCGGAATGTTCTCTGAAAGTCTTATCAACATCAGAGCGGGCTTTTTTCTGGCAAGGAGCAAACAAACGGTGTCTTCCACAGTGCCGCTTCCCGTAAGGCCATCAACCTTTTTTTCCCCTATGCCATCATCTCTACCTGTCGATAAAGACCATGTTACAGGAAGCGTTGATGGCCTAAGGGGAATTGATTTATTCCCGTTAGGCCAACACCCTGCATTTCATTATGGAAAATAAAAAGAAGGTTTGTTGGCCTTGGGGTAATTGATTTATTACTGTTAGGCCAACAGAATATATGCATCGTTTACGGTAAGGAGCGGGGTGTTGTTGGCGTTGGGGTATGTTGGCCTTGGGGTAATTGATTTATTCCCGTTAGGCCAACAGCGTATATGCAGGGCCGTATTAAGGCATAGGCTAAGTAGGCTGGAGCCTGGGGCGCCGGCATTTTGGGGGCGCCAAAGCGCCCCCCACTAGGCTCCGTGGGCGAGGCGTCTAACTCCTAACAAACAACAACTAACAACTTAAAAATTATCGACGAAAGAATGCTAAATGTAGTAAAATGCCACCATTTGCAATGTCAAAAATCAAAATTTTCTGGGGCTATGCGCCCCAGACCCGTACTAGCTGGGAGGCATCCCCAACAGAGCCCCCATTGTACCAGAATTCATATTTTTTCCCGAACCATTGTTTCATGGGCAGTTCTAAAAGTGTTTTATTGCCCCCCACCCACCCCTCTACATAAATGCACTTCCTTCGCTACGTACAATTTTTTAAGTTTAAATTACGATGACGTCATTGACACTTTTGTAAAGAAAATGGGGGGGGGAACGCTTGCCAATGCCTGATTTGCGCGACTACAACGGACGAGACTACTATATGGCCAGGGAAATTATGTACTATGGTGATCAAGTTGCATTGCTTGTTACTAGTAGTTACCTTCTTTTTCTTTCTAAGCTAAAATGCACGCATATTATGTTTTTCAGCTTGTTGAAATAAGGGGGGGGGGGGGTATTTTTGTTTTAGCCTATGGGCGCCAAATGTCTTAATCCGGCCCTGCGTATATGCATCGTTTACGGTAAGGAGTGGGGCGTTGTTGGCGTTGGGGTAATTGATTTATTACCGTTAGGCCAACAGAGTATTTGCATCGTTTACGGTAAGGAGTGGGGTGTTGTTGGCGTTGGGGTAATAAGTCAATTCCCCTTAGATCAACAAACCTTCTTTGTATTTTCGATAATGAAATGCAGGGTGTTGGCCTAACGGGAATAAATCAATTCCCCTTAGGCCAACAAGTGTAACATGGTCTTTATCGACAGGTAGTAATGATGGCATAGGGGGAAAAAAAAGGTTGATGGCCTTACGGGAAGCGGCACTGTGGGACGGCTCCAAACAAACTGTCACATCGAATGAGAAATAGAAACAATGTGAAAAAGTCCCACTTCTCCGATAAATGTTTTTTCGATTGTATTAAAAAAAAGTGTTAGGTGTAAATTTAGATATTTCAAAGAATCCACCCTGATTTCATCAGGACTTCGAGGGGTCGATATTTTGTATGTTCAACCCCCCTCCCCCCAAAAAATAAAAATGATCCGTATTTGTTTTCGTCAACTTTGTCTCTCCGTGTTGATTGTAGTTATTTCTATCTTTACTCTGGCATATAGGCTTACCTTATAAGTGGTGTGTAACTCTGCAATGTTTTTAATTATTCACCGATTAAAAGACAATCCTTGACAACGTATATAAAGACCCTCTTTTCTCTTATTGAGCACATTTGAACCACTTACTATGTATTTATTCCATCGTATTGCGTATCACAATGAGATTTAGAAGCACAATCAAGCGATGAAAGTGATGACATTATCCTTGAACATATATTTTGAAAGTAAAATGAACATGCACGAATATGACAGCATTGAAAAGTAACACAATATGCCTCTCAGACTGTGCCAACCGCAGTGGATATAGGATATCTGTGGATTTGCAAGAATATGTTCGATTGCATGCAGCAAACTCATACGGACATACAAATAATTATCCAGATTGTGTAAAAAATCAAGTAAAAAATAAATGAACAATTCGTTTGTAAAGAAGTGAAAGAAAATAAAGGAAACTTAAATCTGTATACTTCTTTCGCGTGTGAATAGGCCGCTTCTCAAACATCTCTTACAGTCGCGTTGGTGGATGAGCGTTTTGGTGCATTGAACCATCTGCTCATATGCTTTTAAAATTAGAAATTGTTTTTTGAAAGTATATTACCAAATTTCGTGAGTCTCTATTGAAAAACCAACCAACAATATACAAGTCTGTCAAGATAGCAAATTTTCAACAAAAGTTTTTATTAACCAGAGTTTAGCTTCGCTTTACAACGAAATTGCATGTCACTCAAAACGTATACGCATGATAATGTGATTTTAGCATGGGATGATAATGTGAGGTAGGCGTTAGGCTTTTTATTTAAAATCGCTATACAGGTCTAAAGTTACAGATTTTGAAAGTTCCTTGAAAGATTGGTGTGGGGCCTTGGAAACTGGTTGAGCAAATAAATGTTTAAACGTAGCAAAAACGTACAAATGCGAGTGTTGTTAGATTAATTCTTCGATTGCATCAAACAACGTGACAGGTCTAAATTCACAGATGTCGAAGGTGCACTGAAAATTTATTCGAGATCACATCAGTTGTGTGATCGGCAATGAGTAAATAAACACCCAGCAAAATACTTTTTCTCTGGGTTTAGTCAAAATAAGTCTTATAAAGTTAATAATGTATGCAAATTGATAAAACATTTCCATTGGGATATATTTAATTGCACTTTCTATAAAACTGTTCATTTGGTCTATTATTCTGTTTAACTTGTTCAAAAGAGTTTAATACACCATTTCGTCGAAAAATGTGGACAACTTACGAAAGTCACAATTTTAGTTCGTTAATGAACCATAGCCCAAAATTTTAAAACAGTAATAAACAGTAATAAATAAAATATTGCACTTTAAACCGATAACATTTTTCTTAAATTAGTTATTTGGGGAAAGCTCCGGAACTTGTAATGGCTCCTGAACTTGTAATGGAATATATTTATATTCAAGAAAATCCGGATATGCAAAGAAAATTCATTTTTTTATTTTGAGGCCAGCTTCAATGTCGGACATGTTTAATTTGTTAACGGTCGGGCGCTAAATTAAAAGTAAATACACAAATATGGGGCGCTTGCGAAAGTTACTGATTTTTATTTTTCTAGTAAAAGATATTCTGCAAATCACAAAACGGTAACGCAATGCTTTTATTAAGAAATTGCAAGTATAATGACTATAAAATGAGTAATGAGTTAACCTAATCTCTGTTATGCCAATGTTTAAATATTATTTAAAGATGGCGGCGTTTAATATCTATGCGAATTCTCTTTCCTTTACGTTTTTTTAAAAGTCACTTCCTAATGATATCATTATATGTTGGTTCCATACGCAACGAACCTGCATATCTACAGTATAGGAGCCACCTCGGACGTTTATGGTCGTCGCCTCTCTCTACCTTAACCATCGACAATCCTGAATGAGGGAGTTGCCCAAAAGTTTTCTTAATCACAGGTGCGAATGTTGGGCTTCCTCCCCATATTTCTCCCCGAGCAGTCAGAAATAGGTAAACACCCAGCTAAACTGACTTGAGCTCTATCTACCCCGTACTTTCCTTACTTGTACCACAGATGTATTATCTGTGTTTGTACGTTGTCTAAAGTGAAATTTCGCAAGTTTGTTTTCGTTCCTCGATTTGCTCTTATAGGTCATTATTTTGGAACTGGCACCAAATTGAATCAATATTTCTAATAATTTATAACTGTTGGAATATATTGAAAAATGCAAACCCAAGTGGTAGGCTTACACATTTAAACAATACAACACGCACGTGTGTGTGTGGGGGGGGGGGGGTTCAGGCAACGAGCTGCTAAACGTTGCTCTCGATGTTATCATTAGTCGCTCCATTGTGTATTGTTTGGAGTTTGACTTAATTACATGGCGCACATACCTACGCGCGTCAGGGTGGTCTAGGCGTAGCAGGTATATAGACCACATCACACTTATCTTTCACGTGTACTGCATTCCAGGCGGGGAATCGAAGAAGCGGCAACACGATATAAACGATGTAATTAACATAAATGTCTCTATCTTAAAACACACGCGAGGGGCGAATGTCACACGTCTCGTCTCCGAGTCTTTGGTTTCAAGGCTATAATGTTTGAATGTGAAGAAACAATAGAGTTTGATTTGGAGAAAACAAATAATAGGACACACCTTTAATCAATTAAATTGTAACCACAAATTTGGGGATACGATAGATAGATATATTGAAAAATAGATATTATGTGGATTTATTCTGTTGTTCCAATTCATATACCTTATATTTAAATATTGAAAATATCACTTTACAATAATATTATACAATAACTATTTATGATAATTGATAACTTTTAATTATTGGGAATTTATTGGGAAATAATAATGTTCATAATTCAAACTCGGTCAAACCCGTAGCTAACATGGTGTAAGGCCTACTGACAATGTTGAGTACTTCTATGCATGCACACATTATTTGTCTCAATTATAGCGAAAAAAAAGTAGAATAATTTCCCAACTACAAAAGGATGATTCTCCTACATTTTGTATGTTGTGTACGGTCTTAGCTGATATCTCGTTGCCACTCTAGAATTTGCTCTGCAGACCGGAGGAAACCATGAACAACATATTAGTACGTTTGACGGAATCTTGGAGTATTATTCTTAATTTAGGATTATTAGCGTTTGAGGCTGCATTCCAATAATTTTATTTGCAATTGAAATGATTATAAATAATTGAATTTGTTCGAGAATCACAATTCGTAATATTGCTTACTACTTGCAACTTTTGTTTAGCAGAAAATATTTGCAGTTATAATCAACATTTCTGACTCTTTTCGTTCTTTAGATGACAATATGGTAGGGGAAAAGGATAAAGCAAATTATGTATGTGTAAACAACAACTCATCAATCAGGATTCACGTTGACACGTCTACTCTCGTTTATTATGGATAATGGAACCAAAATTATTTGATAAAAATAGTAACTTGATAGACATAAATATGTTTTCTAAACCTAAATTTAGTATAATAGGTAATAGGACTCAAGCAAAGATAGAAGTTTTTTAAAATTTGATTGTTGACATTGTATGTTTAACCCCCCCCCCCCTCTCTACTCTGTCTTACGCATACCCATCATCTCCAACCTATCAAGCCTTACACCTTCGTTACTTACATTCTCATCACACTTTCAACACCAGATCAAGATCGGGCACGCAGCTCGCTTTTCTTATCCACAAAACAGACCTTTTAGATAATTCCTTTAGGATACCTATACACGCAATTTGCACTAGGAATTCTCTTCCGTGTTAGGTTTAATGGTAATTGCAGCGTATTCAAATCGAACCCTCATTTTTATTATGTTTAAATTTTAAATAAAATCCTAAATATTGCTTAAATATCAAACATGGCGACATGTATACGTCGCTAAACCTATCATCATGCTCAACATTCGTGCTCTGAGTGAATGGTATCGATGGATGGATGAATATGAGTCGGTGATTATATTCTATGATTTAAAAAATGTACTAAAAATTGTTCTATGCAAACAAGGCCCAACTGGCCCTAAATAAAGTCAATCAATGACTCAATTTCTATGTAATTTTTTAAAACAATGATTGTGTAGTTTAATATTAAACTAGGTTTCATGGAAGATATGGGCTAAAGGACTTTCCGTCCAAAGAAGAAAAACCATTATATCTATATTTTTAAATAAGCTGTTCTTTCATGTTTCTGTGTATAATAAAGTCGATAATATCGTGTTGTGACGCATGAACACATTCCCCTTAAAGTTGACCTGGGTCTTTGGTGTTGATACCGTGTTTATTGTGCCCTTTACTTTGTCTTGATGTCCTCTTGTTTTACATGCTTAATTACTGGATCCCGTTCCCATGCACGGCTAAGGGGAACAGAGTTTCTTCCTTATAAATTCATGATATCCCAGGATTCAGTATGCCAAGAAAAGTGCAGGATACTCCCATAAACACAATATAAAAAGCATATACCCTGCACTTGAATAGTTACTGCCTGCTGTAAGAATAATAGAAAAGCGTTTGACAGTGACAAGTAAAACTAACAGTGAAATTTAAGACTTCTATTACACTTCCATTTTAAATAAATGTCAGTGATCATTTCATAAAATCTTGCAAAACAATGGAACAAAACACTAAATGATCACTTTTTCTAATATAAAATCTGTTTCGAACAAATTAATTATGATATAAATATTCCTGTATGACACAAATATGCTTTATGTTATCTTCATGATGAAGTTATTAAAAAACGAACCTGTATCATCTCAATCTCATGTATACGTGGTCAATATTACCCTTGAGGATCATGAAAACTATAAATAAGTATATAAATGGTTAATATTTGTCAAAACCTGGGATAAAAGTTGAAACCAGAATATTATATCGTGATAAAGTTCCGAGCCCTGACACTTTTTGACTATTGTTGTAAATGTGACCAGAGAGTGTGTGCATTATTGTTTTGTTCTATTGGAAACTTGTGCCATCATATCACATGTTGCTTATGTTCAAACAACTTTTCACTTTACATTTTCCAACAACGGATGTGCGGTTGGAAGACACGCAATAACAATCAAAACATTATAATATCAGATCTAAAATGATATGAATTCAATTAGCACTCGGTTTCGTAATATACTCACCTATATTCTTGCATAGAGCAGAGCGATTGTACAGCATAGGTGTTGATTGTGATTGGGCAATAGTTGCGATACGGAGAAGCGTCACCAACTTCGTGCAGTTCAATGTATAGGAGACGTACGTGCCTCATTGCGTCTAGATCAGAGAGTTGAAACAAAGGAATTGATTTCAAGTTCAGTGCAAGGGTTAAACTGCATGGTGCCGTGCAAGTGGTGCATATACTTTATTATGGAGATTAACCAACACCTCGTCATGATGTGTAAAAAACATACAAAGATGGCGCTTGATAGCCCTATGTGTTTACGACGGCCGGTTGGCAAAGCTGGCATGGTGACTTTAGAAAAATATTGCAAACAATAGAAACGAATAGAGTTATTCATGGCATGACGATATTTCATTATAGTTTATATTGAGTTGACGTTCATAGTAGACTTCCTTTTATAGGTGGGCCCTATCGCTTATGTGGATGGCCTCTAAACTAAACGTGTTCGTGTTATGTCATTATATGTTTTAAACCCGAAGTAACTCCGCAAATCGTAAATCAATAAAATAAAACCATATTTTGCTATGTTTCCCTCAATAACAATTAACACCGTATCTTGTATATTCAACGACTTAGTCTACACTCAAACTTGCTGATAACTTCTAACGTTCTAATAAAATGCCAGCTGATACCAAAACAATAAATTATAATATTGTCAATTATTTTCTTTTTATCAAAGTTTGCGAAGGTGTTTTCAAAGTTTTGGAACGATCACACTGACTGTGCATGTGAGTCGTGTGTGAGTGAAAAATAAGAATAATTGATTATCTCACTGTTTTTCAGTGGAAAGAATCTAGACAAAAAGTACAATCTAAATATTAACCCATGCACATTTAAATTAAAATAAAAACGAAATTAAAGAAAGGCTACTACTCATTGCAGGTCAAATCTTTTAGGTAAGGCAGAGCTACCGCTATCGGTGATAAACTTAGTCCAAATTCTAAACAAAGTATCTAGGGCGACGGTCGTCGCCCGCAGCCAAGCGCATGCGACTGCTTAGGCGACGACGAACTCGCGGCCCTGTATACAGCTACCCGAGTTGGGGGGTTTTCAGCTATCTGCACACGCCGCCCCGAATGATTTACAATCTTCAAACTCGGTAAATGACCTGATACGTGGTCCATGACTTACCAAAAAAAAATCAACCCGATCCGAAAACCCGTTCTGTGTTTTAAAATGTCTCAAAATCGTCGAAAACCTTCCGACTGGCTGGCTGGCTATAGCTATAGCTACCTAATTCTCCGCGGAGCTATATTGAGCCCACAGAGAACACGGTAAATCTTAGAACTATGAAACTTGGATCACACTTAGATGTACCTCAGACGCAGTGCCTTTTGCTTTCAAAACCAAAATCGGGTAACAGGGACAGGAGAAAATCAAAATTTGGATGATAATCAAAACACGTAATTACCTAGGCGTGGTAATTTGTACAAACTTGAAACAACATGCTCTCAACCATTTATAAATATCGAGCGTCCAAAACACAAGGGGCTAAATTTGGGAAGGACAATGGGCCCAAAAATGAAAAAAAAACATATCTGAACTTTAAAAATTAATCATTCATAGAAAACGCTACAACTGAGAAGTTTCAAACGTAGAATACACTTTTATATCTCTCATTCTTTATCACTTTTGAATATGGAAAGCAAAATTGGGTAACGGGTACCGGAGAAAATCAAAATTATCAAAAGCTAGGTAATTCCGTGCTCTTATGAATAAGACGCTATACAGAAAAAAACAGTTCATCTTAGAACTTTGAAACTTGGGCAACACTTAGATGTCCCTCATGCGCAATCACTTTAACTTTCAAAACTAAAAACGGGCAATAGTGACCGGGGAAAATCAAAATGAAAATCAAAACGCGTAATTACTCAGGCCTAGTAATTTGTACAAGCTTGAAATTAAACATGCTCTTAACTATTATAAATATCTAGTGCTTAAAACACAAGGGGGCAAATTTGGGGGGGACCGTGGGCCCAAAAATGTCAAAAAACAACTCTGAACTTAACAAATTTAATCAAAGTCCATCATTCACGCCTTGATAGGAAAAAACAACAAAATATGTAATATCCCCACAGATACAAAAATTTGTAAAATAAAAACAAAAAAAAAACGGCAGCCTACTCTCCTTCAAAAGTCTTCGGCTGTGAATGCTGTGAGATATTGAAGTTGATCCAAGCTTTTCATTCTTTCTCCCTATAGTTTCGCTTTGAAAAGAAGTCAGATCATTTCGCCTTTCATGGCCAAGCAATTTTTTATGATTTCGAGTTTAAAATTTTTTACTTTTTTACCACAAAAATCGTTGGCTTGGCGCTCGTCAACAGGCGAAATGATCTTACTTCTTTTCAAAGCGAAACTAGGGAGAAAGAATGAAAAGCTTGGCTCAACTTCTATATCTCACAGCATTCACAGCCGAAGACTTTTGAAGGAGAGCTTGGATGCCGTTTTTTTTTTTTTTTTTTTTACAAATTTTTGTATTTGTGGGGATATAGCCTACCCCTTGATCACTTTATACTGAAGGAATAGGACAAACATTGGTTGATTAAACTAGGAAGAGAATGAAGTTTGGAACATGCAGGATGATGTACGAATGCAATATAGCATAACTAAATAAAACGAGAAGGATATAGTTTCTATTTATCATTATTCATTAGGTATCAAAATATGAGGTAAAACTATCAAAATCTGTTACTGTATATACGTATCTAACGTTTTTAGTGTATTTAGGCCTTCTGTTACTATAAACTTCCCAATGCGGCGAGGCAAGACTTAGAATCCCCCCTCCCCCCTCTTACTTCGTCGATTGACTGAAGCAAGTGAGTGGCCTTAATTATGATGAGACTTTAAAAATAGGTATGCCTAATCTGTGTTATGTGCCATGCTATCAGTACATATTAGCATAAGCTCGGTTTTCAAAACCATTCAAGTATAGGCCTATTGTGAGGAAAATAACGCCTCACGGAACACATTCCAAGCTATACTTAACGTTTGATGTTATTCTGTGTTTCCATTGATTACAAGTGTGCTATGCACGTGATGTCTCGTTGAATCAAGTTTGCATGCCGGCAAGACATCTCGGGCTGCCTGCCATGTAGGCCTAGACTTATCACGAACCTTTACATTGATAGGCCGGCCATGATTAATATTACCCTTTAATAAAAATCTGACAGCAAACGTTCTTCTCAACTCAACTGGAGGTTTATTCACGCGCTAGTGTGGGAAGCACAGCGCTTGCATCGACCCTCATTGTGCAATGTTTCCAGAAACTTCAATGTAAAATATTGAAAGAAGATACTACCGCTTTTGTTATGGAGGCGGATAAATGGGGTGGCTGGCCCTCCCATTAGCACCATGCCACGGTATTAATTGTAGTAAACCATGAGATTTTACAATTAATGAGAAGACTTCAATCTATTCGAGTTTCTTTCAACATAATAGAAAGAAAAGTTATGACGAGGAATTGGAATTTATAGCTAGTAATGAAATGTAAATGATGGTTGAAAAAAGTGATTCATTAGAAAATATTGTTTTTTATGAGTTATGAAATCACATTAATTTACAATACATGCTAATTGAAGGACAGAATACCTAAACTACACAACTCCATAGCATACATAATATAATATAAATATGCCACTCCGTGTTATACCATGGAGTTAATATTTAAATATTAACTTCAATCTTTGGTATCATTGTACACTGTTTGTTATACACTCAATTTATTCTCATATGATTTGACAACTTACGAATTGCTCCAATAATAAAAAATTACTCTAGGAAGGCTCCATGTATTGCGCCTATGTGTTTGTGCATTCATTTTTAAAACCTGTTGAAGGAAAACTCCAAAATGTCATTGGTATTACGTGCAATCGAGCTATATTTAAGGGGAATCCCTAGACCCAAATATGATTTCTAAAGAATGCACTAAAGACGTCTGAAAAGTAAGTAGAATGTAAGAGGGGCTTAATAAAAGAGCGGATAATTTTTTTGAAATTTTTTTGACGGGACATCACCTCAGAATCAACAATTTTATTCAAATTACTGGAATCAGTTGCTCAAGTTCAAAAATGAATTTTAAGCAGCGGTTTTTTGTATATTATTTCTACACTCCTTTATCTGCAACCTAAATATAAGTATTATTGGTTTTGTATGATTTCAGGCGTTGCACGATTTTTTCCGTTAAACGGTACAAAATTTGAAATTGTACCGGCAGGCGAAAAAAATTGTGCAGCGCAACAAACCATATAAATACAAAAATCCTTTTATTTAGGTTGTAAATAAAGGAGTGTAGAAATAATACACAAAAAACCGCTGCTAAAAATTCAATTTTGAACTTGAGCAACTGATTCCAGTAATTTGAATACAATTGTTGATTCTGAGGTTATGTCTCGTCAAAAAAATTTCAAAATAATAATCCGCTCTTTTATTAAGCCCCTCTTACATTCTACTTACTTTTCAGACGTCTTTACTGCATTATTAAGAAATCATATTTGGATCTAGGGATTCCCCTTAATGCTGCATTAAACTCGATTTATGATTGAAGTTTAAACGATAGCGAATTACACATAACTCACAATTTAACAGTTTTAAACGCCATAGTAGAACATATTTCAAAATGAACTAAATACATAAAAACACGACCGTACGAAGTAAGTTGATCTCTGTATGTCCGCTAGGAGATTCAGTAGACCTTATGACCAAGGATACTATAATGTACTTCGTTTCTTGACATTCCAAGCAAGAGTCGATAAAATATTTTTATTCGAAGACAACGATGTCGTCGTCTGTCATTACACAAAATAACGCCGTAAAATCCAATCATGAAATGAATTTTTTTGGTAAATTCGTTTTTTAAACATCATATTATATCCCCTACTTTTTTATTAATAACTATTTTTTATTCAAAGGGTTTTAAATTTTTTGTATTTGAAAACCCTTTATTCAAATAAAATAATTAATTCAATTCAAGGGGATATAATTACTACCTGCTGTGAACTGTCTTATAGGAACGTAAAAAAAAAATAACGACGCCGTAAAAACCAGTCATGAAGTTCGATTTTGTAAATTCGTTTTTTAAACACACAGATTTGCATACTTTTTATTAATATATTTCTTACACCTTTTTATTTGATTATTTGTAGGTATGTAAACAGTTGAATAACTGACATAAAATGACTCAAAGATTGATTGATTGATTGATTGAATATTGATTAACGTCTCATATTTATGCAACTTGGCTAATCGAGACGAAGGGAGGGACGTAAGGGATGACGCGGGGGGACAAGGGGTGGACAGGCCTGTGCTGGTCAGAACCAGCCACAAGCGTATGGGGAGGGCAGGGGTTCCCCCACGTCGTGGTCGTCTCCGTCTGTGTCATCATCCGTCCATGTTGTCATTGTCGTCGCCGTCGGGGAGGTAGTCAAAGGGAAGGGGAAAGTTCCCCGACGACGACCCAGAGCTCGCCATTAGTTTCAGGGAGAAAAACTCCCCTAATCACGGGCCAAACCACGAGAAGGTTGCGAGTTGGAATTTGATAAAAAAAAAGACAAGAATGAAGTCTGAAATAGTTTTATTATTTATTATTATACGTTAAAGTTTGTCGTTCCTACATTACTAGTCGAGTCGAGTTACAAGTCAAACATTATTTTATTATTTGCATATTTATTACTATGATTGGATGAGCGTAGCGAGCGTAGCGAGCGAAGCGAAGATTCCATTTCACTACACTGGAGAAAAAAATCCGGAATGTTTTTTTTTTTTTTTCTTTTTTTTTTTTTTTTGTATTTTTGTGTGTCTGTTTACCCGATTCCGGCTAAACCCATACTCCAATTGCGATTAGCTTTTATGGATGTTTATGAATCTTCTGAACGAAGAACTGCGGGGGGGAAAAATCGATCGAAAAATTATTTCTCATGAAAATCGCAATTTTACGATTTTTTTCGATTTTTAACAAAATTCTTTGATTTATAACACCTGCATGCTTTGTCCGATTGTAATAATTTTTTCACACAACCTTTATTTTATGAATTGATATATTCGTGTGAATTTTGAGCGTTATCGAAAGATAAATTTCTTTAAAAAATCGCAATTTTTGGAATTTTTTTGATTTTCAAATTTCTTTGGCTTATAGCACCTACATGCTTTATCCGATCGTAATGATTTTTTCACAGAACCTTAATTTCATGAATTTATATATTCGTGTGAAATTTGAGCGCAATCGAAAAATTATTTGTTATGAAAATCGAAATTTTACGATTTTTTTTCTTTTTTTTAAATTACGAATATTAAAAAAAATTAAAATTAAAGTTAATTTTTTATTTAATTTGAATTAATTTAAAAAAAATCAACTAAGTAATGATTTTTTCACAGTACAACAGAAATCCGCATAACACTTAACAACTCAATGCACCAATTACGCTCATCCAACACTCAATGATGATACCGTACTAGGTATGTAAACAGTTGAATAATTCGTCACCTCAGAACTTATTTGTGCCATATCCGCTTTTACCAAAGTGAAGAAATTGAGGTTTGAATGTTTGATTCACCGCCAAACCGTGATTTATAGTTGAATTTGAGAAATTTTTGTTGCAATATTCTTACAATAATAATATTGTTTATTTAAAATGTTTAACATTATTTTAACCCACAGGTATAAGTAATATAATATATTCCATTTGGATATGATTAAAATTTATGTGCCATATCCACTGATTTTCATGAGAAAAACACCAACCATTATTGTTTTCAACTATTATGATTGAATTATTGTGGGTTTAAATACATAATTATTTCATGAAGACTCAAATAGACAAAAAAAAATATTTTATTGTTTATGCTTCAATTTAAGCAATTTTTGCTGCAATTATCTTCAAATGGTAAGATGAAAGGTATAAAATATATTTTTTTTTATTGTAGGGCATGCGTAAATTAGCACTTCTTATTGATATAGAACAACCTTTCCTCAAACTAGGTCATTGGTTCAGTCCTTATTTGTGCCATATCCACTTGTTAGTATATGTAAATTGGATATGGCACAAATAAGCACTAAGATATGGTGTCATCTGATGGATATGGTCCATGGAACAAACTGACATTGCTAAAACACTGCTTCAGCTTAAATAGTTGACTTTATTATTTTTTTATTAGCAACAATAAGCACAAACAATAACTCATCTTTCTCCATAAAAGCGAAAAGTGGATATGGCACAAATAAGTTCTGATGTGACGAATTGGCATAAGAGTAAGACTCAAGAATAAAGTCTGATAGGTACCGTTTTCTTTTTTATTATACGTCAACGTTCCTACATACTAGTCAGGTTATTAAAGCCTAACATTATTCTATTAATTTTATTACTGTGTAATGTGTGTGTATAACTTTTGTACATTACAGGACTCTGCCAAGCCTTAGGCATCAAAGGTTCCAGATAATGTGAGTTGTGACTCCCTTGTGACCCTGAAGTGTGTCTCATCATTTTTCCCAAACAAAATTACAAACTATGAGATATTAGATTGTTTCAACTTTGAATTCAAGTCCAAAAATACTAGCAGAACAACTGACTAGTCAGCTACTACTAAAAAGATGATGAATAGGAAATCATTCTAACAAACGAGATGAAACCACACAAAAAACAATTTTTCTTCCATTTTAAATTTTTCCCAGGTGTTATGAAAAAAACGAAAAAACAACGGCTTTTTTATAATTTCCTGTCTTTTTCAACCATTTGCATCACTAGACTCCTTCCTAGGCGAATCTTTGCGTGTTGGAAATGAGTCCATATTTCACTAAGCTGGACTTGGAATAATCACCGTACAGGTTATTTAAGTTTGTACAGATAGCGGTAGCTCTGCTTACACCGAGTCTCTAATTCAGGCGGCCTCTGTTTCGATATCTGCCACCTACGATCTCAATTCTCAACTGAAGAGTTTCCGCATAACTTTTGGATTGAGATAAGATTGAGGTTTGAGAGCTGTAGAACATCCATTAGACAGAGGCCTACGTCCCACCCAGCTATATCTGTGGCAGAGCAAGATGAGGCAAGCAATCACTTCACACACTATTTACATTTCGTATGAGTGTTGCTTTTGCCTCAGAACACATTTTTATTAACTAGACGAGGGGGCGATAGCGACTGTCTTACAATTCAACTCAAACGGGACTTATTCTGTTCCTGCATGAGTGAGTGAATGAGTGTGTGATTTCGTAAAAAAGAAAAAAACGGCCGAACAACTGACAAAATTGCACTGAAATTTTAAACAGACACCCGGGACTAATTTTGTGGGTACTGCTAACATTCCACAAAATAAGTAACGATTCAAACCAACAAGAAATAATAAATTGAAAATATGCTAAAAATGTGTAACATTTAGTTCAACGACAATGTTATTTGAGAAATCTTTGTTATCGCATCATGTTTTGAATGTCAAAAAAGCGGTAAAGGCATGGCAGTGATCAAGGTGTATATAGGTACCCCAAAATTACGCTAGGAGACAGTAAACCTTGCAATCTTACCTCTTATACGGGCTGTATTTTTCAATTTTTTTTTACGCATCTCAAAAGTTGTTCTATAATGGCTTTTCATGAATAAAATATATAATATGGTAATTTTTTGTATGTACACCGTAACATTATAAAACATTAATCTAATCAACTCTAATGCAACCTAAAACACGTGGCTCTATACCTTGTCTTGTCGTTTTTCTAGTATTTAATAATAGAATCATTGCTTCGATATTGTATAAAGGAAAATCATTTTATACTTTAATATAATATAGAAGCCATGTGCAATCCAACAGCAGAAGTATATTATACCTACCTGCAGTTATGGCCTTGTAAGTTGCAGTAGTGAGTATAACGTGTCCTGATTTGTGTTATTTAAAATATAAAATTATCGTCCGGCTTCTTATCCAGACTTCGTACTGGAATAAATACTGTAATATCATAAATTTCTTCTCTCCGTGGTTACATGACCGCGCCACTGGAAAAGATTAAATATCGATAACAAGCGTCGGTCTTTAAACATAAAGAAAAACACGGCCGCAATATATCTACGACCATATCTTTACGTGACTGCGAAGTTGGCAAACTCATAAACACACAACGCTTTCAGTTCGAACGACAAGTAATTTCCCCGCGATGATGCGTGCCCTTATGTAAATGCATTAGCCTTCAGCTAACAACACCGTGCACGCATGGTCTTAGTTGCTGAAACAGTCACGGCGCGGCTAGGTGTCGGCTGCTTGGACATCCACAGACGATAGCTGTTGGGTTCTAATCGAGTCCCTATGTTCGCCATGTTCTAGCACTAGGTCGCTTCGCCAACGCTTTTTCCAGTCACGTTGATGAATGAGCGTTTTTGATTGACTATTTTAATCTTTTATTACGGTTTCGTGTTTCGTTTGTGTATACGTGAACCATGTCTGCCTTAAAAAGCTGCGAGCCTGAGACCCGAGTCGAGAACCGACAAGCGCCTCGTCGTGCCAGCCGCGGAGAAGGTGCGGGGCGGCGAGGTCGCTCATATCGATCTCTCGTTGTCGTTAAAGTACGATTTTATAATGAGAAATATTTCTTCGATTAACCAATACAAACCAACCACACCCCAACCACCACCAGTAACCAATAAACAGTGATTTCGAACGTTCGCGTATAGTTTTATCAAGATCGGAGTAACTATTTACCCGGTGGAGAGCCAAAAATAAAAAAAATGTCGATAAAAATCTTTTAAAGTACGACATTCATGAGCAATATAATATTTTCTTCAATTGTATAAAAAAAACGTAGCAGGTCTAAGTTCAGATATTTCGAATGTCCCTTCAAAGTCAGATGTCAGTTTCATCAAGCTCCGATCACTCGATCAGCCGTTTGCAGAACTCAGACAGACAAAAAACATACACAAAACATGCAAAAAACATTTTCAACAATTTCATAAAAGCAGATTGTAAGCTTTTCACCTTGTCCACTTCCTAATTCCACAATAGGGAACGAATCTCTTCCATATATGCATCACTTTTCCGTCCGTCCGTCTGTGCGTGTGATACGTCTCACGATAAAAACAGAACACGGCCTCCGATTGACATGATATTTTTGTTGACTTTGCCTTTCAACAATGATGCTGTATAGAGTGTTTTGACTGGGCTATCCTCACTGAAAAATGAGATTTTTGTGAACCCGGCACCACCACCAGAAGAGATCACCGCATGGACGAGGTTTTACTTGTGTCCAGGCTCAATTTTAGTTCCTCTCCTGTTTATAATTTTTTTAAATAAATAACCTATTACTACCAGACATTATTTATAATAGATATATTTGCAGATGATACCAATGTATAATACTGGCGATTGCAGATCAAAAGACAAAACGATGGGATTTGCTGCAACTTTGCAAACAAATTATAAAACAAACTTTTCACATTTTCACACTGCAAAATAAGGTAAAAGCAACACAAATATAAGAATTAATAAATAAACATGAAAACACAAAACTACAAAAAGCGACATCTGACGAATTTCTTGGGATGATCATTGACAACACACTATCATCGTACCCTCAAATAGAAAAACTAGTTATATAACCAAACTCTGTTTGCTTTGTCATATGACAAATAAGAAATATTGGCCAATCAAACAAAAAACTGAAATTATGGTAGTCTATACTCTAAACTATAATGCATATTTTAGATCTCACCTTAACTTTAGCATAGCTTTTTGGGGTATCTCATTCAGACAAAATATTAAAGATACAAAAGCGAAGCAGTTTATGTTAAGAAATAAAGGGTTATATCTGAAAAAAAGGAAACATGCAGTGAGTTCAATAAATAGAAGGGCTTCTTTGCTGCCAACAACGGCCTCATTAGCTTGGGATCCTATATTGATTTTAATTGGTTCAATTTGGAGCGAGAAAAAAATTACAAATGGCGATGAAAAAAGGTTAGTTAAAAATAATTGTCAGAGATCTTGGTTTATGGTAACAACGTACGCCAACATAAAAGCAAACTTCACGTCTTAAAAATCGTATCGCACTTTTTCCCATACATACAATATTTTCCCATTCTAACGCCAACAGCACAACGAAATAAATCGCAAAGTTACTA
Source organism: Sweltsa coloradensis (assembly GCA_024449915.1). Lineage (NCBI taxonomy): Eukaryota > Metazoa > Arthropoda > Insecta > Plecoptera > Chloroperlidae > Sweltsa > Sweltsa coloradensis. The sequence continues at coordinate 389,976 of JAMZAV010000236.1, read as the reverse complement.
GTCTAGTACAAATTCTGATATTTTTTACACTAGAGGCCTTGGGCACATGTGATAAATCTTCCGCGATGGGACTTAATAAGAATTCGAAGAATTCTAATAGAACATTCTAAACCTATTATATAATTTGTAATGCTCTCTAACCCATCAAACAGATAAGCAATTTATCATAGTAAATTACGTTTCCTAATTAATAGACGTGCCGGCGAATATCGATTAACCTTCGCAATTAATATGATAGCTTCGTGCCAGGATTGATGTGTATTACAAGCTTTGCATAATATTAATAAACACACCAACAAGGTAATACTCAAGAAATCTGCAAATAATTATGCTCTAATCCAACCATTTTGTTTGCGCCTCGCTGTAAGAAAAAGTATTAATTATAATGCTAAGCTCAAACCAGTTCACATTAACCTAAAGTCGGTATATTCCAAAGTAATTGACTACCCATAAGAATACCAACCGCGTTCTAAATTTTGCAACAGTTATTTATGGATAATTGGGAATTGCGTTTTGTCAAACTTTGCTAGGTTTTCATTATATTTTTCTGGAAAATCTAAAACAAGAACCGTGTAAAATGATGATGAACGAAGTTATTCAGTGACAAATTTTTCCACTGATTATAAGGCCTACTAAATGATGGGATTACTTGGACCTTATTATGCTGCAGCTGTATGTATATGGCTTCATACTTTCGAATAAATAGTGAATATAGAATATAAGTGTTAGGCTAAAATTTGTAACACAACTTAAGTTTCTCTCGCTCGTTGTTTGTTGGTGGTAGCTTTAGCTTAGTGGGTTTTAGAAGTGTCGAAGGTATGAGTTACAAACTACTGCTTTAGCTTAGTGGGTTATAGAAGTGTCGAAGGTATGAGTTACAAACTACTGTGTAACAACATCAGCACTTGGCACTGTCGTCATCGACAGTTACAAACTACTGTGTAACAACATCAGCACTTGGCACTGACGTCATCTGCAGTTACAAACTACTGTGTAACAACATCAGCACTTGACACTGACGTCATCTGCAGTTACAAACTTCTCGGCACTGTCGTCATCTGCAGTTACAAACTACTGTGTAACAACATCAGCACTTGGCACTGTCGTCCTCTGCAGTTACAAACTACTGTGTATCAACATCAGCACTTGGCACTATCGTCCTCTGCAGTTACAAACTACTGTGTCTATCAGCACTTGGCACTGACTGACTCCCCTGCGTCTTCTTCAGTTACAAAGCTTGATGCGGTATCGTATATGCTTGTGTATTAAAGTATCTTCAACACAAAACTTTGGCGAACACGTCGATAACCAGCAGTGACAAGCGAGGATCCGAACTCGCGCCCTAGGTTCGTAACCACACATCCATCTAAGCAATCTGTTCGCTCCTTGCCCTAATCAAAGCTCTCGAAGGTGTCGGACTATCTTCTCGGTCCGAGTGCCGGTCACCGCCCCCTCAAAGACGCCGCTGACGGAGGCTAAATGCTCGGTGTCAGACGAGCGCAAATGTGTTTGAGTTACCCCGGTAATTACAGGTTCGAACGTGTTTTCTTCGCCGACCAAACACTTGTCAGTTGTCCGATCAAGCGCGCCCTCAGCAAACACTGCACACGCGAAGCAGGCTAAGCGACGGGACGCTCACTGAGAGTGCACACGCGAAGCAGGCTAAGCGACGATATAGTATACTAAAATAAATATTTAATCCTGTCAAACAAGGCTTTATATTGGACTTAAGTCCATCAGTTCTTGTCTTAGGAGTTTGTAAACGGTGACTTTGGAGCCGTCCTAGCAACGAAGCACATAATAAATTCAGAGTTGTGCTGAATCGGCCTTGTTGATTCTGGCGTTGATTCGCGGGTGTTCGCACTGTCCATACCACTGATTGCTATATTTCCCTATTACTAGGAAAACGCTTAAGTCCCGCCGCGTTGTTGGATGAGCGTAATTGGTGCATTGAGCTGCCATGTGTTACGCGGATTTTCTGTTGTTCTGTGAAAAAATTATTGCTTAGTCGAAGATTTTTTTAAATTAAATTAAATAAATAAAAAAATTAACTTAATTTTTTTAATAAATCGTAATTTAAAAAAAATAAAAAATCGTAAAATTGCAATTTTCATAAGAAATAATTATTCGATTGCGCTCAAATTTAACACGAGTATATAAATTCATGAAATTAAGGTTCTGTGAAAAAATCATTACAATAGGATAAAGCATGTAGGTGTTATATGTCAAAGAATTGTTTTAAAAAAGAAAAAACCCGTAAAATTTAGATTTTCATGAGAAAATAATTTTTCGATTACGCTCAAATTTCACACGAATATCTTAATTCATAAAATTAAGGTTCTGTGAAAAAATTATTACAATCGGATAAAGCGTGTAGGTGTTATAAGTCGAAGAAATTTTTAAAAAATCGAAAAAAATCGTAAAATTGCGTTTTTTATAAGAAAAAATTTCCCGATTGCGCTAAAAAACGTGGCAGTTCTAAGTTCAGAGATTTCGAAGGCCTCCATAAAATTTCATCGCAATCGGAGTATCGGTTTAGCCGGAATCGTGTTAACAAACACACAAAAATACAAAAAGAAAAAAAAACATTCCGGATTTTTTTCTCCAGTGTAGTGAAATGGAATCTTCGCTTCGCTCGCTACGCTCGCTACGCTCATCCAAAAAATAACGATCTTTGGTTGGTTATCGCTCACTCGCCGATTGCGTCGGGGCCTACAGGGTTGGCTTAGTCGCTTTGATTTAAAGTCCCCCACTGAGGCTGCGTTCCAATGCTTCTTTGCCCTGCTAGCCACTACCGTCTAGCCACTAGCCTGCTAACTGCTACCTACTTACACCTTTGGGCATACACTTTTGAAGTCTACCTACTGTGGCTACTCACAGCTTCCTAAACAGATAGAAAAGTCATCAACAACCCTAACAATAAACATAAACAATAAACAAACCCTAACCTCACTTTTCACATGAAACCATTGAAAAGAATGCTTGACTGGATGTTAGAGTGCGTCTGTAATCGACTTTTTGAGCGAGTCTGCTTGGCTAAGTCGACTCGTTAGCCGGAAATCACGTGATGAAGTTGGCGTCGAAATGTCACAAGTAGGCATCGGTCGTCTGCTTGGTTAGCACCCGAGCGTAGTCGCCGAAAGTGTATGCTTGTGAGGCTGCGTTCCAATGCTTCTTTGCCCTGCTAGCCACTACCGTCTAGCCACTAACCTGCTAACTGCTACCTACTTACACCTTTGGGCATACACTTTTGAAGTCTACCTACTGTGGCTACTCACAGCTTCCTAAACAGATAGAAAAGTCATCAACAACCCTAACAATAAACATAAACAATAAACAAACCCTAACCTCACTTTTCACATGAAACCATTGAAAAGAATGCTTGACAGGATGTAAGTATTTGTATTTGCTGTTATAATCAATTTTACTATCGTAATATCATCAATTTATAATACTTTAACTCCATAAGTAGCTTCTATTTTGTAGGTTTGTGGCTGCGAAATTACTGGCCGCCATTTTGCTAGCAGGCTAGTGGGCTTCGTAGTGTACACTTTCGCCTGCTCTCTGCTGTCCACTAGCCTGCTAGCCAAATCGGAGCTTTGGTCGCCTGCTAGCCCACTTCACTTCCGGTAAATGAGTCCACTACGCAGTAGACTAGCGTAAAAATGAAGCATTGGAACGCAGCCTGAGCTACTTCGCCTACTTCAAGATGGCCGAATGCGAAGAAGTGAAATGCAAGCAGGATTGTAATTAATTAATTTAAATTGTTCCTAGGATCTTATATTTAATGAATTATTTTTCTTAACCACGTAGAAAATTAGCAGTGTCAGGAATTAAAACAACTAAATGCATGTGTTTAGGCCGAGGCCCTAGGGCATAGCTAGGTAAAGGTGGGCCTAGGCCTAGCCCTATGGTAGCCTAGACCTAGGCCTAGCCAGCCAAAATGTAGCATTTTGAATGTTTCGTGATATAGTTTGATGTTTTTAAATTTATTTTTAACTTCTTGACCTTGGCCAAGGAGGTTATGCTAGGGACCTAACCGAATAGTGTTATTTGCCGTTCTTGGTCTCATTACTTGGTCTTGTTCTTATTCTTGGTCTGATTCCTGGTCTTGTTACTAGATTGCTTCATGCATTTTATCTTTAATTTATTTATGTAATTTATCGGACGTATCGTAACAGCCGCCATGTTTCTAGTACTAAGAACAAGATCAGGTGTCCTTTTCCGATTCTTGTTCTCATTCCCAGATTTCGGCGAGTCTCGATCGTGCGCTCGACTATTCGGATGCTACTACTACGTCATGGATATCATGACGCCTAACGGTGACGTAAAACGAGAATGAGACCAGGGAATGAACGCGTTTTGGCACTATTCGGATAGCTCCTAAGTCTAGACCCTATGACAAGCCATAAACGAGAGATACAACGCACATGGACTAACAAACACAAGAAAGTTTGTTTGTTTACAAATTTATAAAAAAGACTCAAGCTACCGCCTTCTCGTGTGTGGGTTTTGAGCATGTTTTGAGATCGACTTAAAAACGTATGTCCGTTAAGTAGGCAGTGGGAAGCCATGATAAGCAGGCCAAGCAGGCTTCGAGTAGTTGTTGACAAATCGCTGAGTAGGTAGGTGTAAACAGGGTACCAGAGCAGGGAAGTTTTTAGCAGGGTACAGTCGAAAAACATTACAGACGTACCCTAATTTTTTTATTTTCTGTTATAACAATTTTACTTCGTAATTTCCCCTTCATAACACTTTAACTCCCTAAGTACTTCTATTGTAGGTTTGTGGCTGCGAAATTACTGGGCGCCCCTTTTTCTAGAAGGGTAGTGGCTTTGTAGTGTATTTTCGGGCCGCTTTTCTGCTGTTTGCTGGCCTGCTTTGCCAAATCGGAGCTTTGGTCGCCGCTATAGACTTCACTTCCGGTAAATGAGCCACTACGCCCTGAAAAAAGGTCACTTACTGAGTCATCTGCAATTACAAACTAGGCCTACTGTGTTACAATATCAGCTCTCGACTCTGTCTTTCCTTTGCAGTGACAAACTCCCCTGCGTCTTCTTCAGTTACAAAGCTTGATGCTGAATCGTATAATATGCTTGTGTATTAAAGTATCTTCAACACAAAACTTTGGCGAACACGTCGATAACCAGCAGTGACAAGCGAGGATCCGAACTCGCGCCCTAGGTTCGTAACCACACATCCATCTAAGCAATCTGTTCGCTCCTTGCCCTAATCAAAGCTCTCGAAGGTGTCGGACTATCTTCTCGGTCCGAGTGCCGGTCACCGCCCCCTCAAAGACGCCGCTGACGGAGGCTAAATGCTCGGTGTCAGACGAGCGCAAATGTGTTTGAGTTACCCCGGTAATTACAGGTTCGAACGTGTTTTCTTCGCCGACCAAACACTTGTCAGTTGTCCGATCAAGCGCGCCCTCAGCAAACACTGCACACGCGAAGCAGGCTAAGCGACAGGACGCTCACTGAGAGTGCACACGCGAAGCAGGCTAAGCGACGATGCTAAAATAAATCTTTAATCCTGTCAAATAAGGCTTTATATTGGCGTTCGAAGAAAAAATTCCAAATAAATTGAATTTTTACAGTGATCTTTATAATACCTTTCAATTCAACATCTATAAAACTTCGATACGATAGGGTTGTAGCTATGGCCGCCATATTGTAAAATGGCGACCAAAAATCGTTTGTTTTCGTTTTTTTCCTAGTTGGTTGTAGTTAGACAAAACGAAACTATGCCCGAGTGTTTTAGCGCACCGCGGCTTAACTGCGGCTTCCTAGCGGGCACCTATATTATGCAATAGGCAACAAAGTAAAGCTACTACATGTTGCCGGCTTTGCCTCGGATTTCCCCAGGCGTCGGCGTTCATGCTAGGAGGACCAGGTGTTAAAGGGAGGCACTGGAATGCGATTAGCCGTGGACGATGGCATCTCAATACAGTTCAAGTCTGTCATTGTTCTCTTGCCATCCAACCTATGTCTTCGTAGTTGTTACATATTTCTTATTTTTACACATTTTGTTGCGTGTATTAGAATCGTTATTATTCTCTATTAATTATTATTATTATTCAATATTGGAGAGCGAAGTTCTCCTATGTGAAAGGCTTTTCTGTCCGTGCGTCTGTCCGTGTGTCAGGTATCACGGTAAAAGCCGAACATGACCTCCGATGGGCATGCGTTTTTCTTTTTGCACTTCAACAGGGACCGAAATTGACATATAAATACTCCCCAACCCCACCCCAACAACAACAACATTTGAATGCTGAGTGTATTTTTTATTTTATATTCTACGTTATACTCGGCACCTCCACCAAAAACGGCAACTAAGCGTTGAAAAAAAAGATTTTTGTGTATCCTTCATTGACGATCCGTTGTTTGTGTGGCTCGTTGGTCTTGTTGTGTGGCTCGTTGGTCTTGTGGTTAGCGTATCTGCTTCCAAAGCAGAAGGTCCAGGGTTCGATTCCCGCTCAAGTCGAAGTTTTTTAACTTCTGGTTTGGACTTCAGTCCATCAGTTCTTGTCTTAGGAGTTTGTAAACGGTGACTTTGGAGCCGTCCTAGCAACGAAGCACATAATTGGATGAGCGTAGCGAGCGTAGCGAGCGAAGCGAAGATTCCATTTCACTACACTGGAGAAAAAAATCCGGAATGTTTATCTTTTTTTATCTTTTTTTTCTGTATGTATTTTTGTGTGTTTGTTAACACGATTCCGGCTAAACCGATACTCCAATTACAATGAAATTTTATGGAGGCCTTCGAAATCTCTGAACTTAGAACTGCCACGTTTTTGAGCGCAATCGGAAAATTATTTCTCATTAAAATTGCAACTTTACGATTTTTTTCGAATTTTAAAAAAATTCTTCAGCTTATAACACCTACATGCTTTATCCGATTTTAATGATTTTTTCACAAACCTTAATTTTATGAATCTAGGTATTCGTGTAAAATTTGAGCGCAATCGAAAAACTATTTCTTATGAAAATCGAAATTTTACCTTTTTTTCTTTTTTAAAGCAATTCTTTGACTTATAACACCTACATGCTTTATCCTATTGGAATGATTTTTTCACAGAACCTTAATTTTATGAATATATACATTCGTGTAAAATTTGTGCGCAATCGAATAATTATTTCTCATGAAAATTTCAAAATTACGACTTTTTCCTTTTTTAAAATTACGATTAATTTAAAAAAAAAATTTAAGTTAATTTTTTATTTAATTTAATATAATTTAAAATTTAAAAAAATCTTCAACTAAGTAATGATTTTTTCACAGAACAACTGAAAATCCGCATAACACATGGCAGCTCAATGCACCAATTACGCTCATCCAACAACGCGGCGGGACTTAAGCGTTTTCCTAGTAAATTTCAGAGTTGTTCTGAATAGGCCTTGTTGATTCTGGCGTTGATCCGCGGGTGTTCGCACTGTCCATACCACTGATTGTTATATTTCCTATTAAAAATATCGATCTTTGGTTGGTTATCGCTCACTCGTCGATTGCGTCGGGGCCTGCAGGCATGGGCGCCGGCAGGAATTTTAGCAGGGGGGGCAACAATCACAATTTGTAGTTTAGTTGGGCAAGCACGGGGGGTTTGGGGGGCGGAGCCCCCAACAATAGCGCCGCAGGCGAAATTTTGAAAATCAGGTTTTTAGAATGCATTTGGTGGGTTTTAGAAAAAAGTAGTGGGCTGAATACGATACCGAAATTATGTAATTTTTGTGCAGTAGATACTAGAAAGTAAACAAAAAAACATTGTGTCTCAACTTTTATACGGTTACTAAAAATGGGTTATGAGTTGAAAATGAGACACACGTTTCAAAAATGAAGGCTTTATTTTAATTGCATAAAATTATAATGAATGTGACTGTTTTGATCACATTTTCTTTTCTTACATAAACTGCAACTTATAAGTTCTCTCCAGTTGCAATGCAATGTGGAATAAAAATATAAAACATAAACACGTTCTTAGAGGTCTACATCGACTAATAATTTACTAGCCTACAAATCATAGAAACGATATCTTGTTACATTATTATTATTTATTTCAATAAATCATACACATAATATCACATAACATAAAATAAATGGAAAACGGGCGTGATTGACTAGACCCAAAAAGGAAAATGCGAAATTTCAATACATTACTAAGTACTAAAAACAAACAAACTAGCAACACTCCGCTCCCGATCAGATCATTAAATATATTATTTTGTATTAATATTAATTTTCAATTGAATTTCGGTTTCACAAAAACATTAATTTATATGTAATAAACGCATATCACTAGTTAAAATTTATTTTTCCTGAAATCCAAGGGGGGCAAGCGCCCCCCCTTGCCCCCCCCCTCCCGGCGCCCATGCCTGCAGGGTTGGCTTGGTCGCTTTGATTTAAAGTCCCCCACTGAAAATCAGTTATATAACTGAGTGGGTAGACTCTAAATAAAAAATTATTTATTTATTTATTTATTAAATAGCTTCGTTCCCTATTTAGGGTACTTTTCTATGAGTCCTTGTTTCAATACCAAATTAATAAGTATGAGTTCATGTTGTAAAATAGAAAGAACTATATTTTGTAGTCCGATTTTTTTTAGGAAAAGGTGCATTAATAATTTGAATCAAGTTGCGTCTGTGACACTGTATATAACTGCAGTCATGGAACATCCATTGACCATACATTGTCAACGGTTGACTGTTAGTATTGTGAAACTAAATTTTCTATTGAATATTTTACTTATCTGACGTCACATGCGATTTAATACTTCGTCAAAATTATTCTATTATTGATTTTGTTCAGGGATACGTTTTGTGCACAAACTTCTGTTATTTGCAGTGAATATTCTTATATAGTGATGTGTACGCCCTGATATCTGTTATCAGTTCAATCAGTGGTAATATTTGAAATGGTTCATTAATGTGATCCAAGTGACTGTTAAAACCACAAATCCTTTCCCTTTGGTACCAAGAAGGCAAATTTAATAAACTCGCTATTCAATTAGCATTTTATTTGCATACATTGAATAATCCAAACTGTATAATTGAACTTTTGTTTCAGTAAACTAATCAAACATTCGTAATCTGCTTCATCACAACATATAGGTTACCAAGTTTGATTACATTTTAATCAATTAAATTGCACGGTAAGACTATAATTATTTTGCTATACATTTAAAATTAGTAGCACGCATTTCCCTAAGGCTAGACTCGCTTAAAACTCGATTTGTGAGCAGCAAGCACAAGCGTTTGAATTTTAAAATTTCCCTTCACAATTTGGCTGCAAATAATCTATTTGTATCTAAATAAATGTTAGGTGCTTACGCCACTATTATCAACAAAGCACACCCGTAATAGAAGTACAAAATAATATTTCAATTCAGGTGGTTTACTTAGATGTTCAAAAGTGAAGCTTCTGCCTCACTGCAGATTACAGAGTTTTTTTGTTGTCATCGTCTTCGTCGTCGTCGTTTTTATTTCTTGTGTGGTTATTGTTTTTCTTGTAGTTGTTGTTGTTGTTGTTGTTGTTGTTGTTGTTGTTGTTGTTGTTGTTGTTGTTGTTGTTGTTGTTGTTGTTGTTGTTGTTGTTGTTGTTGTTGTAATTGTTGCTGGTGTCGTCGTCGTCGTCATCGTCGTCGTCATCGTCGTCGTTGGCGTTGGTGTTCCTTCCAACGGTAGGAAATCCTTCAGCTGAAGACAGTGACGAACCATTTTTGTGAGGTTACACTTTTATTTCGAACATGATATTTTATTTGTTTGTAAACCCATTACAACAGGAAGCAATTTTAATATATCATAATATGTAGAGAATATAGAAATATATATAATATAATATAGAAAGTGTTATAGAATCCCGAAAGAATTAAGATGTAACAAATTTGCCCCTCGTCACAATTAGTTTTAGTTTAGTTTATTAATATTTATTAAGTTTACCTGACTTATAAAGCGTTTTTTTAATATAGTTTATTTTCTAAAAAAATATCGTGTATATGTGCTCGATTAAAATAGTACTTTTTGGGTAGAGTAAATAATTAGTTGAGTAAAAAATACTAATTTAATTTTAAACTAATTTTTGGATGAGCGTAGCGAGCGAAGCGAAGATTCCATTTCACTACACTGGAGAAAAAAATCCGGAATGTTTTTTTTTTTTTTTTTTTTTTTTTCTGTATTTTTGTCTGTCTGTTAACACGATTCCGGCTAAACCGATACTCCGATTGCGATGAAATTTTATGGAGGCCTTCGAAATCTCTGAACGAAGAACTGCCACGTTTTTGAGCGCAATCGAAAAATTATTTCTCATGAAAATCGCAATTTTACGATTTTTTTAATTTCTTCTGCTTATAACACCTACATGCTTTATCCGATTATAATGATTTTTTCACAGAACCTTAATTTTAAGAATTAATATATTCGTGTAAAATTTGTGCGCAATCGAATAATTATTTCTTATGAAAATTTCAATATTACGATTTTTTCCTTTTTTAAAATTACGATTAATTTTTAAAAAATAAGTTAATTTTTTATTTAATTTGATTTAATTTTAAAAAAATTCAACAAAGTTCTGATTTTTTCACAGAACAACAGAAAATCCGCAAAACACATGGCAGCTCAATTCACCAATTACGCTCATCCAACAACGCGGCGGGACTTAAGCGTTTTCCTAGTATTACTTAATAATAATTCACTCTGATTTAAACATAACACGAAAAAGGTTTTGAAAAAATATAACTTTTATGTAATTAAACATCCTAATAGACTATTTTAAATTGAGTAAAGTTTTAAAATATAAACAAAAATACATACTCATTAGTCATTATACATTATATAATTCATAATAATATACAAATGTTTAGTATAATTATTTTTTTACCATAATCTTATAGTAATTATTTATATCACTCCACCTGGGTATGGGGTCAAAAAGTAATATGAAAGGTCACAGACAGAGTAATTGGATGAGCGTAGCGAGCGAAGCGAAGATTCCATTTCACTACACTGGAGAAAAAAATCCGGATTTTTTTTTGTATTTTTGTCTGTTCGTTAACACGATTCCGGCTAAACCGACACTCCAATTGCGATGAAATTTTCTGGAGGCCTTCGAAATCTCTGAACTTAGAACTGCACGGTTCGAAAAATCGATCGAAAAATTATTTCTCATTAAAATCGCAATTTTACGATTTTTTCGATTTTCAAAAAAAATCTTCGACTTATAACACCTACATGCTTTATCCGATTGTAACGATTTTTTCACAGGACCCTAATTTTACGAATTAATATATTCTTGTGAAATTTGAGCGCAATCGAAAAAAAATTCTAATGAAAATTGCAATTTTACGATTTATTAAATTTTTAAAACATTCTTCGACCCTTTACACCTACATGTTTTATCCGATCGTAATGATTTTTACACATAACCTTAATTTTATGAATTAATTTATTCGTGTAAAATTTGAGCGCAATGAAACAATTATTTCTCTTAATAATTGCAATTTTACGATTTTGCTATGATGCTGCGATAATGCTAAGGCTTTTACAATTTTCATTTTTTTTTTAAAAGTAAAAGGTGTTTTAGATTAAAAAACAATACATCTAAACATTTACCAGACGGATTTTATAATTTTCGTTTTGTTTGATAAATATGATTTTTTTCCTTTGCATTGTTGGAAAATATGTTTTTTGTAACAAATCTATATTTCCCATATTTTAATTAAAAAACTATAAATCTCATCAAAAAAGTGTCTGATGAATTTGTCAGTATAAGACTTGTGAGCATATTAAAAAAGAAATTATCCTTTTATCTTAAAAACTGTAGAAGAAGTAGGAAAAAATGTTAGCAAATGTGCTAGAATAAAAGTTTTGAGATAATAGCATTTAAAGTTTATTTATGTTGTTTTTTTGGTAAATTTGAGTGTAACATAGGCTAAAGGTTCAGTTTATTTATTTTACAGCATAAAATAAATTTATGTAGTCAATAAATAAAAACGTAAACTTAAAAAACAATTAAAACAATATTAATGCAAAATTGCTGGTTTTTCATACATTTTCAGTGAAACAACCCCTAAACAATTACGCTCATCCAACAACGCGCCTGAAAAAGCGTTTGCGAAGCTTCCTAGTGTAAATAACATGTATTTCCCGACGGTTAGTCGACTTGCCTATTTTCTTATGGCTGTGTAATTCACGAGTGTTGAATAGGGAGTTGGGATTATTGACTGTACAAGGGCGACTCCAATTAATAACTACTATACCTTTGTATAGTTTCCTTCCATTTTCTCATCACAATTCATAATTTATTGTTGACGAATTGTGAATTTTATCCTAACACATTGAAAAAATATCTAAGTACCGAGTACGTCATTCGTGTACGTATAGTTGGTACCTGAATTCGTGTGGTCCTAACGTTGCAACGTTCAGCGAGCCTATATACTATTCGTCTAACTAAACTAAGAGGTAGGAATGCTAATATAATATCTGTAGTAGCATAAATTGAGACATGTTATTATAAACATATTATAAGCAATTATGTATTTATAATGGAGAAGAAATTACGCTTCTGAATGTGTATCAAACACACAGTGAGAATGTTTTTCTTACCAACATTTTTTGCTAGGAATACTTTTGAGCTATAGGAACATAGCCAACCCAAGCCCTCCTCAGAAGATATACGTATGAAGTATTATACGTCTAGGGTGCACTTCAACTTCTTTAGAGGGAATGCACATCACTTCTTGTTAGGGGTTTTCAGTGAGGAAAACCTTGGAACAGTTGCTGGTGGTGGTTTGGTTTTCCAATCGAAACTTTCCCAAGATAAAGTCTCTCCTTACGCAAAGCCACCTCCGTCAGGATGCAATTCAATTTCGTGTTCACTGTTCACCAATACGTATGTTTTGCATAGTTTGTTCCAACCGTCCTATCTTCCCTTTCCTGTGGTAAGAGATTACCACGATAAGAATCATCTGCGCTGGTGTTCTTTGAGCTATACTTAGGACGGACAAAACTCGTAATTAATTTTAACGATTCGAGTGGCATCGTTTAAAAGAATAAAAACTACACCTAAGGTTACTCAGTCCCAGGTGTTGAAACGTATAATTCCTATCTTCGTTGCATGTATTCACAAAGGCCTGTGTTTTAACAAATTACTGTGAACTAATTACTAAACTACGTACATGTATGTGCATGTACTTACTTCAAGAGTAATTACACACAAAATGTTTACAGCCGACAAATTCATAACGTTTTTATTGTTGCTTCGCTATTAAGACGTCGTACACCTTGTAATTAAATTCAGCACAAATTGTCAACCTATTAAAGAGTGGAAACAATTGAATTTATTTTTTGGCAGAGTTAATTCATATCCCGGTTATTGTTTGTAGATCACGCTTAAACATTCGAACAAACGATCTACTGCATTGATGCAGTGTCAAGGGGGATATAATTACTTCACATTTGCTACTGATATGATTGTGTGCTGCAATTAGAATATAAATTGCGACAATGTATAGACATTTAGTTTCAGACTTATATTGACAGCTGTCGGTCTTCTGGCTTGTCCTGACATTCATTTTGTACCTGGTAAACGCAACTAAAAGTTCATTGTATTATTTGGAGGGAATATGTTATCTGTATTCTTAATATTTAAAGTGTGAAAAATTAACGTCATTTGGTTATATCTTACTTCTACGAGCAATAAAACACAGGTGATCAAGCGATTCTTGAGGTCATAGTATTATAGATCCATGAACAGAGTGCAAATAGCATTGAGTAGAGAACATAGTGATATCAATACGGTTTACAGTGGCGTAAATATAGCCTTTGTTTTTGTTTTTTTTTGGGGGGGGGAGAACATTTTTGCTACCTCGTAAGATCAATGGTCAGCACGTTTAGTGTAAGGGGTGTGTAGGTATAGTCAGTGGTGTCATCCATAAATAAATTATAGGTACACGCTCTTTTCTGGGTAAAGTAGTCTACATTGTGTGCAATAGGGACTCAGGGGAGAGGTCCATCAGTAGTTTTAGATTCATAGAGTGTGATCGGAGCCTATTTTAACGATTTTTGGGAGACAAAAACCTTATAAAAGATGTAAGAAAAATTTGGGTAATAGGAAAACTATCCCAATAAGGCTATCTATATAATGGCTCAATAAATTCCTAATACAAAATAAAAATTGTGCCCCCCATCGCCAATCTCTGACCAAATTATTTTGGGGGGCGTTTGCCTCCCGCGCCCCCCATAGTTACGCCATACTCGTTTAACGAATTAACGATGAATTAAGGTTATAGTGTGTAATGGTACTGATCACATTGTCAGTTAATTACTTGCTTTGTACAATTTTTTTAAATGAAAATTAATTAACAAAAAAAAAAGCTCTTAAGTGTGCTGTAGGCAGGCATTGGATTATAACTAATTAAATACTAAATATAGATAACATACATATCTATAGGCCTATAGCATTCTTGGGATATAAGTGCATGGGACTTTATAAACGACAATATTATGCGGCTTTCTGTTCGGATACGAAAATACGTCTAAAATATGTATAACACAAGTTATGGAGTAAGAACATACGCTATAGATTTTGAGAGGTCAAAACTAGTTTTCATGTTATTTTGGTCGATGCATGCACTTCAATACTTGCGACTTGAACATTTTTTTTTTTTTACCAATTTTCACAAAAAGTAAACTGTTTGCAAGGCTGATTATATAATTACAGCTTACGTTTAGCTGCTGTGAGTGTGACTAGGTATTGATGTGATATTTTTAATTGTGTAGTCCATTTGCAATACTTTCTTTCTTTTCGTGTTTGCCGGTAAAAATATAGTCTTCTCATACCGGCAATCCAAAAGTAGTCAAAAAATAGTAGTAGCCTATCCTAGAACGCAATATATGAAAATATACTATTTTGAAAATGACAAGTCCTGTTACAGAGGCCTAACCTATAACAAAAAAAACCATCCAAATCGTTTTCTTTTTGCAAAAATGGGTCACGAAAACATAGCAAAGGAGTTAAAGGGCTTCGCCTACGCTGTATTTACAATCGCGTTGACGTATGTTTTTTTTAAACCCCCTGTGTATGCTTTTATACTTCAGCTAGAAATATAATATGTGAAAATAAGTACCAGATACTGCATGCACATCTTAATGGGCGTTCGCAGGGGAGCAACCTGCTAAGTCTGATTCTGAAAACTCATACCTTTTACTATACCTGTAGGTCTGTAACGCTTTTACTGAGATTACGCCACCAATCAAACTTTTTTTAAGTATTTAAATAGAAGCATAACTTTACTACGTTTCCGATTTTTATTCATCTATAGTTTGTAAATCCACCTTCATATTTGCACCTTTTTTTTAAGTTAAACTCGAAATATGCTTTGAACAATCTATAATTGATAGAAATTGAATAAGTGCCTTCAAACGTAAATCACAGGCCTGGTACAACCTGTGACAGCTCATCAGATAGTGGACAAATTTGTGCAAACCCCAGTTAACTGTATTTATTAGGGTGCGGTGCTCCCACCATGGAAGCTCCACTTTTCTGTCCGCAGTTCCGTCCGTCTCTCTCACGATAAAAGCCAAACACGACGTCCGATCGACACTCGTTTTTGTTGGCATTACTGTTCAACAAGAATGATACATAATATACTTTTGTCAAACGTGGGGAAAAGTGGGGATTGGCTAGCTTCCTAGAAGTTTGGTAAGTTATTTCCCGGCAGCGGAACCTCCTTTATTTTGAATGCGTAAAGAAATGGCGAACCTTTTTCATGCGGTATAAGCGTACCCGGCACCTCCACCAAAAGTCAATTCTTTGACGATCTGTTGATTAAGTCTGCAGAAGTGGATTGTGCCAAAACTAGTACTATATTAATATCTCCTCTTGTAGACCAAATATATTTTTGAGATTTTTCCAACAAAATTTATGCTATAGTTGTTTGTAGTGCGGCTTGGGACGTCTTTTTAACCTTTATAGGTCAGTGGTATTTACCACCACTTTTTAAATCTGCCAGTTTATCATATTTTTAAGCTTTAACTCGCGTAAAAAGCTGCTTAGTTTTGTTCGTAATTCGTAGAATTTTTCCGTTTCCCCCTTTTTCCTTTTTTTTAATGATTAGAAGGATTTTCGTAATGGTTCTAAAATCAAATTGTGAATAAAATCCCAAAAATACACAAATTTCCAATGTCCCGGATATTAAGCCTGTATTCAATTTAAAAATTGGAAAACAAAAAAAAATACAGGAAATCTTATTTTTGAAAGTAAAATTAAATTTTGGATTTTTTCAACTTTGATGTCACCTTGGAATCCAAAATTAATATTTTATTACTAAAACAGCAAGGAAAAAATCTTTAAAAATCATAAAAAAAAACTTTTTAAAAAATCACAAATTTCAAATTGTTAAGGTATAAGGCAAAAAACTCACTCCACATCCCTTCAAGCTGTAAGATAATTTTAAATTGATTTTTTTTACATTTTTAGGACCATTCATTGATCCGATTTCAAAACAAATGTACATTTGAAAATCTTATAAAGAACCAAAGCGGGTATCGGTTTTAAAACAAATTGTAAGCAAACAGTAAAAACGTAGGTTTTTGTATACAAATTTAATATATATTTATTATTTTTTTGGGATGAGGGAGGATTTGGAGCGAGTTAGTTAAAAAGTAAGTCCGGGCCGCACTTATCATTGCCTCAAAGTTTGTTAGGAAAGAAACTTTTAAATATAAGAGGAGATAATACGATACTAGTTAACATTATAAAAATCATAGGCAGGTTAATTCACTTACGCCTTTCCCAATTTTATCGCTAATTTGATTCCATCCTGTTATTTCTTTCGTAGCACGAAACAGGTTGCATTGTCTGTCTCCTTCTTCGTAATTTTAAAGAATCCCATCATAAACCTTCTATCATTTCATTTACACTGTCATATATTCTTAAATCCTCCTTCCATTAGAATCAGTTACCTTACTCTACTTCTTTTTTTTACCAGTTACTCTCCCTTGCTGCTAATCTATATACTATACTACGTTACTATTTCAACATTGGTCTCATTAGAGTTTTATACGAATTATAGCTTTAATTTTTGAAACATAATAACATCTATATGAAGTATGAACTCGATCTATGAGATCCAGTACGTGTAATCCTCAATAAATTTATCTATTTTGTATTACAAATTGGAGAAATCTCCGCAATAAGCTCAAATTTAATGAACTTCGGGAATTTATTCCAAGTGAACAGATTTTAATTATGCAAATTTTCATACTGTATCTTAACGTTTAAATCATTGTGAATGCTCTGGTACGTTTTGTTAATTGTAAGATAAACGATTTAATGGAAATTTCCTGAATTGAACTCCATGTTTTGGTTTATCCAATTTATGATCCAAACTTATGTATCGCAATGACTTTTAATGGATTATTCTTTGCGATCAAGTGCGGATGCAAAATTTGGTAATGGATGCTGCTATCATCAACATCCAAGCGAATGCATTTTAGTTGCCTCAACCTCAGCGCTCCAGCTCATAGCTTCACGATGTAATTTTTGTTTATGAAGAGTCCCTAAAATCTAAAAGCGATACTAATCCTGTTATAGTACGATTTGCTAATCAAGCGGGTGCCAGAATGTTCGCGTCATGAACGATAAGGATTTACTGTTTTATTATTAATAACTTGTATGTAACTTTGTCAAATGTAGACACAACATTTTTAAAATGTGCAGGGAACAAATCTCATTAATAGAAGCTTCAGGAACTCGTCTTCCTTATTAAATGTTTATCTGTCATCTGCCCACATTAGGGTCAATTATTTCCACTTATAATTTACTTTTCAATTAAACATGATTAAATTTCTTGGTACGCAAGTGGATCAGTAAACAAGGACATATTTCCCAGGGCATGAAGTCATGAAAATGAACTTTGAAATAGTGACTATAAAGTGCTCTCGTACTCTTGCTAGTAAACCTCTCATTTACAAATCTATTTAAAAGCCCAATCAATCTTAAAATTAATGTCAAATTAGTGAAGTGTTACAGCTTTTAATTTTTCCGTGCGTACAATCAATTTGTGTACGAATGCAATCATATTAACTAAGAGCATAGAAAAGAAGACCGATTTTTGTTTTACCATTCATACATACATACATACATACATACATACATACATACATACATACATACATACATACATATCATACATACATACATACATACTACATACATACATACATACATACATACATACAACATACATACATACATCATACATACATACATACATACATACATACATACATACATACATACATACATACATACATACATACATACATACATACATACATTTATTGGGTTCACTCAAATACAGCATTGCTGCCATTTTACATTGAGGTACTAGGATGTAATAAATTTAAAATCATTTTATTAAAAACATAAAACATAATAAAAACAATAAAACATAAACTTTTTAGGAAAGATACATTTGATTGATACTTAACAACAATTAACTAGCTCTACAAATCAATAGTTAATAATATAATGATAATGTAGCCTACAATGAATTACCTATACGATAATGAATTGATGATTTATAAAGTACGATAGGCCTATGTATAAAAATAACAAAACAGTAAAACAATATAGAATCAATTAGTTTAAAAAAACTTAAACTTAGCTACCCGATTATAATGATTTCTGAGATGCCAAATTGATGATAAAAAAGGCCGACATTTATTAGCAAAAATGTCAATAATTGATGGAGATTACATACATACATTCTTGCGCGCCCTACATATGTGGTATGTCAGTAATGATACCAAGCAACATCAGCACATTTTCTTGTCTTCAACATATTAAAACAGATGTTTTGGGCTAAGGTGACTTAATTAGGAAAGAAATTCAACTGTAAAGTCTACTGTACGACTCTTATGGAGATCATAAATATGTATATAATGGTTTTAGTAATCAAATTCTAATGATTCTAATTACTCCTAATCTCCTGAATCTCGCCTAAGGTATTTAAATATCGCTATTTATTACTGACCGATGGAAAAACCTACTCTAAATTGACAAAATAATATAGAGTTGGCAATAATTTCGTCTCGATATGGCAGTGTTAATAATTACCTACAATTATTGTTTTATTTCCCGGCTGCGGCTTCTGTTCGAGTATAGAGCTGCGAACGCGCCCGAGGCGGGCTGCTTGTGTATTCTAGGACGGCCTCATGCTCATGCGCACGGCTCATGGTGATGGTTATAATGCCGGAGAACAGCTCAAAGACGAGTAGACATGCACACTTCACTATATATTATAACTTTTACAGTTGTTGTGTGATAAAGCGAGGAGAATTATAAATTATAATTCACCTATTTTGCTTAGTTATTATCACAACGTAACTTTCGAATCTATTAGTATTGACTTATTGTAGACTCTAATTGATTTTGGTACTCTTGAGAAACACAGTATTTGGCTAATGTTTCTGAGGCTGTTTCTCACTACAGACCATATACGTTTGGTCGAAGCTCCGTGAAGCTCTAGTTTAACAAACTAAAATTAATGTTTTCGTTAACCCATTTAACCTCTCTTTCTATATTACTTGCAAAAAATAAATATATATACTATACCAAAACTATTTGTGGCAAAAATTGCAATTGTTAGTTGCATTTTTCTACTAATTTGTTTATACACTTGTTAATAGTTATACCCTGTAACTAGACTAGAGGTAAACCTTTTTAAATTTGGGTTGTAAGCCACCGTTATTTTAAAACACTTAACTGATATAGACGTCACATAACCGACCTTAAATTCTCAGCCCCGGTTGTTTTATTTTTTATTTATGGCATTATTTAAACCTTATTTATTTATCGAGAAATCATTCCACTTACTTAATCAAGCAATGAATAACACTCTCTATCCTTAAATTTAATCACTGATTAATTAATACCGAGAAATATATTTTTTTAACTGTTGTGTGGTCAATTTTTAATCGTTGTTTTAACAATATTTTATGGAGTAATAACATCTTCAGAGAAAAACTTTTGTTTTGAAAAACAAAATACAATTTTCCACTTGGATACAATACAAATAACATCAAGTACATGGGCAAAAATTGGGTTTCAATGTGCTAATTACCCCATTTCTCTTTTTTTGTAAAACATAAACTATCTAGAGAGCCAAATAATACTAAACTGAAGTGACGGATAAAAAATTATATCTTGAAGTACCCGTGAAAATACAAATATTTTAAGTTTGTTGATCCTGATTTTTGCGAAAACGGATGTTTTGTAATTTCTTAAATCGGCTTCAACCTGCTTATTTTTTGTTTCACATAAATAAAATAAAATAAAAAAATCCGTACTTAGAGTCGACCCACGCATAGTCACACAACTGGTTTTCAGTGGGGGTCAGTAAACCAAAGTGACCAAGCCAACCCTGCAGGCACCGACGCAATCGACGAGTGCGATTACCAACCAAAGATCGATAAATATAGCAATCAGTGGCATGGACAGTGCGAACACCCGCGGATCAACGCCAGAATCAACAAGGCCGATTCAGAACAAATTTAAATTTTTTATGTGCCTCGTTGTTAGGACGACTCCAAAGTCATAGACAGTAAAGTCTGTCCATTCTTGAGGTACATCACTTTGTGCGTCGGGGTATTAGCACAGAAACGCCTTAGCACAGAAACGCCGTTGCCCGAGACCGGTTTCAATCGCCCCGTTCATTGTCTATACACATACAAGCAAACATATGCGTTCCGAAATTACACTCCTTGATTATAATCAGGACACTTTGACCGAGCCACTTGCCCAAATTACAAAAACAAAATAAATACGGATTACAAAAATCCACAAAAATCCAACCAAAATCCTCCAAGGTCATGTATCATAAAGATCGTCCCCATTTTATTTGATATGGGAGAACTTTGCCGACGGGACCTAGCTCGAAAATTACCAAGTTTGCCATTTTTTATTTTAGACAGGGTGAACCCAATATTTGTTCTGTTAATTTGTAAATTTATAACTATAGGTAGCCGAATTAAATATATTTTTGAGTTTAGCAGGTGAATACCCCTTTAAATACCAAAATCGTACACAATTAATATCAAATATATTTTTTTATTCATAACAATTGATATACAATGCACAATGGATATCAATCCAGAAGTTACGAATAGCCTACATCTCAGCAGGTTATATTTGGTCATTTCTGGATTGATTTCCATATAACCAATTACACCTACGGTAGTGTTTCCCGTTTAATTAAAATAGAGAAATTATGCAATGTATATTATATTTGAACCACAAGAAAAGGGGTCTTTTCCCGCAGACTTAGAGTTAGATAAACCTTTATCAAGACTGGCATACGACGTTTTTCCGCTATCAACTCGATCCAATTGGCAAACTGTTGGTTATTGGTTATACATACGTTTTTCCATTCAAGAATTCAATTACTATTATTCGGGCTATTAATAATTCGTGTTATTGTCTATAGTTTTTTGTCGAGTCAGTAATACGAATTAGTAACAGTCCGTAATAGTATAATTGAATACCTGAATAGAAGAACGTTGTAACCAACAGTTTTGGCCTACTCTAAAGTCTCGATCATAGGTAAACTAAACTCCAAATCTGCGGGAAAGAATTAATATTATGTTCACAGGGATAAATGTACACCATCGATCATATACGTAAATCAAAGGGGTCTGGCTTTATCTACTATTAGCCCTACAGAGCCCTTGATTTACTTATTGTACACACCGTACAAGCGAATTGGCCATATTAATGTTTAAACAGCCAACTGACATCACAGATCCCTGGCCATATAGATTTTACTTTCGGATTCTGGTTCAGTCCAATCCATAAAAACGGGTTAGAGTTTCAAACAACGTGTTTAGGGTCGGACTAACTATAAACTAAAAATTCCGGTTCAGCTTATAGGGTTTTAGACATTAGTAAGTTTGGATAATTCAGGATCGAAGAAAAAATAAAAGCAAATCGAAATAAATAATAATAATTCTTTATAATTCTAGAAAATATTATTTTAAAATTGGTATTTAGATTTATCATTGCTAGTAGATGGTCATTGTACTGCGGCCCTAATAATCAACTATATGAGTGATCAATAATTGTTATTTTAAATCGATGGAAGATGCATACTAAATATCTACTCTAAATATATATTTGAATAATGTACAATGTTCTAGGTTCTGGGCCAAAGTATTCACACCAAACTGAGCCCTGCCCTGTGATGACAAGTTCCGAGTTTGCGCTTCAAGGCCAGCAGGGAAATCAAATAGACTGATATCAATGCTCAACACTTGGACTAATTATTATTGAATATAACTTACTAATCGTTATTTATTGATGTGTCGTCCGAACCAAATTCGGACTCGGGTTATATTCAAAGCCTACTGATATAAAAGTTATAATTTTATAATATTACGAAAAGGTTTTAAGCATAATCCTGCTTTAAGGTCAAAGTTCTCCTGTGGTAGCAGTAAGCGTTAAAATATACCTTCATATACTGCGGTTCGAGTCGAGCTCAGAACCTCGGGCACCACCTAGGCCTACATCAGATGATCTTGCAAATTGAGCTATAGGAGCCAGAACGTTTTCTTTTTGTTACAGATAGCAATAGCAATTTAGAAAACGTACACCCCCGATTCATCAATTGGAAATAGAATTATTACGTATGGACCCAGAGATTCCGGGTTCGAACCTAAGTTGTGGTACATTTTTAGGAAAATTGCTGTCGCATGATATGTATTTAATTATATTGTGCCCTAAACAATAATCAGTGTAGCTGCAGTAATAGGCTTTTGTGAAATGCACATTGTGCATATGTATGGATTTCGCATATTTATAAGCAATTATTCATGAACATAAAAAAATCAAACAAAAGCCTAAAACTTATAGATTGAACGTATGTTATTGTAAATGTAAATTGTCAATATTATTGGATGAGCGAAGCGAAGATTCCATTTCACTACACTGGAGAAAAAAATCCGGAATGTTTTTTTTTCTGTATTATTGTGTGTCTGTTAACAAGATTTCTGCTAAACCGATACTCCAATTGCGATAAAATTTTCTCGAGACCTTCGAAATCTCTGAACAATTAGAACTGCCACGTTTTTTAGTGCAATCTAAAAATTATTTTTCTTAAAATTCGCAATTTTACGATTTTTTTCGATTTTTAAAAAATTCCTTCGACTTATAACACCTACATGCTTTATCCGATTGTAATAATTTTTTCACAGAACCTTAATTTTATGAATTAATATATTCGTGTGAATTTTGAGCGTAATCGAAAAATTATTTCTCATGAAAATTGCAATTTTACGCTTTTTTCATGTTTAAAAAATTACGCTCATCCAACAACGCACCTGAAAAAGCGTTTGTGAAGCTTCCTAGTAAATGAAAATGTTGTTATTATTAGAAACCTTAAAAATTAAAAATAAAGTTTTACTACAACGGTATCTTTGAATGTTAAAGTCTATACGTATCCAAGAATTAATCGCCCAACAAAAATGTTTTATGATTATATTTCTTGGTTTGTTATTATTATATTAATAATATTATTGAAAAGATTGATCGACGATGTCGATCTATAAGGTAATTTGTCAGGCAGGCAATTTGTCACTGTGTTAACGTAGTCTGGTATGAACGGCCCAGTTTAAAGGAAGATAGTAGATCAAATTGTTTTAAATTTTAGATAATGGTTTGAAAACACCATCAAACTGGACTCGTTCAAACGGAAGTGTAATTATAATATTAAAATGCAGAATTGGATGGGCCCTAAATCCCTAAATATAGCAACTATAACAATATTAATAACATCTATTACTGGTTGTGACAACTGACAAAATAAAAAATGTAATTTTGTTTATCCAGTCCGTGCTATCACTATTATGCGCTTTGAAGCAATGTCCACTAAACTTCGGAGCAATATGAAAAGTCGTGTGCCTAAATCTTGTTAATTGGGTATTGTGTTGACGCGCTGCGGTGTGGATGCGGATTATGGCTTGTATAAAACACCTCTTAATGAACAACATAATTTATCACTAATGAACTCCGCTCTTCTCCTCTCCTACATCATCAGAAGGTAAACATAAACGCCAACCGTGACACTGTGTGAGCTTATGCTTCAGAGATTCCCGGCTTTATACCATTGTAATTAGCATTTTTGGTAGTTGAGGCTTTTAAGTGTGGTATCGTTAGATCCATGTTTGTTTCTTCATTGTCTTCCATTAGCTTATTTGACCCCCCACTTGGCATGGACTGCCTTCAACATAATGTACTGGAGAGGAATACTAGCAAATACTAATTATTCTATACCTATGAGCTTTGGCAACGGCAACGGCAACGGCAACGGCAACGGCAACGCGGTAACAGCAACGGCAACGGCAACGGCAACGCGGTAACAATAAACCACTGCTCCGTCGAGTGAGTTTATTCAGACGGTTATGATGAGCAATCAGGTTTAAGACGGGCCAGCGTTTGGCCCCGGGACCCGGACCCCCAATAAATCAACCCCTCTCAAGAATGTGTCTGACAAAGCTTGCCGACACCGGCGAAACACCTGGGGGCCGCATGAAGGTGTGAGGCTACAACAAACCAACCTGCTGCGTGGACCAATCACAGGCCAGTTTAAGAGGGACGGGAGAAACCACTGGCATGGGGAGATAATCATCTATAGCCGGTCAATAATTTGAATAACTTGATTTGATAGAAAAAATATATAAGGTATATCCCACTGGCGTTGCAAAAATCACTATCGACGTTGTAAACCGGTAGCAATGCGATTGCGAATCATACAAAGAAATTCTCTTATGTAGGTTGATAATCTGATGCAAATTGGTTGCATTGTTTTATATAGTAGCAGTTCACTACACGTAATAGAATTAATCATTAAAGTCAATTTAAATTGAAAATTATATTCCTAATACAATTACTTTTGCTAAGTAGGCCTAATTGTATTAGTTTTAATTAATAATAAGTAAGTTAATAATCATCATCTTGTAATTATAACTTTAACATAACTTGTTCAATTAAAGTCGCGCTTAATATTTTAGAATATGATCGCTTAAGGCAGATAAGAGGCACTAAAATACTCTTTAAGTATGTGTGGTGTGTTACCTCTTACCATTACTGTAAGGCCTATTAGACGGTTATTATTCGATAGGCATTGAGAGTTACAACATATCGGAAATTATACTTTAAATAAATAATTATTTTCAACATTTTAATAAATTATAAATACATATAGGCCTACTAAAAATTGGCATTGGCGAGGCCATGAGTAATTTCGAAACGTTTTAACTAACATTCAACACAAAACATTTCATGAACTCACAACTGGCATTCCTTGTATTTCCTTCTTCTCACCTGAGAACTGCGAGAAGTGGAAGAAATAGTTACTAAAATCAACGATGCTATGAAACGCGTTATTAGACTGTTTTCGCAGGCCTACAAAAGTTGAGGAGTTAACTGTTGGAGGTGCAACTTATTACCATTGGTAATTCATAATATTTTTGTAGAACATGGCTACACAACTTCCTGATTTCACAGCTGACTGAACAAACAAAAACAAAAAACACACTGCAGTCGTTATTTTTTAGTACAGCCAGAGTCGATAAAGAAGTTTCCCGTGGTACAGCTAACCGACAGAATAATAATTGATGATAATATTCTACAGACAAAATCAAAATCTTTAGATTTAACTATTAAGTTTTAAAATATTCTTTAAGATGCCCTATAATATACTATTATTATAATATTATGCCAAATTTTGTATAATGATTTAAAATTAGTTAGTAATGTATTAGTAGTGTTGCATTTTGAAGTTTGTCTTCTATTGTTGATGTTGTTTAAGTTGTTACTAGAAACTTCGCCATAATGATAGGCTTCATGTGATGTTTTACTTTGGCAGAAACAACTGATAATAATTCTTAGAAAAATAAGTTTGTTATTTTTTTTATTGTACCATCATGTCTTAGTTTCCTTCTTAGTTATCGTGAGTGATGAGCTATATGGTTAAAGTTAGCTCCTTAGCCAGGACATAGGTGTTTTCATCAGCCCTGAACCATGACCGGGGGTTACATATTATGTAGGTAACCTTACAATATTTCATTTACTCACAATCACACTGTACCTGTAAGTACAGCATTCTTCGGAGAAGTCGGCGGCCATGATGGCTGCAGGTAGCCCTAACGTATAACGTCGAAACATGATCGCAGTACGTTGCGTTGCGCTTTATCATAAATCCTCAACCTCTTAGCTTGGAAATATATGTATTTTAAAGATTACGTTTGTAGCTAGTTAAATTTGCATCCTAATTATTGTGGGGCCTAAAAAACTAACACCTTTACCAATTAAGAAGCCATGCTGTGGTGAGCTACAAGCATTTTATTCAGCCCATCTCTGCCTAATCCCAACACCTGCAGTAATAAACGTCTATTATGGTCAGTCGGCTAGTCGGTTTTGATGGGATTATGAGGGGCGTGGAGCAAGAGGGAGAGGGGCATCTCTCTCTCTCTCTCTCTCTCTCTCTCTCTCTCTCTCTCTCTGGTGGAAATCCGCACGCCGCTCTGTCTACCAAAGTATATCTGTACTACCCACACTACATACATTTACCAATCAGCATTTTTAAATAAAAACATATTTCTATCAAATGGAAATGTAAGAATGAAGATTAGATTGTACATCGTGAAAGTTGAGTTTGTAATTTTGATTATGGTAAAAGTACTAATAAAGTATCGAATTTGTTATTCAGTCTTTCTCAAGCATTATGTAGTTTTTTATTTGGACATTTGACTACATCATTGCACCTATTTATTTTGGCACAGCGGTGTGAATACGTTTTATGCTAAACTATCTCTAATATGTTTGGTACTTTTCATCGGACAACAAAAACACAGTGAACGCACCAGTCCTGTCCTATGTACCTGGAAGAGGTGACGTCAAGGTCTACTAGATGGCGCCACTTTACTGAAACAAGAGCATGTTCAGAGGACCTTGCTATGTCGCAGCTGATGGTTTGGCGCGCTCATTACTTGTGAACATGACTGAGACGAACACGAATTTTCCACAAAGTTGATTATCCCATCCTTTTTCATTTCAAATTTCCGTCTTTGTCAGGTGATTAATTAACTAATATTCTATTTAAATGGTTGGTTTCGTATTTGGGGCTGACACCATTGTTAAGAGCATTAAGCTTGTAATAGCGTTTTGTATTCACAGATAGAGCTGCATTGTTATTCCACAACAAAGCGCGTGATTGGATAACTAGCAAGTGGCTCTGCCTTGCCTCCTGAGTCTGACGTTGTACAGCCGTCTAGTACGTGCTGGTTCATCCACGTGTATACGACGAAGCTTTTAATAATTATATACAACTTTTAAGAGATGATGATAATGAACACTCGGATTATTAATGCCGTTAACATTCTCTTGTGTGGTATTCCGTATAGTACAGGAAGATCTATTCTGTTTGTTTCCCATCAAACGTTGGTTGTTGATCACAAATTATACATTCTTGCAGAAAAACGATTAATGTAGGTAGCGTCCTTATCAGCAATGTCATTTTTAGCAGATATCTCTGCGTTTTAGAGCAGGACAATGGAAACTATAAATTTAATTAGAATTGCAATAATATAAAATTATAGGTTGCAAATTAATTGGATAAAATATACTAGCCTTACAAAACTTAATTAATTAATTAGTTGCAGTAATTTTTTAAAAGTTTTGTTAGTTCGCATCAGAGAGGAAAACTCAACTTGCGCACTTTCTTGCTGTTGTGGGTTGACGACGACATAGACTATAGGCTACTTCATTCTCTTTTTAAAGTAGGCATGCATGACTTGACTCTCAATTATTACCCTCCACAACGAGATTTAAAGTATTTTTAAGAGTAGGTAGCTTTGCGAACGCTTTATACATATGAAACAAATACGTGTTTTTTTCGAGTTTTGTACCGTCTGACAAAAAAAATCGTACACCAACTGTTATTTCAGAAATTTTATGCTTCCTTATATACTTAGGTGGAAGCTAATATACCAAGAAAATCAATTCTCAAAATTTAATTCTGCACTAGATGTGCGGGCTTCACCCTTGTTAAAAACGACATTATAATGGCCATCAGTGAGGTTATGTCCCGACAAAAAATTTGTTGTTCAATCAAAAGTACTCTTTCATTGAGCCAACTTCATGAAGGTTTTGACCCTAGGGTGATTACAATAGAGGTTAAACTTAAACATTAACTACTGAACATTGTTTTATATTTTCTTGTATACGCCATTTGCAGAAAGGTGATCAAAGTAATTTCAACGGTGTAAAACTTGTTGAAGACGTTTCCTTGAACGTCCGCCCAGTTGTTTCGGCGCATGTTTGCCGGGGAGCCCTCACTCGAGATATGAACGTGTGATTAGCATAACGTTGCTTTCCCGAGCCGGTGATTCTAATGATAGCTGGCTTTTGTCGGCGAGCTAACCCGTTCCTCTTCTCTCGCCTGCCCAGAGCTACCGAGATGCTGCTACGAACCAGTCGGACGAGGGCCTCGGGTTTACAGCGGAATATCATGTTGATTTAGATTCAGAGATGCAATGATCGTCAAAACCAAGGATCGTCCTGTGGAACATAGATAATGTAATGAGCTGCAGTAGGTGCGAGTTCTGGTTCCACAACTGGACTCACGTACAACATGAACATAATGCGTGCAGCTGGGGTCGAGTTGCCAACAGAGTAAAACGTAAATTGTTTGTCTGTAAAGAGAGAAGTCAACACAAACATTTATCATAAGATTAATTCAAGTTTTAGAAAGTTGGAACTGCGGGAGCACGATACCATTGAGTATAGAACCTCTTTACCGCCCATTCGGCGCCCAATAAAATATGTTTATTCTTTTTATGGCGTTAAAAAGTTGCAACTTTTAAACTTATACAACGAAACATGCAATAAGATTTTTTACAAACTATACATTACAAACAATCGCAATTATCTGCCTGTTCTTAGTCTATTCGACTGCATGCAGAGTCCTTCTTGCAAAATAGGAATATTGTTTCAATGTTTTCAATTTGTGTATAATAATCTACTCGTTTTTCAGTTGTCCTTTGTAAATCAGTTTTTTTAACTGAAAAGGATATAATTATATTTATTGAGTTTTACCTGCCCACAGGGCAGGAAGGCTATAACGCAAGGCACGTGTGGCTCTCTGTAGCCTGCATGATACGTGACCACGGAATCACCAAGAGGACATAAAATATATACGTTAAATAAAAAATAAATAAATTGTGCATGTTCCGAGCAAGGCTATTTAATGGCAGTGGATGACACAAACTTCAGCTGTATAGCAAAAATATGCTACTATCTCGTGGTAAATAGCATTATCCAAAATATTAAAATATCCTCAATATGGGAATTGCACGACATCGTCCAAAATCGGCGTAAGTGCATCTGATTCGGATACGATATTATGTACAAGCTGTACCGTACCACATTGTTTTGAAACTTTGCTTGCTGATTTAGTGCACATCACATTTCATCAAGCACAACACGAAATCAACAAACTTTTCATCTAAGCAGACTAGACATTTTTCGTAATTATATACATCATACATCCAGATCTATGTTTATGATGTTCTTGGTTTCTATGAGCTTTAAACTGTGGACAGAAAGTTAATTTTTAGTAGTATTACAATATAATGAAAAAACTTATTTTCATACAAGCATTTTGTCATACATACTATAGCTGTTTATAAAATTGTATTTTCCTATTTTCGATAAAATTGGTATTTCCTATGATTGTATTTTATACCTACGTCTTACTTGTGGAGAGATTGGTAAAATTTATCTTATTCTATGATGTTAATAAGCCTACTTCAAATTATTACCCACCTTTTTTCTTAGCGCGTGTTGTTTGCTAGATTTGGTAGTAATCGAATCAATGTGTACTGTAATCAAAACTCCAAAGAACGTGGTTTTTCCTCGTGTACGATTTGAAATGGCCTCGTCTGAAGGAAAGGAAAGAACTCGAGCCTTATTTGCAGAGTACGTGAAAGTGATCGACGTAGATTATTTTTGCTTATAGCAGAATGAAAAAAATTCGAATGGCATAATTATTAAACCTGTTTATCATTACTACCGTTTCGAGCGTAACGTAATTTTAGTCAAATCAAACGCCATAATTGTTTTGAACATAAATGAAAAGTAAGCCTGCTGGCCTAATGATTATTATTTGTTTTGATGCTTTGGAAAGGTGAATAAGAAAACATACAAAATATGTTGCCATATACCATATCTTGAAATGCGTTGCTTTAAAATAGGCCTAGTTTAAAATGTAAAATGTTTGTAAAATATTTTACAACTTTATAACTATTGGATTAGAATAACCAGAAACCACAGTTATGTATTTATTATAATGAAACAAAATAAACAGCCAGGTAAAAGAGTTATGTTTTGGAATATAGTTCCGAATAATATGATCTTATACAGTACCACCATTTTGAGTATAGTACCACCCAAAATAGATTTATTTAAATCCACGGCATGAATATTATGAGCAAATTGTAATATCTAGAGAAAATGTATATTCATTCACTGTCAATTTTTGCCTTCTATGATTGGTGTGCACTTTATAACATGTGTGTTGATACTTGATACTCCGTTTTTTGTTTATTAGTTTATTGTGGAGGATTTTATTCTCCATCTTGTAAATAGTATTTCTCACCAGATGAATATTGTAGCCTAAGCCCGACAAACAATTAGTGGCGGTGATATAATGGTAGGATCACATCTCCTGAATATCTATCCAAATAATACTTTTACCAAATATGTTTTGAAATATTGACAGTACGTTACGTTATGATAAGCTATTACATCATCAAATGAGCATTGAAGCCAAGATGGTTTACGAAAGGAAAGATGGTTGTTTCAACTTTGCTAAAAGTTATTTTAAAGAAAACAAAACATACCTATCAAGGCATTGTGTCTCATTGATAAGTGAACGATAAATGTATTGTGTCATGGACAGGTTTTCTATTTTCCAAAATATATACAGTCAAACATCGTTATGGCTTTCAAATGTATTTTAGAAAATCAAAATATTTTTTCAAATTTCGCCCCGGGTACTACGCATATATAGCCACCTCAATATAATTTTAACATTCGCAAGGCACACATTCACGTAGGGTTTGTGTATTCTTGTAGACATTAATTTTCAACTGTTTTCTATGGACTGGCACTGTATAGAAACAGATTGTGATTTGATACCAATTGTTTTTCTGTCTGTAATTTTATTTCGAGTTTTATCAAATCGTTAAAAAAGTATTCCGTCCAAACGAAAAATTCACATGAAAACAATTGTGAACATAATCTGTTTATCTCTCAGTCATCCATAGAAAAACGTTGAAAATTAATGTCACAAAACACAACACCCTACGTTGAATGGTGCTTGCGAATTGAAGTTGGATTATATTGAGGTGCTATATGGCCGTGTACCGATCAAAAATTTGAAAAAAGTATTTTGATTTTCTAAAATAGCCTTTTTCAAGCATTCATATTGACTTAGTAGCATATTTTGGAAATAGAAAACGCGGTGGAATGCCTTAAGGTGTGAATCGTTTAAGATTGAATGAAAAGTTATTATTTTTGCAGTGCAACAGGTTTGTTAGTCCAGACCCTAACTTCAGTGTTACTTCAAATAATGAAGTAAGTGACTTAAAATAAAAAGCTTCCAATTTCGACGGGAATATAAAGCTTATACTATGATTCGGATTATTACATTTTTATACTTATACCGGCGTATACCAACTTTATAATTATTTCTGTTAGCGTTGTTGAATAATTAATGCTTTGGGTATTGTTGTATCGCTACCAGTACTAGTATCACTATTTCAGTACCAGTATCGCTATTCCAGTATTGTCTTATGACGGCAACAACATAGTCCCCTAAGCCACAACATAAACTCGAATATGTTGTAAAATGCCTTATGTTATCGTATCTCCCAATTTGAATTGGTTTTCTAAATCTGTTTTACATTTTATTTTACGAGTTTTTTAAATGTTAATCATAAAAGGTATTTCCGTCCGTAAACAGCACACATTTCACCCACAGCAAACACGGCATAAAAGTCACTATAATCTTCTTTGGAAATCAAACGATCCCAAACTTGTACCTCGCGTTGAAATCTTTGCGGCATCTCCATAATATCAAAGCGTTGCTCGAGGATCAGTGTACCAATAAATGAATCTAGCACTAAACTCGACAGATTTACGTCCGAACTGGCAATTAAATGAAGGAAAGTGCTTCTAAATTCAAGATGGCAGCTACTGAACGCATAATGACCAGTCTCCCTCGTCGCAATAAACTCGTGGATGTTTCATTTGGTTTTAAATCACGACTGTCTTCTTTTGATTTCAGAATCGCTGGCGAGGTGAGATGACTGCCCTGCCTTTCATCGAGGAATGAACATTGAACGCGTGAACCCAGCTCACTACGTTTCCATTAGATTATCGGCTAGGCTTTTAGCTGACGGGGGAAAAGTATTTCACCTATAAATGATTCGTGTGCTTCGCAAGTACACAAGTTTCCGAAAGCTTGGGAAAACCTGGAGACTGCATGCATCTGTTATCAGGGGCGTTTGGGTATGACAACAATGCTCAAGCTGCTTGAGATGTATAAAGGAACAGCAGAGATCCTTATACATTTCTCTTAAAAGTTCATTATATATTTTCAATATAATTAACATGTTTTATTTTTACATAAAAGGAAACACACGTGTTATAATAAGTTTGGCTACACAATTCTGACACAAAATATTAATTTTCCTTCACCGTTGTCGAAATAATACAGCATCCAATGATCTTCATCTCAATATGTTGTTTTATCTGTG
The DNA here is from genome assembly GCA_024449915.1 of Sweltsa coloradensis. Lineage (NCBI taxonomy): Eukaryota > Metazoa > Arthropoda > Insecta > Plecoptera > Chloroperlidae > Sweltsa > Sweltsa coloradensis. The sequence goes on along the minus strand of JAMZAV010000236.1, from coordinate 357,109 downwards.
TCCTGCTCTCTTTCACATTGCTGCCATCCACTCACTCATGAGCTAGGCGCAATATGTTGAACAAACCAAACTGTGTTGGGCGAAACACTAGATTATTAATCCAATAACTTGGCCACTTCATTAGGCTTATTAGGTTAATGTTAAACCATGATTAGCATTATGTGTTGATCTAGAATCGACTTGTTACTCGACTGTGTGCATGATATGATGTTGCTGGGTCAACATGTTATGTTAGGACGAGACTTCGTGCGGCGCATGAATGGCGTGAAGGAAATCGTGATGATTTTGGTTAATTCGTTGATTGTTCAGATACATAAATCTAATAATTTATTAATTCATAAAAGAAGCCGAAAGAGTTGAAAATAAGTATGATGGCCTGTATACTTAACATGTTTTTAAATAAGAATAATTATAGAACGTTAAGTTCAGAGTAGGAGGCTTTGCGTGATGGCGACTGGGTAATAAAATTCTCAGATCGGTTTTTGCCTGTCCAGTGTCCAGGTATCGGTTATATGGCTATTAGCCGGGGAATGTACACCTTATAATATGCAATAATAGCACAGGCTATGCAAACGGCAAAGTACGATTTTATTAGGTCAGTACTTCAATATCGGATGTACACCGCCAAATATAACTCCGTTTTCCATTCGAATCTTGGTGATCGCAGCGATGTTGTCGACTAAAACTTTCCATAACTCATTTGAAGTAAATTCTTTTATATCAATGTATCAAAAGTTTGCTTAGGGTTCTAAAAAGTGAGTGAAAGCAAATTTATGTTTCGATATATCATAAATAATAATATGGTCAGCAAAGCCATGCACTTTAAAGTTGATAAAGATTTGGGGTAAACACCGTGTTTTGGTAAATACTTTTCCTCCACTATAACTGAAAGTATTTATAAATATTATCTACTGGTGCTTTTCTTTCTCTAAAATTGTTTTTCTGGTATGGCGATTTTCAATTAATTTGCGGCTCCATATTATATGTATGGGCACAGCCGCACAATACACATGATTGTACTAGAACTAAGCCTATACCTGCATAAACATGAGTAGACCAGCTGAACTCAGTTATATCAATTAAGCTTTGAAGAAAGGTTAAACTTCATTTTTACATTTCAGAGGTACTCTCTTACCATACAGAGCAACTCAAAATATATATTGCAAAAATATATATACAATATGTTCCGCAATACATTTTTTTATTAATTGTAATAACTTTGTTTTATCATCACTCATTAAGCCATGCACGAATAATTATTGTCGGTCAGACTAGAACTGTTTTGTTTTGAATTGTTAAAGCGAGTTATTATTTTACTTGTAATCATTATGTAACAAAGAATAGAAAACAATGAATGGTGTATTTTCATCAAAGCAACAGGTTAATTATAGAACCACTTTGATTAGGTCTATTGTGTAATAATGATATTTAGAATCGTCCTAATTTTTATTGTATCACTTTTAATAATGTTCCTATCTTAATTGCTATAATTATTGTAGTAAGGTGTAACAATTAGGCAAACATAATAACAACATTCATTCATAGCAATTATTCTTTGTGTTTTATTTACCATGATCCTTTGTGTATCCTTTTGTGTAGTCGGAATCAAATAACAAATTTCTCATAATTATGTTGTATATCAAGCCCACTAATGCAATTATCATGGTGTCCCGTGTAAAGCTAAGAACTACAAACTAATTGTGTGTTCCACATCGGAAGAGCTTAAGATAGGATCGCCTAGGCAGTTTTAATTGTCTTTTTAGAAGAATAGCCATTTTCTTCATAAATATTAAGAGTTTACAGAAATATACAGTCGGTTGCATTCATTACAGAGGAACAGGGGAATTGTTTATGGACGAGAAGTACTAAGCTTTCAATTAGACGTAAAGACGAGCGCGAGACTGGTTCGGGAGGTCTCCGATCGATACCTGCTACCGGCAATCCTGACTAACTTTTCCAGGCTTTTCTTCAGTCGTTAATGCAAATGCAAGGGACTGACTCCTGAACATTCGATTCACATGTACCATAACTAAAAAATTCCTAGACACTTGAGGAGTTGCATGCAAATTTTGCAATAAAAAACTTACGTCCAAGTTGTAGGCCTACTTTTAAAGTGATGATTATCAGCCACGACCCATGAGAATCTGATCCATTTGCAAGGAACATAAATATCCATCCACTGCTTTTAGCCCTATAATAGAATCTAATAGAGTTAGTTATCGCCTGTAAATTCCTCTACGATTTTTTTTTACCTTTTATCAAAAAAATTATAAATCAGAAACATGTCAACAATAGGACTCAAGTCAGTTATGCACAAAACCAACAACGCGCGGATTATTCAATTAATTCAAAATAACAATTATATAAAAAATAAAAAATGTATTTAGAGACCCACTCAAGTCACATAACTAACAATAATAACCATAACAAAGTTATATGTAAAATGTAAATGTCTTTAAAGAAGGCTCAGTTGCAAGAAAGGCCAGTTGCACGTTCGTCTTATTTGGCCATGTTATTTATGTAAAAACGCTCTCATAAAATGATCCGACTCCCAATTAAATTATTCAAGATAATGCGTTACACTTAGGGCATAGCTCTGTATTAATTAAATAATACATATACGCTTGCCATTTAGAGTTTTGTTTGTAAACCTTTTAAAATTACATCGAACAAGCGAAAATATGACCAAAAATTATTTTGTAAGAATCAGCATGAAAATGCCAAACGATACTAAAAAGTAAAAATTACAATTCAAGTTGAATTCAAGTAGCTTCAACAGTTTTTAAGCCAGACCTATTTATATGAGCAATGTTTTGTGCTCAATTCCTGTGCTCTCTGTGCTAAATTCAATTTTGGAGTTCCTACTAGTGACAAAAGTAATAATGTCTACCCACGTAATGTTTTAATATACCCTATTATTTTACGTAGCAAAAATTTTGAAATTAAAAAACACCTCCCTTGATACTTGGGGATGTATTCGATAATACATTTAAAATGATATTCAAATTAAATGCGTTTATATATGAAATAGTTTCCATGTAATAAAAGTTTATTTCTAAAGTAACAATATCGCTAATGACAATGTCGTTTAGGTATTAAAATACATTTTAATTTCGTGAGTCACAATTCCTATTTATATTTAGCGTGGTATAAAACTAAATACATTTCATCTTTATACAGATTCAATGAGATTTTATTAAGATAGGTCTTCCATACTCCAATTTACAAAAAAAAAGCAATGTGGTGGTGGTAAGCGTTCTTGATTTGTTTGCATGCAAGAGAAAAAAATATATAAGAAATTTGTTCTTTGATTTATATACTCGAATGTCAAAGTGTGCGTCTTCAAGCAAGTAAAAGACATACATTGTTGGAGGGGAAACATGTTGGATTTATTGTGAATGCGTTATCAGCATTGTGTAGGTCTGGACGAAGTTCGAAATCTCAATTAAATTAGCATGGGAACGCTTCGATCAGAGCCGAACATGTGCGTTCGTACTTTTCGAACTACGCCTACATTTTTAGGTCTATTAAATTATTGTTTGCATATTTAGAAAGGTGATACAAATCCTCGTACATGGTTCGTTTAAAAAACTTCGCATGCTTACATACAATTTTGAATTATAAACAAAAAATTGCTATTTTGTGGACTTGAGGAATCGCACGCATTTAATCTGTGAAATGTGAAATAAAAGGTCTATGTGCTGGAAATTATTACTATTTGGTTATCCGTCGTAAGGTGAAAACAGAACAGAAGAAAATGTTTAATTCTCTTCATGTAATCCGAAAAGTACGAAAATTTTGCACTCTGGACTCTGAGCATTGGCACTACTTTCTTTCTGTGAAAAACTGTCAATTACATAACACGTGCACATTTTGATTCCATATACTGAAGAAAATTAATTTAATAAGTCGTTCAGCCAATTTTACGGTTTAGCAATAAGGAAGATAAACATCTAGCAGAAAATAGAAAAAATGTAACAGCAATGAGAAACATTTATTTAATTGTGCCTCATTAAAACCCAGAAGGCTTAAGCTAGAGGTTTCGAAGGTTTCCTTAAGGTTTCATAAACATCGAAGTAGGCGGTCGTCCGGCGAAAGAAAATATCACCAGAACTTTTTTGTATTGCATATACATGTTGATGTATTCGCTTGGCTCGCTACGCTGTCTTATCCCCCCCCCCCCCCTACATATTGCATAAAATATGAAAGCAAGAACATACATAAGAATTTGTATGTCGAGTGTTTCATATGTAACGCAAAACTCAAGCAACAAGTGTATCTAAAATAAGTATCTTTAGATAGGTGCTCAAAAATCTAGAGGCTGGCCATGTGTAATGTACGGAGGTTCCTGGCGTCCATGTACCCACACCAGGGCTGCAGGTGGTTTGGCCGAGTATATTTATAATTAATATTTAAGAGCATAATAATTTATCTATAAATTAGGCTATTGGTATTTTATTACAATAATCAGGGTTAATTATTCAGACAATAATTGCTCTCACAATTACTACCACTACTACTACTACTACCACTGCGACGACGACGAACAATAAATACGAAAAAACAATAGCAACAACGGCAATGTACTGTATGCCTTTAATAAGCCTTTGTTGTAAAGCTATCACCCAATCACCCACGAGAGTTGCTTTGCCCCAACTGCTCCAGTGCAGGTGGTAAATAAATAGGAGGTACACATTTATGTTATTTAAAATGTAAAACGCGCTATAAGTTTTTAATTTAGAATTTCCGTGAGCTAGAAATTACATTCCAACAAGCTGAATTGTATCGCAAAGTGGCAACTTCGGGCGGCCATGATTGGAGGGTTTAGGTGGCGGTCCTAATTGCTGTTTACCAAGCGAGCCGCCGCCTGGTCTGATGGCTCGCCGCCCAAGGCTACAGCCCCGATCCTGTTATTATTTACAATAAGCCGACACATATGATATTTATAGCTGGGCCAAATCGAGCATTAGAAAAACATGGCGCGGTAATCACTTCGAGTTCAAAATTAAAAGTAAATATAATTTTACTCAACGGTCGTGGTTTATTCGGGTTGGTTAGAAATATTTCAAATGAATGAATGAATGGCTTATGCCAACTGTCACGGTGTGCGATATCCTTACACGAGAACACTGGTCAATGGCTGCTAGTGGCTAGAACTGGGAAGAGAGTGAGTCCTCAAATAGTGAGCAGGACATCATCTAAAGTTGGCTTGAGGGGAAGATTGATCCGCGGGTGAACGAACCTCCCCCCCTTCACCCTCCTTTAGCATCAACACCTACCATGTAGTGGCAGTGCGAGTGCAAGCAATAACATATTTTTTTATCTCACGCTCTCAAACCTTCTTTTGGCCATGCTATCAAAATATCCAATGAAATTATTATATTAGGTAAAAATACCAGTTTTTCACAGGGACAGCACTTCAATGGGGGTCGAGTGACTATAAAAATATTAAATATATGTTTTTCGCTTCTCAGTGGTAAAGAAGGGAAAACTTTTCACTTGCCTGTGGACCATTCTTTCCCTGAATTCTTCTTTAGAAACACTCGGCTTTCAATTTTTCATGGATACGTTTTGCTGAGCAGTTTGCTTTCGTGACTCCACGAATGCAAATCCTGTTTTACAATTTACTTATGTATGTATTTATTTATTTATTTATTTATATTTATCGTGCCCGCGAGACAGTCAGAGAAGGGAAGAGAGAAGAGGTGTATTTGGTGGATTGTCGGCGGTGGTGGGTGATTGGGAGGTGTTGCCAAACTAGCTCAGATATGAGAATAATACACAGTCAAACAAAATAATAGAAACGGTTTTAAATTTCTCGAGGGAAACCTGGCCAGGGTGCAATGTATGCCTCTCTTCAGGTGTCTAACTAGATGTATTGGAGTTGGGATAAATTAATGTAAAGGGATGTCCGTGGACTGTTTAAAAGGACTCAAACCCTTGAATACACATTTTAAGACTCAGGATAACCTCAGAAAAAACTTCAGTCAGAATTGCTGGTGTCGATGGGATTCGAACCCGGGACCTCCCGAATCAGAATCTCGCGCTTAACTCTAGAGCCAACACTGTCGGTAACAAAATAATAGAATGATTATATCAATAATTACAGTACAGTTAAAACGATAGGAAAATAACTATAGCCGAAGGTCAAATTACATTTAACACGCAATGGTAGAGCATAAACAATTTGACAGCAGTTCATACTACTACTGTTTAGTTTGTTTTATTAATAATCACTAAACGATGCTACCTCTCACGATTATTGGTTTATATAAGTTATAAGTTTTCGGATGAGTATTACTTTCCTGAGGCCAGACGTTGTGTAGGAAACGCGGCTTTGTGATTTGAAGCCTCGGCAACCGTGTGTTTGCATACTTTACCTATGGTGCGGGTTTTTTATCTGCGGTATAATAGCAAGCAGTTCACTGTATAATTGACTTTGCATGGATAGTTTTATGGCGACTTTCAAGCCTACGCATATCTCCAGTTACACCGCGAGCAAGGTTGATTAGCATTAGATGCATACCATTATAATAATGTTGTCGCCTCTCCTGACTGCAGACTATGCTAGCAGTTGGAGGGAGATAATAGATGCATTAATATTTATCTTAAGGTGTTACAGGAGTCCTCAGTAACGTATGCGTACACTGTTATAAAACTAAGTTATTTCACATGCTTGCGTTTGTCGTATTGTAATAAAACATTTTTTTACGGCGTAAAAGCCTAAAGTAACGGCAAAACATGCATTCGTATTTATAAACATACAATATTATAAAACAGTGTAAGAAGATTTTGATTAAAGAGTGTAGCCTAAGTTGTAAAAAATAAAAAATAAATAAAAATAAAAAATAAATAAATAAATAAATAAATAAATAAATAAATAAATTAATTAATTAATTAAATAAATAAATAAATAAATAAATAAATAAATAAATAAACAAATTCGTGTTTAGAGTCTACCCACTCTGTATTACTGATTTTCAGTGGGGGACAGTAAACCAAAGCGACCAAGCCAACCAATGTAGGCCCCGACGCAATCTAATATATATAAATATAACAAATAATATATATATACATAGAATAGAATACATTTTTGTCTTATAGAACGTGTGGGATGGTTCTTTCTTCTTTTCTTTCTTTCTTTCTTTCTTTCTTTCTTTCTTGTACTAAATTCAAAACTGAAAGTAAATTTTATGTATTTTTCAAAGTTTTCATTTTTTCATAAAAACCTTTTACGTATGATTTTTTAAATGATATCGCACAAGTACAATACAATTTTATCGAGAGTAGAATAAAAAGAAAAATGCTGATATGACAATTGTGGGCTGGGTTCCAGCTGAACTGCGGAAAACTGCATTGCGCCAATATTATAATAGAGACTCCTGTGCAACCTAATTAGCAGGCCGCTTGGTAAACAATTTTTGTATTTGCGTTGACCGATGAGCATATTTGGCAAATCTCCCTGAACTCGATCCTATATTAGAAACAAAAATCGTAAAAGAAAAGTGCGATTGCAATGAGAAATATTTCTTTTTTGTTGGATGAGCGAAGCGAAGACTTCAATTTCACTGACCCCCAAAAAAATTTAGCTCTGTTTTTTTTCCCCCTCTGTTGGTTCGCACTCTACCGGGCAAACGGCATATGCGATCTTGATGAAAATTGGAGGGGACCTTCGAAATTTCTGAACTTAGACCTGCACGTTTTTGGCTACAATCGAATAAATATTTCTCATGAAAATCGAACTTTTACGATTTTGAGTGCGATATTTTCGTGACATTTGGGCCGATTCTGACCAAACGGGTGGGGCTACAACGTTCATATTTTACATGGACATTAAGGTAATGGTGATGTATTGCTTTTTGAAAGAAAAAGTTGAAAAAGTTAGCCTGAATCCATAGAAAAGAAGGTTTTAATATGAGTTTTTTGAGGTTTATAATAACAATTGACAAGTTACAATAGAAACTTGCAACAATCACCTACAATGCATTCAAAAAGCACTTGCAAAGGTAAAGTGGTCCTGCGCAAAGTGAAAACTTACAAAAAAAGCTCATCCATCAACGCGACTAAGTAAAGCGTTCGCGAAGCGGCCTAGTATCAAATAACACATGTCCGGTCTAAGTTCAGGAATTTTGAAGATCATATGAAAAATTAATCAAGATCGGTGTTGCCGTTTATCCGGTAATTGTCGGGAGGTTGCTGGTTGTGGTCGATTCCTGTCTTCGTGTGTAATTACATCATTCTGAATGGAAGTTTTTCAAGTTTTTCTTCAGTCATTGACTTCAGTCAATAAGGTGAAGGCTAAGAATTGAATCATATGAAATTGCCATTGAAAAGCTGTCCTTTCCTTCATGAATCATGAGGGAGGCCACTTGCCCACCCCCCAATTAAGGGAAATGCTTCCAAAACGCATAGAAAAATAATAAAAAAAATCACTGCATATTTTTCTTTCTATATATTTATTATTGTGTATGTTATTGTTAAGTATTATGATGGTATCCCAGTTACACAAAATAAAGTATTAATTTAATGAATACGCCACGATATTTTACTCGATGCACTCAGATCATATATATTTATATAAACCAAGGTTAATACAAGAAACTAACTCCAGCATTCTTTTTTAAATATTGTTGGAAATAATCCCTCATTTTTTGGAATAAACTAAGGTCCCGGGTTCGATCCCCGGTGTAGTCTAAATATATATATAAGTATAACATATCAACGTCATAGTCGCCTACTATAAAACCAAAGTTAAACATATATATATAAGGAAAAAATGAAAATATAGAAAAAAATAGCAATATATATAGTACTTTAGACAGAAATTTAAAAAGTGACTACACCGAGGTATATATATATATATATATATATATATATATATATATTTTCTATATAACCTCGCCGCCCCGCACCTTCAGCCGAGGCTATATAAGGCGGGCGCTGCGTGCTTGCCAACCACTGTGACTCCAACCTCCGTAGAGTCACAGTCAACCTTGAAAATGTCTGACGTAGTACAGACGAAACGTCGGTGGACGCCCAGGTTCTGCCCTGGTTCATCTTATTTTCGACGCGGTTTTACCCAAGATCCTTGTTTTTATCATATATATATATATATATTAGACAGAAATTATAAAAGTGACTACACCGGGGATCGAACTCGGGACCATGGCTGTCCGGGCCATGCTCTCACCAACTAAGCTATGCAGCCACCAATTTAATTATGTATAATCTTAGTCTGTTAATACATTGTTAATAACGTGTGTAATTATATATTTTCAGTTACATGTTTTAAAAAATATATTAAAGGGGTATTTAACCGCTAAACTCAAAAAATATATTTCATTCAGGCTAACTAGTAATGAATTTAGCAATCAACAGAAAAATTATTGGGGCCACCATGACCTCCCAAAAAATTGTCAAACATGACATTTTTCGAGCTAGGTCCCATCGGCAAAAATCTCCCATAAGAAATAACATGGGGACGATCTTAATGTCCCGTGACCTTTGAGGATTTTGATCCAAAAAAATATTGGCCGTTATTGACGTACTCGACAGCCTTTTCTGTAATTTTTTTATATTTTGTTTTGTAATTTGGGCAAGTAGTTTGGTCAAAATATGCTGATTACCAAGATGGGGTGTGATTTTGGAATGCATATTTTTGCGTGTTTGAGGGTATATTTGGGCACAGTTTCAAGACACGATGTTATAAAGGGGCATTTTAGATTGGTACTATGCTCTAGTATCTATGTTGACCAAAAAAGAAGCAGGTTAAAGCCGATTTAGGAAATTTTCCAAAACACCAATTTTCGCCAATTTCTGGATCAAAAAAAAATAAAAAATTCGTGTTAAATCACAGTTACAAGAAATAATTTTTTAAATGCTCATTTAAGTGTAGTATTGTGCTATAGATCACGTGGTAAAAAAATATTTTTTGGGGTTTTTAGCCCCTTTAAAGATACAAGTCTGAAAATTTGCACATACATAATAGATGAATAGTATTTTTTAAAGCTGTATCTACTTTTTTCTATTTTATTTTCAGGGTTATGGTACACAACAATGGAATTTCTATTGTTACAATTTAAATTTAAAACAAAAAACAAAAAACTAATTAAGCATTCTTTTTTAAATATTGTTGGAAATAATCTTACATTTGTTTTAGGTCAAATTTTTAAAACTGTTCAACTTATGGGTGCCTTAAGAATTGATCATACATTTGTTAATTTTAAGTATACGGTAAGATTTTTTTTACATATCAACTCTTTGTTAACATGTAGGTATGCCAAGTTTTATAAGTAAAGATTAATGATAACAGTCTGGGAACATGATGCAATCAATGTCTATACTTTTGGAAGCATCTCCCCTTAACGTTTTAAAAAATCATTATCTTCAAAAATATGTTTTGCGATGTTTATAATATGCATTAATAACGCATTATTTGTTTACCCACTTGTACAAATTAGCTTACCAATGTGTTTACGTAAAATGTATTTATTTGTTATATTGTACCTCATTGTCGTGGAATCCAACATCCAAGTAGTAAAATTCACATTTCAAACAGCCATTTCAGTAGGTCCGTAGTCAGAAGCAGAATGTGCGCTTCACGAATTAGCCTCCAGCGGCCTCATTGTGGGCAAGACAGGTGCCCCCACCCCCTCTCCCGGTTTTTATCATCCTACAGGCTGCCCAAGATTTGTCAAAAAATACTAATCAGTGTTAATAGACAATAATTATCTAATTATTTTTTAATAGGACACGATTTTGTTTTTACTTTTGTAGCCTATTTGTAATAAACTATATTTTGTTGACGAAGAATAGACGATGCAAGTGATTATATGAGACTCATTAAGGTACTCATAATGTTTGTCCAGTGAGAATGTATCGTTCGGTGACAATCTGTGAAGGTTTAAGTTAGCCCACTTGTGCACGTGTTCCGAATATGAATGCGATGTAGTGACAGATGTTAAGCAAGTAAGATCTCAACGTGGATTACTTACAGGTTTTATTGTTTGTATTACATTTTATATGTCGTTGTTATATGTTATTGATATTTTTATACTGATCAGGCGACACAATCTTTGATGATTGTCTTTGTTATACTTGTAACATGTGTGTATACTGTGTCCTGTAAATAAATTGAAATTGAAGTATAGCCATGTAGATTAAAGTTATAAATACATGCTCGCACTCGCACTGCCTGCATAGCCTAAACAGCTGTTCACTGTCAAGTGTCAACACTGGCATAACTAGGTTAGTTCTGCTTGCTCAGGTAATCTCTCCATCACGCCAGATCAATATTTTTCTAGGGATTTATAGAGATACGCCTCAAAGAAAAGAGAATGTAATCTTATGGACATTTTCCCAGGTGGTAAGAAATTCGAAAGCATTCACTGGAAGCTCGCTACAGGAGGCAGGTCTCTAGTGCAGCTTCGCGGTGGAAGAACTAGAATTCCACGGCTACTTCAACAATTGATTGGGAATAAAGCAACAGATGATAACGTCGGAGCAAAAGACGTGCACCCACCCCCATATGCAAGAAGGAGTTGGAATATCATCCCTTATATAGTTTTCACCAATTTCAGCTGTGACAGAGACAGTTTTGTGCCGTGTAAAGCGTTATTGTATCTCATGTAGGCGCTTCGGAAGTGTGCCATTACATTTTTATAATCACAGCAATCTAGTTTTGCCAAGAAAATTCAGACATGAGATGCTGTAGTACCGAGCGATCCCATGCCTGCACCCTATCCTGGCAAGCGATTGTTTTCCATACAGCACTAGTGCTCTCTTGTTCCCATGAAGTACTAGAGGATTCGGAGTGACTGCTTGCATTTGCATCGAGATCCCTTACAACTAAAACTAATAAAGTAATAATAAATAATAATAATAATAATAATAATAATAATAATAATAATAATAATAATAATAATAATAATAAACTTATAATAAACCTCCTAATCCACGAGTTAGTAGAGTAATAAGAGCCGTATGATATTACTCAACCAATCACCAATAAACCACCAGGTCTGTCTGTTAGTCAGTCAGTCAGTCAGTCAGTCAGTCAGTCAGTCAGTCAGTCAGTCAGTCAGTCAGTCAGTCAGTCAGTCAGTCAGTCAGTCAGTCAGTCAGTCAGTCAGTCAGTCAGTCAGTCAGTCAGTTAGATAGATATCACTCAAATAGCTACGCTACTATTAATGCTATTTTGTGCTATTTTGTTTTATTATGTGATTATTGTGAGTGTTGTTATTTTTAATAAGTATCGTTACTTTGTATATCATCAAGTCATTATCATATAAATCATTGTACATTATCATTATATTAACAACTGTTTTATAACTTAATTTAATTTATCGGAAAATGTAATTCATTCATTATGTTATGGAAATAAATCCAGAAATTTTAAAAATCCATCTCAGCCGGGTATCGAACTCGGCAATCCCGCGATCCGGGTTCGATACCCGGCTGAGATGGATTTTGTAATTTGTAGATTGATTTCCATACAATTGTTTTATTGTTTTCGGTTAACCTACATTGTTGTTGTTCAGTATAATAATATTGATTTATGTTTTATATTTTGTTATATCCGTTTGAATACCTTGAAGTAAAATGGCAGCAATGCTGTATTCAAGTGTATCACTAAATAAATAAATAATCAAATTGACTGGCAAAATACAAAAGTAAAAAAAAAAACACTTTGTATTCTGAAGTGAAGAGTGAAAGGTTAACACTACTGTCGCGGAGTCGACCTACCTATATTGAATAACTTTATACAAAAAAGGTCCTGAGTCATTTATGCTTCATGAAATATGGAAACAATGACATCACCTCATTTCCATACCAATTGACACACACACACATAATGACATCATTGTAAACCTACTAATTACTCTACTGTTCGCATTGTTCGCTATTTGTGTTGGTATTTTCAGAGCTTGACTCAACTCCGCATGTAATCATTATTTATAATGTCATCTATATACTACTAGACCTTAGATCTGTTATGTACATATATTATGCTAATTGCAATTATGCACATGTGTGTGTTGGTTTCAAGATTATAGACCGGCGTTGCAGGTTAAACTAAGAATTAAACAAACACACAGTGATCTTGCGTGATGTCATGCTAGATGTATGTATGCGCGAGTACAAAGCTTACTTCACTTGGGTTGCTCCTCAACCTCATGTACACCCGGCGTCAGAAGTAAATCAAGAGGTCTCGATGTATCCACAATAGCCAGACCTTGATTTACTTCTGACGACGGGTGTATATAGGTCTCAGGGTGAACTTGTTGTGATAGTGATGTTATGCCAAATAGTTAATTTGTGCATAGAGCGGGGTATTGCAGTCAATATAGTTTTTAAATTTCTCAAGGGAAACTTGCTCAGGGTGCAAGCATGCATGGCCCTCTTCAGGTGTCTAACTACAGTTCAGTTGGAATTTAGGACAATTGTGCAGAGATGTCAGAGGGCTCAATAAGAGGACTCAATCCCGTGCAAACTTCAGTCAGGATTGTCAGTCTCGACGGGATTTGAACCCGAGACCTCCCGAATCAGAGTCGAGCCAACGCTGTCGTCTACTTAATATTGTTTTGTGGATGGGGTATGATATTGCTGGAAAGGTGCAGACTCTTAATTGGAGGTTCATCAGGCATAATAGCAGGTTCTTGTAATTTTCGATCAACTTAATCTTTCAAAAACAGCATCACAGTTTATTTTAAAAAATACATTTTTGTCATTTTGGATTGTGTCTTATGTTCATTTTCGTAACTTCAAAATCAAGTCGCATTGGGGAAAATGTTTTAAAGTATAAGAATATGCCCATTTTAGTACTTTTAAATTCACACTTTTCTTGTAGGCCATGTACAGTATGTACTATGTGCGTTATGTCATACAATGTGTTTAAAAATTGTTTTTGTTTTTTGTTTTTGTTTACTCTCCTGGACAAATGGCGACTCTGTTTTGACTACAATCTCGGGGAATCTTCGAAATCTAACCAGACCCACTGATATTATGTTTCAAGAACTTTGTACATTTGAAAACTGAATTAAAATATATCTTAATAAGTTTCATTCGGTATATTAATAGAGAAGCTTAAAAAACACAAAATTGAAAATGAATCAATCGATTGAAAACTGCGTTTGCGAAGCCCTCAGATATCATAAATTAATCCAAATTTTGCTTGTATGTATATACATTTATTATGTGAAATATTATGATTACGCAGGATTAATCAAATAAAGGATTAAGCAAGATTGACTTTATGAGCCTGCTTGCAACGTCAATTTTCTGTAAGCTAACGTTTTGGATAATATAGAAAACGGATGTCGTGTGTTACACAAATGCATGTGTACACACAATGTATCATTTGGGTGAACTTCTGTAACTTGTAAATGTATTTGGGTTTGTATTATTGCAATAATAATAGAGAATAAATTATATTTAAAAAGATTTACGTACTACAACTATTTTAGTACGCACTCAATAATAGGAATGGAAGCAAATAAGCTCTCTGCGTCAATTTAGATCCAAAACCAATCAATTGATTTAAAAATACGATTTTTTATAAACCCAAATGTGGAAAACGCCGAATTCTTGCTAAAGGCGATAAGCGATTTTATAACGATTTTTCTTTTTGTATAAAAGGCATATTATACAGAACACTGCAAAAGGTTTCGTTTATAGGATTTAATTTGCAAACGGCCAATATGAAGTCGTGCTGTGCCGGTCGATTATTATATTATAGATGCGAAAATCGTAAATAAACATTTTTTATTATAATTCCTCGTGGGAAACCAACCCATGATCGCACTCTTCAGCTCTCTATAACTTGATTATTTTAGTTCAAATGTGAAGAAAATGTCCGATGTTTGTTTAAAAGAACTCAATCTCACCTTTAGTGTTAACGATTGAAGATAACCTTGGAAAAATCTTTAAGCCAGAATTGCCGATAGCTGGTATCGATCTCGGGACTTCTCGAATCAGAGTCTCACTGGTTACGTTTGGGCTACATCTTCGGTGATATACAAGTTACAAACTGGCTAATTCTTCATTCGGCCAACAGGCAGAACTGTGAGGAAGGAATTGTAAATATCTAAAGTAAGTAACAATGCAATTTGTTAACGTGTTCACTATTGTATACGTACAAGTACTGTACAGGTACGTAGACGTCTCGTGAGTGCATGCCTAACCTCTTATCCCTCCCACCCCTTCTCTCTCAATCCACTCTACCTCGTTTCGTTTCGTTATTAAGAGCTTAGCGTGTGATGCGAGTCCCTTCTTCTCTCTAGCTGCAAAGTTTGATTATTTTCCCACCAGTCTTGAGGGATTGCTCAATCATTGAAATGACGTTTGATCACGTTCAATAAGAGCTGAACGTCGAACAACTACAAAAAACTAGAGACTTTCACTTTCATCATTTCATATGAGATTTACTCCTGGTTATAATTATTGTCGGTTGTAATATGAAGTCCACAGAACAGACAAAGATATGACCAAATACTGTAACAACAATAGCCGAAGTACAGTATTATAATATTTGATTTAATGCAGTGGTGCATTTTGATTTAGGACATGCATTTTAGGCTTGAAAGCTTTGCATATGTATCATGAAAATATAAATAAATGCTTTATGGTCACACAGTTCTAAAAATGATTACATTTCGTTAAATTAAAAAATCATCCACTTTCGTGAAAAGTTTCATGCTGATAATAAATATAGATTTTTGAGCGAGCGTAGCGAGCGTCTCCACTTGACTCTTATGGCTCGAATGTCTGTTTTTTGTTTTTTTGTTTGTTTGTTTGTTTGTTTGTTTTGTTGTTTTTTTTGTTATGCTTCGGTACAGGTCGCACCCGTTTCTCTGATCGACCTGAAATTTTGCACACATGTACATACCACCTAGGCGGGTTGCTGTATAGTTTTTGAAGAAAATCCGATCGTTGGTTATAAAATAAAAAATAAAAAAAATAAAAAATAATGTTCCGACCGTTATGAAATTTTGCAGGGTCAATAAGTACAACATTCTCTCCTATTTTACAAATTTTCAGCTAAATCGGGAAGACCTTAAGTAGTGTAGATAGTAATTACATTTTAACAACAGTAACGTTACCATGGCAACGAAAAGTCGCACGAGAATCGTCAGTATGCACTGCCACCTAGAAGTAATTAAAATATTATCGAGGAAGCAGTGTATTATTTGTTATCAAAGAGTTAAAATAGTTTTCGCAAAGAAATGATGTCAAGTTGCTCTAGATGGCGGTGGATTTTATCATTCTCTCCTATTTTCACATTCACTAATCGTCAGACCTAGCACTATTCTCTACACATTTTCAGCTAATCGGAGACCTCAAAAGCACAGTGATACCATCCTTACAGTAGCGCAGACTTGCTAGCAAAACAGCTGATAAACGTACAGCGCGCCTAGCAGGTACGAGCACTAAAGTGAACTAACGATGCAGTGCCACGGCAGTGACTTTTTTGATCTGAATTGAAAACGATGTCATTTTTTTGCACTATTATGACGTGATAATACTGCTACAGCTGGATATGAGCTGGATATAAGTTTCGTCTGACGTTATTATTTTTTTACTGTTAATAATAATATGATGACATACATATTATTATGTATGTCGTTTTCAAAGAAAGCCTACGGCCTAGAGCCTAGCCTAGGGCCCCTAGGCTAGGCCTAGGGGCTAGGCCTAGGCACCAAGTATTAGTAATGTAGGTTATAATGGTTGATACATAATATAAAAATTACCATCATTACTTGCAGTTGTTTTGACTGCAATTAATTAGCCTAGCTAAGCCTAGCCCTTGCAAATATGATTAGCTTCACAATTCTTCGGCATTCGTCAATTGTTTGTTGTTTACATTTTTAGTTCACTCAAAATGACTCGTACTTTGCCAGTCGCGCTAGGTAGCGGCAAGAAGCTCTATCTATACATGTCGCTACGTAGTTACCTACACGGAGAGCGGTAGAGATATTATCGCTTTCCTGTCTGGACGCACGCGTCACATTTGTATGACTTTAGATGGCGGATGTTTTAGTTCCTCAAATGACTCGTACTTTGGCCAGGTCGCGCTAGTGTAGGGATGCGCGCAGCCGACACGACAGCTAATCACTCTGCAGCAGTGCATTGAAGTCTCGCTACTGTAAGAGATGGGTATACTGTGCTTAAAGACTTATTGGTATGTAACATTATGGGAATGTCGTACTCGGGTCGTGTTGCACGTACCGGTGCTCGCTCAACAACGCGACGGGACTTAAGCGTTTTCCTAGTAATCTACAACTGTTTTGGATTGCACATTTGTTCTTGCTTTCGTTTCATACACTTCGGATGTTTAATCGGATGTGATTTCCTGGATGAACAAACAAACAGCTATTTGTGAAATGCCAAATGTGTCGCCCACGATCTCTTCAAAAGTATAAAACAGTCTAACTAAATAGATTAGTTTTAGCAATCTAAAAATAAAATGCTCAATAACAACAGTATACAAAACAAACTAAAAGTCACTAACTTTTATTTAAGAACAGACTAGGGTCTAACTGTAATGAGTCCTATGACGTTAATGAACTTTTCATAAGTCCCATTAATAACGTATTTCGAGTGTGTGTACCCACTCAGAATCCGCCATGTAAATATGATTGCGTGCGCATTGCTGTACCGACCAGAATAATAATATTATAATAATTGTTTGTGTTGTGTGCTATAATGGTATTAGTAAATATTTTTAAGGTGAGATTCAATTAATTTCAAGGAATCACGATTCATTTTTTTCTTAAATTGTGAAATGCTTTGGACGTGCGTGTATGCTCGCCATCGCAACGTTATAAGACAATGTGCGTGCGAGATTCGAACGAGCGTTACGTTTACCTGACATGCTATTTGGAGGCCGATATCATTCGCCTCGGCGAGATAATATTGCGGATACCCCTAAGTGTAAAGGCTAAGCAGATTTACATACATTAGATTTTCTTTGTACGAAAGCCCTGCTTTATCTGCCACTGACCACACTACCCTCAATTATACACACCCACTAAAATAACATTGCTTGACAGATGTTGTTGAGTCACACAACTATGATTTAATAGTTCACGATCTGCATACAGAATCTTGCAGGAAATAACTAATGTCTACCACCTCAGCTTTTCAATCTCCACCGTTTTATCGCGATTTGATTGTGAGATAAAACCTCCATCGTATGTTGAAAGTTTATTATTGGCATTTGATATAGCGCGTCGAGTTGAAGCACAAATATTAATTGGTACTGGGACTGGTATCGGTATATTGGTTCGTGTATATTCCTGTATGCTAATATATTGGAACAGTACAGTACAGTACAGTAGAATCAGTAGTAACACATTCAGGTCTATGATGCAGTTTAAACCCCTCTATAGCTTAGGGTTAAAGCGTCCGACCGGCAATCGGGGATCCGGGTTCGATACCCGGCTGAGATGGAGTATTTTAATTTCTGGATTGATTTCTATATAATAAATCATAACATTATGTCACAAACATATTGGGCATTGGTTTAACATTGTAATAGTCTAGAACTTCTTCAAATTTCGTAAACATTTCTAAATTTATGCACCATGTCCATAACCCATAAACTTGGCCTACATAATACAATAGAAAATTCACGTTTTAATAAAATCTTATTTTCCCATTTCCAAATAGTGGTATACTCATCGGGTCAAGATAGGTGATACTGATAGGTACACCGTACATATTGAAGATCGGCCTATACCTTTGCGAGACTTGGTAGAAAATACTTTAGGTTACCCTGGTTTGCAATAGGAACCAAGATTTGTTTAGACTGAAAACTTTGCGTTGCCATGGTGCATGACCATACACTATAAGTTTATTTTAGAATACAGTCATACACATACTTTTAAGTCGTTAAAATATAAGTAAACCACCCCATGGATTCTTATACCATTTGCTATATCGAATTAATAGCTCCATGTTTAGGCACAAAACAATATCGCCAATTAGGTAATTACGTATGATACGACCTAATAAATCTCAAATGCCGTACTATAATTATTATTTAAAATTATTAATATTGGCGGATGTGCTCTGTTGTCTTGTTATTTGTATAGATTTGCCACAGTTTGCATTCAATGTTTTTTTTTGTTTCTTGTGTTAGTTTTGCCTATACTGAGGGTTAAAAGCTGTCCTAGACACGTTAATAATAATTATTCGGAAGAGATAATAAGTAATCCATCATATTCCGACTATACAATGTTAAAGCGTAGACACAGTTTCACGCATCACGAACAGAAAAATTGTCTCTATTTGCCGAGGTTTCAGCGTTTTTGACCGTAAAACTTTTACTCTATCAGTCATAATTTAAGTGATTACAATGAAACATAAACAATTATTCTTCATCACGTAAGTAATTTGTCACGCAAAGTTGAAGGATTCGCGATCTACTTGAGTTATTAAGCTTACATGATAAATGGATATGAAAAATAATGTTTTGCTTCGCTTGTTGGAATAATGTTTAAAACAACCAAAAATAATAGTCAGAAAATATGTGCCTGCCAGAAAATGTCGTACAGCCAAGTCTAATGTGTCCATCACCTGTATCTGGGCTGCCGGTTTTAAGGTCATGTCAAGCCAAGGACTTGGGCACATACATGTGCGTTAGTAGGTACGTACTTTTCGAACTACGACTAATTTTTTCCATGGATCAAGATTTTTGTTGTGCATACTCAGAAAGGTGATACCAGTCTTTGTATGTTGGTTCTTTACCAAATTTTAATTTTTACCCCGTTTGAGATAGTCAAAAGTTTTAAATAACGACCATAATTGCAATTTTATGGACTTTGAGGACTCGCACGAAGAAGTGAAAGAGTGACAGAAATAGGGAAATGACCTAATTATACGAGAAATAAATATTCAGTGATCTGAGAGAGGGTCAAAGCAGAACAAGAAAATTTTGAATATAAAACAATACAACAATGAAAATAGCATATTTATAAATAGCTGTAATCGACTTGCAAACAATATCGATAATACCACAGATAACGTACGTACAATGCCCATAGATTTAGATCGAAAAGGAAAATAATATTGTCAAACGCATGATAAAAAATAAAATAAAAATGGAACAATGCACGATTTTACGAGGACTGGACTATGAAATATCCTTATAATCATCAATATCACAGGAAAATTCAATTTTTTGTTATTTGTGCAATTTTTAAAAGTTTTCAAACACTTCAAATTCAAAATTTATTTTGATCTAAGGACAAGGTTTACTCTAAATATGTTGGAAAAAGGGTTGATATAAGATATAAAAAAATAACGATGTTACGTTTTTTCACTCGCGTTGAATAACCCGGCACCTCCACCATTTTGTCAAAGTCTGGACTAATTTACTAGAGGCTACCGCAACTCCACCATTATTAAGCACGCGATCCGAAATTTGAAGAAATTAATCAGTTTTTCTTGGGTATTACAATTTTTATCCTCGTTCTAGTACATGAATTTTTCTTTTTGTAAATTATTTTTTTGATATTTTGATTTGAGTTTAAATATCGATATCGAAAATATTCCCACATATCGACATCGTATCAAAATATAGATATCTTTTTACAGCCTTAGATTTTACCCATCACGTCAATCATCATTTTAGTTGACTGAGAGGTGAATTATAGAAAACAAAACCTGAATGACAAAGCCTAAAAAAATAATTTAAAAAATCGATCTTCGAATTTTTAAATGCAGCTTGTCTACTGAAACAGACACTACCCGCTCGAATCCCTTTCATTCTCGGCCCGGCGGTCAATGAAACCCCCCACATTATTAAAAATAGCCACAGGGATCATGAAAGTGTAGGCAGCCTATAGTACCGGAATTAGTATTAAAACATATTTTGGGTACCCATAGCAATATCTGGTGAAGATCATGCTCAGAATTATTAGCATCTTTGGGTGGACATTTTAAGTACATATTTGCAAGCATATATTCATGTTTACTACATCTATTTACCTACATCTATTGCGATGGGTCATACTGACATGTAAGGTTTACTGGTTCTTTGAGAATGTCCGCCGTCTATGAGTATAGTAGATTTCTTACCGAGAACAACCACTGGCCAACAACCGACTCCCTCATTTACACTTACTTGTGTTATATTTGTATGTTTATTTTATTTGCTCAATACTATCCCATTCAATCATAACAAACGGATAAGGGCAGCTCTCGCACCCTCACTAAAGTGCACTACTTTCGTACTTTTCGGTTTACATGGAAATAGTTCTACACATTTTACAATATATTTAAAAGTTTTTATCGTGCAATTTATTTGTTAACGATATAAATGCAATATCTTTAGTAATTAAGGAGTTGTAAAAATACTTTAATATTGTCGATTCCATGCACCCACGGGGTAATTTTTTTAAATCTTTATCAAATAACCAAATTGAGAGATATCAATATACAGTTGTCTCCAAATATTAAATCAACATTTTATTATTTTCTTGTCTTTTCATACCTTTGATTTTTTTTTTTACAAACAACACAAAAAATATTATTTATGTCGATGAAGTTCTACTTGCCATAGCTTATGAGCCTCAACTTCTTGGATGTTGTTCACATCAACTGTTAACTCTATTAGTCTCTGGTTTGTTCACATACAGTTTTTCAGTGCTTGCCTGGTTGGGCCGACTCATGAGTCATGACAGATCCATTCTACTGTCTTATACAAAATAATGTTAGCGAAAAGTAACTTATTCAAAACGAACTATTGTCGATTAACCGATTCACCACAACGTACCTGAACTATTTAAAAAGGACAGCACGTGAAGAGAAGCTACATAGCATTGAGTATAGAACATATGTTCTATACTCGATGACTATAGTATTGATTTTTTGGTCTCAATCTAAAAATGCGACAATTATCAGGAGTTATGAATTGGGTTTTAAAAATCTAGACAATGTAGTGACAATTATACCATACCATTTATTTATTAATATATTGATTAGTTGGTTGCGCTCGTGGGTCCAGTGGTTATAGAGTCCCTGCTTCCAATGCAGAAGGTCCCAGCTTCGAATCCCAATATACAGGCAGAAGACTTTAAACTTCTGATATGGATTATTAAGTCCGTCAACCCTTGGCTTAGGAATGTGTAAACCGTGACGTTGGCAATCATTAGTTAAATACTAAAAACTGTGCTTGTAGCCAGTTATTTTTGATATTTTCATTCCAAAACCTTCAAGATTGCAAAATTTGAGTTGTATGACATTTTGTACTATAGTTACACATATTTACGCAATACATTAATTATTGTTAGCAGCTCTTTTTTTGAGTACTATGTAATCATTGTTTACAAATAAATTTAAATTGAAGTAGATATTATCATGGACTTATAATAGTAACTGGTATGGTTCAAAAAGTAAAAAATTACCAGAATCAAATATTTGAGATAATATAACATATAATATATTTCAATATATTTTTCCAATTATTGTTTTACCTTAATATCGATGAAAAATGCTTTCAAGTAATCAATAGTTAAATACAAAGAACTCAGCGTGTAGCCATTTGTTTTCAAATTAATCATTAAAAAAACTATATAATTGCAAATTTTTACGTTGGTATTCCATTTTGCAAATTATTTAGGCATCTTTACCCCACTATCAGACAAATTAAAACAAATAGGAGAAAATAATATTGATTGAAGGTAATTAGTAAATCAAATTGTGCTTTACTGCTGGAGTGAATATCCGGACAGTTTTCATACAGACTGGCTTTCGTGTTTTTTTTTTTTTTCACAGTCTGAAGGGATATGAGAAATTTACATATTTACACGAGGAACATGAAAGTACTTAGCACTTTTTGATTTCGTGTTTTAGACTGAATGTGTGATAAGAAGAAGGATTTTAACATAGAAACAAAACTGCAGGAACGTTTCTCGATTTGTTTTGTCGGGAAACACTCCCGTAGGTGTAATTGATATTATTACTACAATTCAGAATTATTTTGTTTGTTGGGGCGGACTTTTTTAATTTCTGAATTGTAGTAAATAATATGCAGGAACATTGTTAGGCCCAAAGCGTAGTTCACATCGTTCTAACTAATCTAATACTCATTTATTACTTCAATTATCACGATTGCATTGAAATAAGTTACAAAAGAGTATTGATGAAAATTACTGTTGAAAGCAATTCAAAGGAACCGCGAAGATGGCCGTACAAGAGCTCCACGTGCGGTCTGCACATTGTGACTCAGAAGAAGACGAAGAAGAAGAAGAAGAAGAAGAAGAAGAAGATGTTATCCAATACACGTGGGCGAGCCAACTGAGATAATGTGTTCCCTTTTACAGAATTTGTTTGGCTTTCAACTTGACAATATAATTATAAAAATGTCCTCCTTGGTTATACACTGACATAATTGTTCATTGTAAAGGAAGTGTGTCCGTGTGCGGCTGATGGCCTCCTCCCAAGCACTTTGAAACAGCTTGTTTGTCTTTGTTGTTCAACCTCTGTAATTTGAAATGAGACTTGCCTGGTTAAAGATGTTATTAAGATTTCTCCACCCGCCGTGCATAATTCACTTCCTGTTCCCAACCGTTTCAGTTTCCATAGCAACTAACGATATAATGAGGTCGCACCGGCCGCCGTGGCCAATGTGAAATTGAGCCTACTGAAGATGACTTCCATCAATTATTATAGCAGTTAGTGCGGGTCTTCATTATCTAGAAAGCGGGGTAATAAATTATAGCCAAACTGTAATAACTAACGGTGATGGGATTTCCATTAGTAATTTGCTGCTTTTCGTACTAATATCCTATAATTTGTATCCAAAGTATGCAATGATTATATTGTAAAATTTGAATGAAATATGCACGAAAGAGGTCATGTAAATTCTAGCAGCTAGCTCGGAATTATAACTTTAGGCATAATTCTGGAAATGCAAACAATTAAAAATATCCATCACAATCCATCTTAGTTATAGAAACGCAGTCGTCTATGTTAACCTTGGTCCAGAAGCCACTTTTGTGAACATACCGTATTTTTAAATGATTGTTTTGTTTCAAAATTTGATTTTACAAAAAATTCGATCTTTCAAAATATGTATTTATTTTTTATTTATTATTATTATTATTATTATTATTATTATTATTATTATTATTATTATTATTATTCAATGATCATTGGCAACATCATTATAATGGATATCATCACGAACGTGAATTAAATGGGTGGGAAATGGGTTACAATTACTTTAAAGTCACCATATTTAGTAAGTGTTCGAGCCAGTTAGCCCAGTCGTGATTCACGTAGTTTATAGTTTTCCCTACCCCTTTACCCGCCTAGCTTATCTTATCTCTTATAGGCCTTCCCTAGGCAGGTAAATTGGTTCTGATGTCGGACTTCATAGCGTTCAGACCTGCATACGGCTTTTTGTTCTAGACAGCGTATTCACAGTTGCCTCGAGTGCAATAAGTATCCTTCGTGGTCACTCTGAAACCTTTCACTCTGTGATTCTGTCACTCTGTAACCAAGTGCATTATTCTATGTGTTATTTAAGTTGTTTAAGTTGATCGTGTACATTACGTATGGGTTTTGCATCATCATTTACTACTTTCATCATCTATCCTCTCCCCATTTCATTTGACCCTATGCTATCCTATCATTTTATCTCTTCGTCACCTTTATCAGCACCACGGTCAAGCGGCAAGTTCGCAGTCGCCATGCAGTCCTCTCTCGAAAAAGCAGTTGAGGTAAGCTAGCCTGTGACTTTTTTCTTTCTTTTATCCTCTCTTATTTTTTTAAAATTTTGTATTATATTGTTTCCTATTGTCGCCTTGATGCCAACAGTAAGTAAGTAAGTAATTAAGTAAGTAAGTAAGTAAGTAAGTAAGTAAGTAAGTAAGTAAGTAAGTAAGTAAGTAAGGTTATAGTAAGTAAGTAAGTAAGTAAGTAAGTAAGTAAGTAAGTAAGTAAGTAAGTAAGTAAGTAAGTAAGTAAGTAAGTAAGTAAGTAAGTAAGTAAGTAGCTTTATTTTGTTGTAACACATTATTTTACAGAATAATATAATAAGCAACACAAATTGCGAGGTTCAGCCAACCATTATATGAGCTGCTATAGTATAGGGTCAGTTCTTTTTACAATGTAATATGTCCATTTAAAATTTCACTTTCACACAAGTGGCTTATTTCACATATATTCTAGCTCCATATCCACCTTAAATTTTCAATTTAAAAAATGAATTTCTGCGAGGTTATGCTTACAAAGCAATCCGCGATCAGAGCGTATTTCAATATTTCAAATAATTGTCTCCTACACACGCTTGGGAAATTACTACAAATTACCAAAATAATGGCATGTAGTCACGATACGTTTCTAAAAAGTAAGCATTATTTGTAAAGTGTGGTCTGATTGCGCGATACACCCATTCTTACTTGACATTTAGGTGCAAACCGTATAATCTAATATAGGATAGACAATAGTGATTCCAAGTGATTCAGACTAAACCTCTGCACTCTGCGTCATGTCTAGTCTGCTCGATATCATCCTAAAACAAGGTCCAATCTACTGTTTCCTTCTACATTTACGCACTCTAGATTGATGAAATTCTCCCCCTTAACCAGAACCCAACTTCTTATGACGGGACCGGTGAACCGCTTGCCCTTGCTAAGATTAGGTCCGTGGCAAGACTGATAGGCGTGGGAGCCACTTCGGTCTATACGGCCACAATGACGTTAGTGCCTTAATATGGCAGCATAGCCAATGTACAACAACAAACAATCATCACGAATGTTTGAACGAAAGAAACAACACCCATTGTTAGAGTCTTGTCAGTTTCTATAAATGCGTTTGTTAATTTCAAAGCCAAGGACGTTACCACAGCCGTACAATACGGTTAATGAATTGTATTGTATTGATGTCTATTTACATCGGACATCACAAGAATATTATAACGTACATGGCCAAGATCTTTGGCCGGCCATTATTCGGTCGATGACGATACCCGTAATTTAGGCACAGATAAAAGAGTACACTTCTCTATTATCTGTGGTTGAGACAAACAGGGTTGGTAAAGTAAAGATTTCATCACAATAAGGAGTCCGTAGGGCTACTCGGCAATAATAAAGATACAGCTTCATCAAAAGAATATTATCGAACATTGCCGAAATAGAATACAATACAATAGTGGCCGAAACATGATAAAATATTTACAGACACCAGGTTTGATCGTATTCATACACAGCCAAAGTGAATACTAAGAATAAGTAGAAAGTTCATAAATAACGTACAATGCCGAAATAATTCCAAAGATAAATCCAATGGAATAAAATAAACAAACAACTATTCGATGAGCTAAGCGAAGACTTGAATTTCAGTTACCCCGAGAAAAATAGCTCGGGTGTTTTTTGTTTGTTTGTTTGTTGTTGTTTTTTGTCTGTTTGTTCGCTCTCTACCGGGGAAACGGCTTATGCGATCTTGATGAAAATTGAAGGGGACCTTCGAAATCTCTGAACTTAGATCTGCTAAGTTTTTTGGTACAATCAAAGAAATATTTCTCATAAATATCGTACTTTTACTATTTTTCCCGATTTTTAATGCGATATTTTCGTGATATTTGGGCCGATTCTGACCAAAAAGGTGGGGCTACAACGTTCATATTGTAGTATCTTTTGAAAGAAAAAATGAAAAAGTTGGCCAGAATTCATAGAAATAAAGGTTTTAATATATTAAGCCTTTTACAGGTGTTTAATTAACAAGAAACTATAGAAACCTTACAAATTACAATAATCTTTGGGCCTGGAGATATTAACATTCTATTGTTAATTGGTATTTGGCCTACCATTGTAATTCATACTATTTACTAGGAAGCTTCGCAAACGCTTTTTTTAGTCGCGTTGATGGATGAGCTTTTTTTTAAGTTTATAGTTTGCGTGGGATATCTTTACTTTTGCAAGTGCTTTGTTTTGCTGCCTACACATTGTAGGTGATTGTTGTAAAGTTTCTATTGTTACTTGTCAATTGATATTATTTACCGTAAACAAATTATATTAAAAGCTTTATTTCTATGGATTCTGGCTAACCATTTCAACTTTTTCTTTCAAAAGGTACTACATACCATAACCTTAATGTCCATGTATAATATGAACGTTGAAGCCCCACCCGTTTGTGCAGAATTGGCCCGAATGGCACGAAAATATCGCACACAAAATCGAAAAAAATCGTAAAAGTACGATATTCATGACAAATATTTCTTCAATTGTATCCAAAAACAATACTCCTCTAAGTTCAGAGATTTCGAAGGTCCCCTCCAATTTTCATCAAGATCGGAATGCCGTTTGCCCGATAGAGAGCGAAAAAACAGACAAAAATACAAAAACAAACAAAAACAAACAAACAAACGAACAAACAAAAAAAACACCCGAGCTAAATTTTTTTGGGGGTCAGTGAAATTGAAGTCTTCGCTTCGCTCATTCAATAAAAATTATCCTTATTTGCAATGAAACTTGAAAAAGTAATGAGTTTCTACGCATACAAATAACTTAGTAGTCATTACTCATTGAATAGAAATAGTTAACCTTAAAAGCTCGTCCATCAACGCGACTAGAAAAAGCGTTCGCGAAGCGGTCTAGTAATTCAATATATGGGGAACTTATTGGTTGGGAGGTCCAACACAAAGGCTAGGCCCAAATCATTGGAAAACTAAAAGTGAGTTATACCTGCAGATATGGATTTACTTTCGCCCGAAAATAAGTCTGTAGGTCTGTAGGAGGGTGGTTTTATTTTCGGCCCATATTGACCCAGTCAACAATTAGCGCCCAAAAAGGACTTTTGCCCGAACACCCATCTTACTCCCTACAAACTCCTTATCGGGCGAAAGTATAGTGCAAGCGAGGGCCTCAAAAAGCACATAAAACAAAGAGAAATGTTGAGGGAATGTTGTATATGTTAAAACTTTATCCTTCATTTATTACTTTTTTGCTAGTTGTTTTAATAAAATAAAAACACTTCAAAATGTCGCCGGGCCCCACCCAACCCCCCCATCCGAACAAGTTCAAATATGGAAAAACTCAAGACTTTTGCTTTCTTTCCTTATTTATGCTTCGAACAGCTTTTTATTCTCTTTTATGTGGGTTGGGAAAACAGCAAACAACGAAATCAATTGGTGCGGCATGTTTCTATAAAAAGGGAACATTTTGCTTTTCCCTTGTTTTAATTTGCGTAATAACATTTTATTTTGTATCAGTTAAATTTAACCGTACACATCACTATTTATTTTGAGTGAGACAAAGCCAGTGGTTTGCTCCATAATACGAACATGTCGAGTTTCATTCCAGCTTCGAGAACTGTTGGTGGAGGTGCCGGGTTGAATAATTCCTTCTTTGGGCCCCTCGTCCTGACCTCCAGACTGTGTACCCGAAAACATTATGTAACAATCCTTATAGATTGGTTTCAATGTCAACTTAAAAACCCATGTCAATCGAAAGACATGTTCGGTTTTATCATGAGACATGACGACATGACACAGACGGACAGATACGTGCTATAAAGATATATCATTTCACCCTAATATATGGCACAGTTGTATATAAGAAAAATGTGGCTCGTTGGTCTTGTGTGGCTCGTTGGTCTTGTTGTGTGGCTCGTTGGTCTTGTGGTTAGCGTATCTGCTTCCAATGCAGAAGGTCCAGGGTTCGATTCCCGCTAAAGTCAGAAGTTTTTTAACTTCTAATTTGGACTTCAGTCCATCAGTTCTTGTCTTAGGAGTTTGTAAACGGTGACTTTGGAGCCGTCCTAGCAACGAAGCACATAATAAATTTCAGAGTTGTTCTGAATCGGCCTTGTTGATTCTGGCGTTGATTCGCGGGTGTTCGCACTGTCCATACCACTGATTGCTATATTTCCTATTAAAAATATCGATCTTTGGTTGGTTATCGTTCACTCGTCGATTGCGTCGGGGCCTGCAGGGTTGGCTTGGTCGCTTTGATTTAAAGTCCCCCACTGAAAATCAGTTATATAACTGAGTGGGTAGACTCTAAATAAAATTTATTTATTTATTTTATTTTTAAATAAAACATATGTTAAGTGTGAAAAGGTGCTCAAGGAAGAAATATGCAACGAAATGAGACCGGTTCTTAATTCAAAAGGTTAAGCTCACTGGATCCACAATATTGGTGCTGGTATACGTTAGATCGACAATATACTACTGTTCAAGAACATAGACGTAAAGCTTACTCTAATTCATAGAAATTAGGGCGCTTCTCTTCACCTTCCTGTTCGTCTGCTTGTGTTGTCACGTCTCATCGTGTCCATGAACAAAGATGATACAGAATGTTTTTGGTGACTCTGGGGGTC
Source organism: Sweltsa coloradensis (assembly GCA_024449915.1). Lineage (NCBI taxonomy): Eukaryota > Metazoa > Arthropoda > Insecta > Plecoptera > Chloroperlidae > Sweltsa > Sweltsa coloradensis. The sequence goes on along the minus strand of JAMZAV010000236.1, from coordinate 327,781 downwards.
ACGGAAGTGGCGCGAAATTTACTTAGAATAGAGGATATTTTTGGACCCGGCCCCTCCACCAAAGTTTTAACGCGGGATTATAACAAGAAAATTTTCTATAATAAATGCTGCATGCAATGGGTGCAATGAGGTGCACGCCTACTTGTCAGCTGTGAGCTGTTACGAATCGGCAAACGGCATGCTTCGTCCAGCATTAATTGAAAGCATTTTTCTCTTTTTTTATGTACCATGGGTTTTGTGTCTTTTAAATATCGCATTATACTCCTCTCGTGTTCTATACCCGAGCTGGACTCAAGAATATATTAGAAAAACACACTTTGATCAAATTCTTTAGAAATTTTGTTTTTAAGCATATATATTCTTTATATAATGATTTACACAAATGATGCTCGTAATACAAGAGTTTCAGACTGATGAAACTACTGTGCAAAATTTGTTATATCAAAACTAGAAACCAACATTTTGGTTGTGGTGGACAGAGTTGACTACATGGCCCCATTTTCCACCCATACGATGTGACAACTTTTATCACCATTTTTAATAAATGAAAATGCGTTTTGAATAATTAAAACGCCATATTGTTTGTGATACTGCACGTGGTCTTTAATTTAGTAAATCAAATGTCATGAGTATGAGACTTCTCTAACATTGTATTAATTCATTTAATTATAGTAAATACGACCAGTGAGAAAGAGTCCTGCTGCTAGAACGTATTGACCAACGAGACGTTCAGAACACACAAATGTGGTGTTATGACAAGAAACACGCAACTCCCGGCTCCTCTGTCGCGGATTCCCTGTGTAATTATCCCGCTCGCCTCACACCTCAATAACACGTACTTATACCCGGTCGCCTTTCAACTGACGCCGCGCTCGAATCACGCCAACACTACTGCGCATGCACTATAATCAGAACGATAATTATTGAAGCTGGAGGTGAAAAAAAATATGTTGGATTTAAGCAATTCCGAGGTCGCTTCTGTTGTAACAACATGCTTTGCCTCGCAGTCTCCTTGCTATCGAAGCTGCAAGCACCTCGTCTCGTTGAAACAATAAGCTGTGCATTGTTTTATTGACAGATAGACAAACAGACAGACATACTCCGTGCTCCTCCTGCTCCTCCGGGCTCCTCTGCCTCCTCTGCCTCCTGGCTCCTGGCTCCGGCCTCCTCTGGCTCCTCTGGCTCCTCTGCCTCCTCTGCTCCTGGCTCCGGGCTCCTCTGGCTCCTCTGCCTCCTCTGCCTCCTGGCTCCGGGCTCCTCCAGCTCCTCTGCCTCCTCTGCCTCCTGGTTCCGGGCTCCTCTGGCTTCTCTGTCCGCATATGCACAATGTCTTCCACAAGTAAAACGTGTTTTCCCCACCAGCCGCGCACCATCCGGTGGCAAACAAGCTATACTCACCCTTGAACGCAGCGCTGCCCCTCCTACTAAAACACTTCCCCAATTACCTTACTAATTCTTTGTACTAATCATAACCTAACTATAGGTTAGACAGCGGATAGCACGGAAATTGTGTTAATTAAATGGTTCTAATGGCTTCCAATTGATAACAATTACTTTTGTGAAACAGGGTATAGTCCGCATGCACTGGGTGCACAGAGGTGCCTACTTTGTCAGCTGTGAGCTGTCACGAATCGTCTTTATTTTCTCAGAACGACAATAACTCGAGAACTTTTTATGTTATATGCCCACTTTTCGGCACCTATTAGTAGTTGTTGTGTTACGAGGATTCCAGTCCAGCAGATGTTTTATTATTAACGAAAATTATAGATTGTAAAATACTAATCAAGTCCAAATCCATGTGTCTCAATTACTTTCAGTTTGATATGCTCTCGTCATTGCTTATGTTATACACATACATGGGAATGGTAGAGAAGTACAATAATAATATCGATTACAAATTTCAGCTCAAACATGGAGTTACCCTTTAGACAAAAATGTTGCATAACAATAATTGATGTACCCATAACCATTTACATAATTTTATTTTATTTACATATTATACATCACCATTTACACTTTAATTTACATTTACATTTACATTTACATTTACATTTACATTTACATTTACATGAACATTTACATTTCAATGGGTGTTAAATATAACTAAAGCGATTGTAGATTAATAACGAAACTAAGACAAAGAATAATATTATGAAATGTAGGATTGCCGTTTCCTTTGGAAGGATCCTAACTAACCCTTGATAGATTGCTTGCTTTCGTAGGAGTGTTGAATTAACAAAAGACAATTCGATTTCTGGGTAGTTTTTAGAAAATATCCCCAAGGAAGGAAGCTTCAATACTGATCAAATACGACCCCATCCCCCATGTGATTCGGTCGTCTGTCGGTCGGACGCAAGATCTCCGCGGTCTCGCTCGGACGAACCCGATGACACCCGATGACAACCGGATACCCGCCACGAACCGGAGGTTGCTACAACAATACGCGACACAGGAAGCGACGCAGATATTGCTTATTTGTTGTAAAGCGCCGTCTGATATCCTTGGTAGAACTTCGAATTTCCGATGTCATTTTGGGATTCTTTTTAAAATAGCGTGCTGATGTGGTGATGCGTGCACACTATCATACATATTGTCGGTTTTTAAGATAAAATATAGTTTTTGCTATAAACAGTGATTGCAAAGTTGTATACAATGTTCAAATCGAGATCAGTTATCTTTTATTCCTGGTATAACCTTGTGCGATATGTAGGCCTACAGATTACGTAATTTTGTTTTTGACCTAAAGTTTCAAGGTAGGAGGCAAGGGCGAACATCCAAGACATTCATGAAGTTAAATGTTGACTGCACTTGACATAACCTACAGTACACTCAGGTGTTACAGCAGTAAGCCCTGTCGTCAACAATGGACTTATTTGTTACGTTATAGTATGATATAGTTGAGAATGAATGGCCACGGGCTGTTTCATAAGTATCTACCATGTAGCCGAGAATAAATATTGAACATGATCCATCCAATCCAATTATTATTACACTAAAACAATGTAAATAATATAATTAATGCTATGCAAGCCTGACAAGGATGAAGTCACGGAGCGAAGTGATTTTATGTAAAGTCTTGCTCAAATGTAGAGGGGTTCCGGTTATAGCTCCTAGGTCCCACCCTTCCTCCGTGCTAAGCCCAACCAATCACCATTCATCAGTCAGCAAGAGGTAACACTGTTTGTTTGTTTGTTCTTTTATGCATCCTTGGAAATAAACCCCCGTTGGGTATTGTACAAGAACACGGTTGTAACCTCTGATCCTCTAACTCCGCTGCATCCAGTGTTTAAGATGTATACAAAGATCCGGACCCAGATGTTGGTGTATTTTTATACTCGGCACCTCCACCGTTATCATTAGCCTTGAACACGGAAACAAGCGTGAAGTCTTTCTTAATTCGACAACTAGTGCGGCTAAATGCATGGTCCTTACTTCTCTCTACCAGCACCAAAGTAACAGTATATCAATCATAAAACATAACACCATTTGTAAATACATGGTTTCATGTTTTGTAACTTTTTGTCAGAACCCCAAATATGAAACTATTAATTTATATTACTTATCTTTACAATCATAATTTTGTAAATTATTGCCAACGAAGAAGCTTTCGTTTCTCTTTATTTCATAAGCGTGTAAACTTGAAGACCCAAGAAGCATGTGAAACAAATAGTCTCTCAAAACTCAAAAATCCAATCCTGCGTAAAATGCATGTCCACATAACTCCCAGAATAGTGAATTCTGCTAACCCGGCACCTCCACCAACATGAGACTAGCTCCGTGATTCTTATCAGTAGTACGACCTATAATGAACAAATTGTAGGATTGGGTAATAACTAATTAAACGTTATTAATTAAATTAAAGTGCTAAACTAGCGAGCAAAGTTACCAGATCAACAGATTGTCAAAAAAGAACACACAAGTCAAACCTTATCCAACATTTACACCTCTTGGGGGAGGTGCAGAGGAGTACACAAAAAATCCTCTATAAAAAGGCTATCCCTGCTCCCTGACCACAAGGTACACACAATCAAATATAGCATCTTTGTTGAAGGGCAATATGAATAAAAGAATACGTCAATCGGAGGTTGTTTAGGTATGTTATCTTGAGACGTGAGACACACAGGCGGACGGATAGAAATAAATAAAAACATTCGTATTTAGAGTCTACCCAATCAGATATATAACCTATTTTTAAGAAAAGGTGTGCGTGTACGGTATAGGGGAGCTTCGCCCCGCTCTCTCTTGTAACATAACAATTCATAATTACTACAATATGCTCTTGGCTGTTCTATTTGTATAGTTGGATGAGCGTAGCGAATAAATTCCATTTCACTACACTGGAGAAAAAAATCCGGAATGTTTTTTCTTTCTTTCTTTCTTTCTTTCTTTTCTTTCTTTCTTTCTTTTTTTTGTATTTTTGTGTGTTTGTCCGCACGATTCCGGCTAAACCGATACTCCAATTGCGATGAAATTTTATGGAGGCCTTCGAAATCTTTGAACTTAGAACTGCCACGTTTTTGAGCGCAATCGAAAAATTATTTCTCATTAAAATCGCAATTTTACGATTTTTTCGATTTATAAAAAATTTCTTCGACTTATAACACCTACAGGCTTTATCTGATTGTTATGATTTTTTCACAGAACCTTAATTTTATGAATTAATATATTCGTGTGAAATTTGAGCGCAATCGAATAATTATTTCTTATGAAAATCGCAATTTTACGATTTTTTTTTTTTAAATTACGATTAACTAAAAAAATTAAAAATTTAAGTTTATTTTTTATTTAATTTAAATTAATTTAAAAAAAATCTTCAACTTAGTAATGATTTTTTCACAGAACAACAGAAAATCCGCATAACACATGGCAGCTCAATACACCAATTACGCTCATCCAACAACGCGGCGGGACTTAAGCGTTTTCCTAATATGTGTACAACATACCACGTCTAAGCGGTATCCGAACACGATGTCCGATTGACATGCGGTTGGTTTTTATATCATTGTCCTTGAACCAGGATGATAATGTTTTTAGTGACCTTGGTGGTAAGGGTGGAGGCTGGAGGAGCTTTATACAGCCACCAGAATGCATGATATGGTACTCACACTATATTACTGTGCGACAATAAGCGCCGAACATATTTTAAGGGTAACCCAACCCGGCGCTGCCTCCAAAGTAAGAAACGGTGATTTTTTTGTATGTTTCTTCGACGAACTGTTAATTATGTAGGTTCCCTCCCTCTGTTACGTATATATTCTCGTCCCCTTGCTTAGTTATTTATATGACCTTGAATACAGCATTGAATATGGATATTAAATGCGCTTTAGCAATACACTGAACAAAGTAAACAGTTTTCAAATCAATCGCTTGAATGTTTGCAATAAATAACTCGTATTTACAACTCGATTAGTTGAGCGTGTATAGAGGGCAACATCTAATATCCCTTTCTCCCGACTCGAGATGGGAGCTGTCTTCGCCCTGCTGTGGGCTTATAAGCTGAAGGCAATCGCCCTTGTAATCCTCTTTGACGTGTTTCGCCGACAGCTAACTAATCCTCTTGTAATCCTATTGGCTCAACGCAAAACAAATCGAACAACAATTACGTCATGGCCAAGCAAGCTCGATATCAGCAGTGGTATACACAACAATATTTCGTAGTGATCTGAGAGCTGCCGGTGAGTTTTGGGGGTAATCACAAAAAATAATTAGATACCGGCTAATTTCTGTTAGTATTAATTTTAAGTTTAAAAAATAAATATCGGGTTCACCATAAGCAGGGGGAAAATAGCTTAACTGTTCAAAATCTTTCGAATTATAGGAGTCATAATCCACATCTTTTGTAAGAAATAACATGCCAATTTGTATACACCGATGACTTTTGAGGATTGTGCACGGTACAAGCTACAAGCACCTTCACAAGTATGAGCGGACTCGGTTCGGGATGTAATTTCTATGCAAATATTTTGTATTTTGGTGTAGGTCTATATTTACGCAGTGCCTCAAGAAAAAGTTTTCAAAAAATATGTTTCTTTTGTATTTGCACGTATAAGGTCCCAACTTTACTAAGACCCCACTACCCCATAAATAAGGGGTTAAAGTGAAGTCAAACTGCATTGAGTTTTACCTAATTGCTTGTCAATTTGCAATAATTTGTTATATGGTAAAATAAAAATAGAAATAATTTTAGGTCGAAAATTTTCCTTTTCCGTGATTTTTTTTCTTGCCTGATTATAAAAAAATAATGATAATCTAATACTTTGGGGCTGTCCATGTATGCTTTATTGACATATGTTAACTTTCATGTACGTCGGGACGAGTGCTGCATGGCCGAGCTAATGTAGCTATTTGCCAACATCTTCCACGATCGGTAAAATAATCTAAATTAAAACATTAGGAAAGGAGTTCTCGATATAATAAAACACACATCCATCCTGTTCATTGTACATACACATCTTCCATATCCGCAGGCTCGTTTCGTTATCATATGTCATGTCTTCCACCTGGACTACGTCACTTTCACCAACATACGTTTGTCGTATACCCACACTATACCTCATCGAACAGTTTTTATTAATAGTAAACAAAAGCAAAAAATAAACCACTCTTGAAAAAAACGAACGTGTTCGAAATAGCGATACATCGGACGGTCAAAAAACTCTTCACGGATAAATCGATGAGCGCACAAAAACAATCCGCTTAGCTAGTTTACTGCCTGTCTTTAATTAGCCGGCACCGGAGAATCAATCACGCAGACAGAGGCGCATGGTATAGGTGGACACCTCGCTTAATGTATCATTACTAACGAAGGGTAATTATAAGCACAACTATGTTCGAATCTCAAGTATGCCCATGCAGTCGCTTCTCACCACACGAAGGGAATTACGTAACAGGTTGTTAACCAGCTCTCTCCGCACTCCTAAAAGATTATTTGTCGTTTATTTAAATGGGCTTTTATACGAGCAGATCGGGGAAGCGATCCCTGGATTTACGAGGAAATGTCAAATATAATTGTCATTAATATAAAGATATACAATTCTTAGTTTTGATATTACCTTTATTGACAACAATACTTGGTCACACCAACGATATTGATGACGCGGTTGACGCCATAGTTATGATTTATTTACATGTATTTTCTGTAATCCTGAATTAAGATTCATGTTTATCCAAACACTTCCGACTAGAAGGTACCCTAAGCGAATACTCGTTGAATACGTTGATCCTTTCTTCAACTGGCAGACAATTGCCAAAATAAGAGAGTTATTATATAATAGTATTATTTCGAAATTTGTTCAATATCACTGTCCGTATATATTACTTTGTGTGCATTTATGTGTAATAGTTTTATTTATCGTCCTCAATTTGTGAATTAGGTTTTAAACTGAATGGGATTGCAATAAATAAATATATAAAAAAACAAATAAATAAATACATAATTAGCAATGAATACAATATTTTAGCAAAACAAACACATAGTAAGTTAAATAATATCAAAATTGCAAAGTGTTTTGGGTAGTGAGTAAAATAAAGAATATTGAACAGACTTTACATAATATGGTAATAGGATCATGGTTAATAATATTTACCCGTGTATGTGATCACAATATCGGAAGAAAGAGAAAAACGAAAACAAAATAGGTGATTGTTGGATGAGCGTAGCGAGAGCAGCGAGCAAAGCGAAGACTTCAATTTCACTGACCCCCAAAAAATTTAGCTCCAATGTTTTTTTGTTTGTTTGTTTTGTTTTTGTTTTTTGTCTGTTTGTTCGCTCTCTACCGGGCAAACGGCATATGCGATCTTGATGAAAATTTGAGGGGACCTTCGTTTTCTCAGAACTTAGAGATGTATTATTTTTGGGTACAATCGAAGAAATATTTCTCATGAATATCGCACTTTTACGATTTTTTCGATTTTTAGTGCGATATTTTCGTCACATTTGGGCCGATTCTGACAAAACGGGTGGGGCTACAACGTTCATATTTCACATGGACATTAAGGTTATGGTGATGTAGTACCTTTTGAAAGAAAAAGTTGAAAAAGTTATCCAGAATGCATAGAAATAAAGGTTTTAATATAAGTTTTTTGAGGAATATAATAACAATTAACAAGTAACAATAGAAACTTGACAACAATCACCTATAATGCGTTCAAAAAGCACTTGATAAGTAAAGAGATCCCACGCAAACTAAAAACTTACAAAAAAGCTCATCCATCAACGCAACGGGACTTGAGCGTTTTCCTAGTAATTATCAAATTATTATTTCAAAGGGAAAAAAATAACATAAAGTACATGTTATATTTTTTCCTACTATATTTCGCATGGAATATAAGTTCAGTTCAGACTTCAGATCACCAAATTTTCATGTGCATAAACGAGATTTGTCATTTACGGTGAAATCTTGTACTACAGATTATAAATTCTGTTATCTGTGCTTTCAATAATATTTATTTTCCACGAAAAATTGCCAGCGGCACCGTTAAAGATGCTTATGGTCGTTCGTCTTGCACAACCGGTATAGGCAGTATTTGATATAATTAATAAATAAATAATAATAATAATAAATTTTATTTAGAGTCTACCCACTCAGTTGTATAACTGATTTTCAGTGGGGGACTTTAAATCAAAGCGACCAAGCCAACAAGGCCGTTGTTGGTATCGCACGATTAAAACCAAACACGTTCTCTAATAATGATATACGTTTTTGTTGACATGCATTTTAACAAAGATGACACATTATGGCTTTTGTGACCATTGGGATAAGAAAGGCAACGCTAGCCGTTTTAAACGGATAATATTTTTGCGCTTTGCACCCCCACCACCGGATATATTTCAATGCCGAGTATTTTATTTTCTGAACCCGGCACCTCCACCAAAATAATTCTATTCTGTATTCACGATGAAAAGAGATTCGTGTTCTTCTCGATAATCCGTTGGAAAAGCAGCTTCGCTCCCTATATTGGGCTATCCCGTACCTTTGCTTGTAAGTTGTAACTATACTTTCTATTATGCATAGCTTCGTTTTTGGTTTAACCATTTTATCTTGAACACTCGGATGTTGATTTGAAGTTCATTCTAATCGTTATTTTAAAAATAACTATTATACGTGACAATAAGCAATATATTGTCATAGATCAGGCAAGGTTTTATAAAGGGATTCTGCCTTCTAATATGGACAACAACATTTGAAACCACCAATAATAGGACTACATACACATTTTAACAATTTGTGAACAAACATGAATTCGATCTTCATTGAAACTGTTTGGTATGTGATTAACGATGAGAACTAAGCTAATTTAGATAAGATTGACCCTGACCCGCTATCGCCTTCTGCACTCTTTACCATACAAGTGAATACTCTGTTCTTGACAATATTTTAAGTGAGCCTTGAGAATCTCAATACTTGATCCTGTCACTAATTAAATTAAACACGACAAGTGAATACTAAGAGAGCAAAACATCAATTTTGTCACCAACATAGGTAGCGCATGCGCAACGCACGATACTTGATTGGGTAGGTCGATACTCGACACCGGAAATCCTGACTGAAAGGTTTTTTCAAGGTTGACTTCTACCGTGCGAATGCTAGGGATCGAGTCATTTTAAACAACTCTTTAGCATCACTTCACAACTATCCTAAACCCTCACAAAACGGACTTGAAATTGTGTCACATGTCTGGGCCAGTTTCCTATACGAAATGTAAATTTGAATATACTTTGCACTTGCAACAATATTGTTTACAATGTGTTAAACTTTTGCTTGGAACTTTCATCCAATTAACATCTGCTTTTATTATTTGGTATTGACACAAATATTGATTTTACGTGGTAGTTGTTTTAAATTATATTTTGAAATAGCCCTACACGTTATCAAAACTTGACCAAAAAATGCTCATTCATTTTCGCGAGTGTAAATAACGTTTAAAAAGTGTAACTGCTATATAATTTTGTTACGCATTTGGTCAACTGCCAAAACTTGGTACAGTTGGTAACTGGAACGTTTTGTCGATGACCATCCTGACCCACGTTGTCGCCCAAAATAGCCCATTCAACATATATTGCACCAGTCATTTGTGTAGTAAAGATCTTGTCGACAGCTAGATCTTACAAAATAATTATACTGTCAACATTTCATCTTTACAAGATGTTATGTATAATAATTATAAATATATAACCAACATTATATTCTCTTGTATTGTTTGTATTTATGAGCTTTATATTTAATTTGCTATTACAACAGGTATATCCACTAATTAGTGTCAGACATACATGGTACTTCAATGAACACTTAAATCTAATTACATTTACATTTTAAAACGTTTTTATACTACGCCTGCACTTGTACAAGCATTATCGATTAATTGGAAGAGTATAACGAAAAACAACAACGCATTACACTGTACTGTATATACCTCAAGAAAAAGTTCGTCACCTTTTGTTTTGTATTTTTATTATTATTATTGTTTATACTTTGTACTATCCTTATACCACCAAGGACAAACCGTTCCTTGAGTTTTCCTAATTTTTCAGGAAACCTTCGAAATCTTTGTATTTGTAAGCAATCAAAGAAATGTTTCTCATGCAAATCTAACAAGTGTTTTCATTTCAATTAGCGTCAACTTTGTCACGTGCATTGTTGTTTAGATACAATTATCAACAGTATTCTCAGTTGTATGCGATTGTTAGCTTTAATTCTTATTGCATGGTATAATACCTAAGCCTATTTGAAAAATTAACCTCAAAACTCTTGACGCAGCAGCGTAAAGTTTAAAATGTTTGTCGTTTTTTTTACAATGTGTTTGTTATCACTCTCTTGAACAGATTCCTGATTTGTTGTATTTTTTTACTGATAATCCATCTATGTAATGTGATATATACCATATACTTTTTAAGATATATCTAACAGTATGGCCTACTGTATACCTAATTTATTTGACATGACCAGGCATTGTACCGATCACTGAGAACTCCGTTTGCATGACTCCATGATGGCTCTAACCAGTAACCACATATTATATGTTCACACTAATTAGGATAACGAATACATAACAACTAAATTAAGGGTAGATGGAATGGAATTCTTCAACAAATACATTTTTGCTCCCATCTGATAAACTTATCCAAAATGGCTGCTGATCGTGTTGTTGTAATTCAGTTTCACATGTTGGATTGGATTCAGGCCATAAGCATAATGTAAGTGCATAGTTATTGTTCTCCGGTACGCCGGTGCAGGCTATGGTTACGTGCATAGCCTCTTGAGCAAGGTAGTTATACGTGGTTTCAACGTACTCCTTCCTTCCGTGAACCGAAAGATATTAACAATAATGTAATATCGTCGTTGACCGGGAATTCGTCTACTTGATTAGTACAGCAGGCGGTAAGCGGCACTTACAGGTTCGTCTGAAGACCGAGCCTCCAATAGGTATGAGCATGAGCACGTTTCCTAACCATTCTGCACAGTTTAAATCGCAACACGTCTTTCACCGCTCGGAAGATCAAAGAAGCTTCCCTCTCTCCCTCTCTCTCTCTCGGCTATATTTCACATCCGCTCCACAACTTGGTAATTTGCATGAGGGAGTGGCCTCGCAACGAGGGTGTGGCTTGGAGAGTTTTGATTGGCAGTCGAGCGGTGTGTTGTGGCGGGGGTCGAACTGGTACCGCAGAAACGACTGCCGGTCCTTGTTTGCGTTGCGGGGGGGGAGGGCGAACATGTACCAACACGGATACCTATAGCTTGTCATCAGTCATATCCACTACACAAATGCATACCTCTTCTTCTTCTTCTTCTTCTTCTCTTTCTTCTTCTTCTTCTTCTTCTTCTCTCTTCTTCTTCTTCTCTCTTCTTCTTCTTCTTTCTTCTTCTTCTTCTTTTTCTTCTTGCGAGAAAATGTATCATTTATCTAGGTGCCCGTTAGGGCGCCGCAGCCAAGCCGCGGTGCGCTACACACTCAAGCACCTTATACACCAAGCAGAGTTGGGGTGATTTCGAGGTGTTACCCAGCCGTCATGTAACGTGATGTGAACTTGAAAACTATCACAATCGAGGGGATTTAGGTACCTGACAACACATGCCAAATTTTATTGGGGTACGATTATTCCTCTGGTGAAAAAATGGCTTGAAACATGCTCAAAATCACTTTAAGGATGTTAGCTACTGCCTACTACTGCCTACTACTGCCTACTACTGCTACTGCTAACATCTAATACGTCGGCCCGCGATTCTGACCAGACGGGTGGGACTACAATGTTCATATTTTACATGGACATTAAGGTTATAGAAATATAGTCTCTTTTGAAAAAAAAGTTGAAAAAGTTTGTTGGAAGGCTTCCAAATAAAGGTTTTAAAATAAGCCTTAAACACTTGGCATACAATCAACAAGTAACCATAGTTACTTGACACTTGTTGACGGTATAAGCAGAGTTAGGCGGGAAAGTGCGATACGTAAACAAATAGCGGACATTTAAATTTTTCTTCTTTGTGTGGAACGAGAAAAGGTGTCATTATACTCTCATAAAACAAATCAGAAACCGTCCCTGGCCTAGGCCCAGATGTAGAAAATTATTTATAATACAACAGTGTAGGTCTAAAGTTCCATTAGGCTATAGGACTAGATAAAATTATTACTTACATTACATGTTTGACAAGCCTAGCCAACCCTAGGCCAGCACAACATAGTTCTGATATGAACTTGCTCATCTGTTTGTTTACATAATTGCAACAATCAAATCATTTCATACAACTTGTCTTTCGATTGGCCCGCGTTTATGAAGGCACTGCCATCTAGAATAAATATAGAACTTTTTCGAGCTCTTTGCTATACGCAAATCTTTTTAAAGTGTTTGGATTTCGTGATACTCTTTCAACCATAGACATCCTATATAATTGGCTAGACCATCGGTGGTCACTTCGGTACAATTAGAAGCATCTTAAAATGACGTTTACATGTTTCCAAACTTCCGTACAAAGGAAAACATACTAGCCTTTAACACAAATGAAATTTTATCCACCTTTTGTTTTGTATTTTTATTATTATTATGTTTATACTTTGTACATCCTTATACCACCAAGGACAAACCGTCCTTGAGTTTCCTAATTTTTCAGGAAACCTTAGAATCTTTGTATTTGGATGAGCGTAGCGAGCGTAGCGAGCGAAGTGAAGACTTCAATTTGACTTTCTGTTTTTTTGTTTGTTTTTCACTTACGTTCCCCCAAGAAAAATAGCTCGGGTGTTTTGTTTTTTGTCAGTTTTTCTGTCTGTTTGTTCGCTCTCTACCGGGTAAACGGCACATGCGATCTTGATGAAAATTGGAGGGGACCTTTGGAATCTCTGAACTTAGACTTGCTACGTTTTTGGGTACAATCGAAGAAATATTTCTCATGAATATCGTACTTTTACGATTTTTTTCGATTTTTAGTGCGATATTTTCGTGACATTTGGGCTGATTCTGACCAAACGGGTGGGGCTACAACGTTCATATTTCACACGGACATTAAGGTGATGGTGATGTAGTACCTTTTGAAAGAAAAAGTTGAAAAAGTTACCCAGAATCTATAGAAATAAAGCTTTTAATATGAGTTTTTTGATTTTTTGTGCAATATTTTCGTGCCATTTGGGCCAATTCTGACCAAACGGGTGGGGCTTCAACGTTCATATTATACATGGACATTAAGGTTATGGTGATGTAGTACCTTTTGAAAGAAAAAGTTGAAAAAATTAGCCAGAATCCATAGAAATAAAGTTTTAATATAAGTTTTTTACGGTAAATAATACCAATTGACAAGAAACAATAGAAACTTGACAACAATCACCTACAATGCGTAAGCAGCAAAACAAAGCACTTGCAAAAGTAAAGATATCCCACGCAAACTTAAAACTTTAAAAAGCTCATCCATCAACGCGGCGGGACTTTAGCGTTTTCCTCGTATACATTAATTGGATGAGCGTAGCGAGCGAAGCGAGTGGAGCGAAGACTTCAATTTCACTGACCCCCCAAAAAATTTAGCTCGGGTGTTTTTTTTGTTTTGTTTTTTGTTTGTTTGCTCTCTACCGGGCAAACGGCATATGCGATCTTGATGAAAATTGACAGGACCTTCGAAATCTCTAAACTTAGACTTGCTACGTTTTTGGGTACAATCGAAGAAATATTTCTCATGAATATCGTACTTTTACGATTTTTTTCGATTTTTAGTGCGATATTTTCGTGCCATTTGGGCCGATTCTGACCAAACGGGTTGGGCTACAACGTTCATATTATACATGGACATTAAGGTTATGGTGATGAAGTATCTTTTGAAATAAAAAGTTGAAAAATTTAGCCAGAATCCATAGAAATAAGGCTTTTAATATAAGTTTTTTACGGTAAATAATACCAATTGACAAGAAACAATAGAAACTTGACAACAATCACCTACAATGCGTAGGCAGCAAAACAAAGCACTTGCAAAAGTAAAGATATCCCACGCAAATTAAAAACTTAAAAAAGCTCATCCATCAACGCGGCTGGACTTTAGCGTTTTCCTAGTTGTAAGCAATCAAAGAAATGTTTCTCATGCAAATCTGACAGGTGTTTTCATTTCAATTAGCGTTAACTTTGTCATGTGCATTGTTGTTTAGATACAGTTATCAACAGTATTCTCAGTTGTTGCGATTGTTAGCTTTAATTCTTATTGCATGGTATAATTTGAAAAATTAACCTCAAAACTCTTGACGCAGCAGCGTAAAGTTTAAAATGTTTGTCATTTTTTTTACTATGTGTTTGTTATCACCCTCTTGAACAGATTCCTGATTTGTTGTATTTTTTAACTGATAATCCATCTATGAAATGTGATATATACCATATACTTTTTTATATATATCTAACAGTATGGCCTACTGTATACCTAATTTATTTGACACGACCAGGCATTGTACCGATCACTGAGAACTCCGTTTGCATGACTCCATGATGGCTCTAACCAGTAACCACATATTATATGTTCACACTAATTAGGTTAACGAATACATAACAACTAAATTAAGGGTGGATGGAATGGAATTCTTCAACAAATACATTTTTGCTCCCATCTGATAAACTTATCCAAAATGGCTGCTGATCGTGTTGTTGTAATTCTGTTTCACATGTTGGATTCAGGCCATAAGCATAATGTAAGTGCATAGTTATTGTTCTTCGGTACGCCGGTGCAGGCTATGGTTACGTGCATAGCCTCTGAGCAAGTTAGTTATACGTGGTTTCAACGTACTCCTTCCTTCCGTGAACCGAAAGATATTAACAATAATGTAATATCGTCGTTGACCGGGAATTCGTCTACTTGATTAGTACAGCAGGCGGTAAGCGGCACTTACAGGTTCGTCTGAAGACCGAGCCTCCAATAGGTACGAGCATGAGCACGTTTCCTAACCATTCTGCACAGTTTAAATCGCAACACGTCTTTCACCGCTCGGAAGATCAAAGAAGCTTCCCTCTCTCTCTCTCTCTCTCTCTCGGCTATATTTCACATCCGCTCCACAACTTGGTAATTTGCATGAGGGAGTGGCCTCGCAACGAGGGTGTGGCTTGGAGAGTTTTGATTGGCAGTCGAGCGGTGTGTTGTGGCGGGGGTCGAACTGGTACCGCAGAAACGACTGCCGGGTCCTTGTTTGCGTTGCGGGGGGGGAGGGCGAACATGTACCAACACGGATACCTATAGCTTGTCATCAGTCATATCTCTTCTTCTTCTTCTTCTTCTTCTTCTTCTTCTTCTTGCGAGAAAATGTATCATTTATTGATTATACCATACTAATAGCAATGATGTTTAGTTTATGTATTTTTTGAGACCTTGTCCGATCAAGATAATGTTTGTACATCATAATAATGTAAAACCAAACGCTGTTGTATGTACTCCCTTGTTGAGTGGGGTGGGGGTTGGGGTTGGGGGAAGATTTATGCCAGAGGAACATATTTTTCTTGTGTTGCTGTTTAGATACACGAAGAAACAGTTATCTAAATACGTATAGGTTATAGGTTTGGATCTACATGCAAAGCTTCTTTTTACAAGTAATAGACAGTGGCTGAACCAAGGTGGGGGGGGGGGGGGGTGTGCTGGGTGGGTTTGGCTCTCCACCCCCCCCCCACCCCCAGAAATCCCAGCTTCAATATCTATCGCAAATCATCTGTTTTCGAAAAAAACATAAATCCATGAATGAATTTCTCTTTTATTTTTCCGCTTAGCAAAGCACATTAAACAAGTTTTAAAAACATCTTTAAAAAAATGCATGCAGTGTAATTGTGGGGCATACCCACCACCCCTCCCACCACCCATTGGGTCGTTTGTGGAGCACCCTTTGTAGTTGTTTCTTACTATTGGAAGCCCTCCCCGAAATATATTCCTGTGTACGCCACTGTATGCATAGTCATAATAATGAAGTGTGAGGTAATTACTAGGGCTGATCGTAAAATTTTATAGCTCGTGACTTCTAAGGCTATTCCAGAGCACACTTATCGATATTTTGAAAGTCAATGGAAAATGGCTAAAAGTTCGTTGGATGAATGATTAACTTGAATAAAAAAGGAAAAAAAATAACTTTTTTTTGGGACGGGACAAAAGCTCAATTTTTGCCATTACCTGCAAATTTTGGGTCAATACGAAAATGAATGTTCTAGATGCAATACCTGATTTTTTACTTTGATTTTTTTTATTGCTTTAAACACACCTTTGTCTCTGGACTAAATACAAGGGAAAATAATTTTAAAATAACTTTTGATGAACGATTTTTTCGTGCTCCGGTTCAAAACCCTTTTTTGTACCATGTGACAAAAAAAATCGCACATCGAAGATTATTTCAGAAAATTATTTTCCCTTATACTCAGTCCAGAGACAAAGGTGTGTTGAAAAAAAAAAAAATCATAGCTCAAAATTGAATATTGCATCTAGAACATTCATTTTCGTATTGACCCAAAATTTGCAAATAATGGCCAAAATAGAGCTTTTGTCCCGTCCAAAAAAAAAGTAATTGTTTCTTCTTTTTTATTCAAGTTCATCTTTCATCCAAACAACATTCAGCCATTTTCCTTTGACTTTCAAAATATCGGTAAAAGTGCTCTGGAATAGCCTTGAGTGAAAACAGTGGATAAAACATCCCTTCCGAATATTTAGCAACAACTGCCAATGTAATCTATCATGCTAACCCTCTACCACAAACAACCGGTGAGGTTGTACAAAACCAAAATGTACTTTGGAAGCAGATAAGCAGATAAGCAGATAATAATAACGCGACAAAAAAAAGCGTTCGGGAAGCGGTCTAGTTATTATTATAAACCTCAAAAAAATTCTTTACTTCTATATTCTGACTAACTTTTTCAACTTTTTCTGTCAAAAGGTACTACATCACCATATAACCTTAATGTAAAATAAAAATATGAACGTGTTAGCCCCACCCGTTTGGTCAGATTCAGCCCAAATGTCACGAACATATCGCCCTAAAAATTGAACAAAATCGTAAAAGTACGATTTTCATAAGAAATATTTCTTCGGTTGTACCCAAAAACGTGGCAGGTCTAAGTTCAGAGATTTCGAAGGTCCCCTCAAATTTTCATCAAGATCGCATATGCCGTTTGTCCGGTAGAGAGCAAACAAAGAAACAAAAAGAAATAACAAAAAATAACAAAATAACAAAAAACACCCGTGTAATTTTTTTTTTTTTGCGGGGGGAGGGTAAGTGAAATTGAAGTCTTCGCTTCGCTCATCCAAAAATTCGAACAATCTGATAAAAATGGTACAAAGAAATGCACAACACAAAATAAACATTACTAGGTCGCTTTGCGAACGCTTTTTGTAGTCGCGTTGATGGATGAGCTTTTGTTAATAAGTTTTTAGTTTGCGTGGCATCTCTTTACTTTTGCAAGTTCTTTTTGAACGCATTGTAGGTGATTGTTGTCAAGTTTCTATTGTTAACTCAAAAAACTTATCTTAAAACCTTTATTTCTATGGATTCTGGCTAACTTTTTCAACTTTTTCTTTCAAAAGGTACTACATCACCATAACCTTAATGTCCATGTAAAATATGGACGTTGTTGCCCCACCCGTTTGGTCAGAATCGGCCCAAATGTCACGAAAATATCGCACTAAAAAATTGAAAAAAATCGTAAAAGTACGATATTCATGAGAAATATTTCTTCGATTGTACCCAAAAACGTGGCAAGTCTAAGTTCAGAGATTTCGAAGGTCCCCTCCAATTTTCATCAAGATCGCATATTATGCCTTTTCCCGGTAGAGAGCGAACAAACAGACAAAAAACAAAAAGCAAAAAACAAACAAACAAACAAACAAAAAAAACAGCGGAGCTAATTTTTTGGGGGGGTCAGTGAAATTGAAGTCTTCGCTTCGCTTATCCAACTATATCCTGTCAAAATGTTGATAACGACATTCACAGGTGTAACTGAACATCTATTTTCGTCGTAACCTTCCCGCGGTTCAAAGTATGGATGGGATAGCTATAGGAAGCCCTATTGACGTTTGCAGGGGTATCGAAGTGGCGACCTTTCGAATTCTAGTATTGTGTGTAACACGTACCGATAGCTATACCCCCATCTATCCCAAAAAAGATTCGTGAGTTGCATCTAGCCAGTTACTAAGTTGTCGACTATAGCCATGCAGATACTAGTTGTTAGTTGTCGACTAAGTTGGTCTACTAGTTACTTACTATTGTCGACTCGTCGCTTTAGTATAAACGAATCTTTTCAAAATAACAACTTCCAACAAACGAAAGACAGCAATGAACGGACATTCTTCAAATAACTCTTGTTTTTTCGGCATCAACACCTAAAATGTATTAGCTTAGTTAAAAAACGTAAATGATTAAATCCCTTTTCATGCTTTTAAAATAACCTATTATCGGTTAACACGATGCAATAAAAACACTTGTCCCAATTCTAGAGCACTCTTAATCACAAACGACCCTTAACTTTGACTCTATAAATTTAATTTCACGGCGACTGTGTGTCTGATAGGAATTGTGAGACCTACCGCCGTCTCATTATGGAGCATTTAAGGCGGTGTAGGGAGCGAATCAAATCGGGTATTATATTGTTGTGACTGTATGGCATTATACCACCTCGAAGTTGGAAGAATTCCAAAGCTATTCTCACAACTACATTGTTCACCCAGATACGCTTCATCGAGTGAGATGCCCTTTTCCAAAACCAAATGTTTTTTTTAATCAGAAATAATACAAAGGTGTCGCTGAATGGGAAAAGAAAATATAATCCAGAAAAGAAGAGTCGAAGGAAAATATTTTTTTGTTGATTATGCATGAATAGGTCTTCGTTGCTTTAGTTCAATCAATTAGACACTTTGATGGGAAAACACACACATATCTTAATTTTATTTGCTCAATAGATTTGCGTTCAACACTCTTGGTGAAATCGATGAACAGGAGCACAGGCACACAACACAAGCAATTCTCTATCGGGGTTGAACTCGGGACTCCAGGCCACATTCTCTCTCTGTCGAACACTCAGATCTCGATTTACTTAATTGTTATTTAATTTTCTGCAGTTATGATGAATTAACTATGAATACAACTGTTTTTTTATCTCACGTAATACCCTTGTGTGTATATCCATATCTTGTCAATTTATTAATATTTATTGAAAACCGACCATAAATTTAAAAAAATATACAAAATATACTTATAGACCAATACATTCTTGATAGAGTTTAGAATTTGGATACCGGATATCTACTTGACTGTTGATTATTCTTACTTTTCTACAAAGGTTTTACGGAAAAGTGCCATGGCATAGAAACATTCATACTTCATATTGATTGTCATGGGTGACTTTGGGCGAACTAATGAATTTTACGTACATGGAGATTCCTGCACCACATTTTTTTTTCACTCAAATGATTGAAAAGTTGTGGTGGTTGACAGTAGCAAGGATTTAAACAACTGATCTGACAGCAACATTTTTACATGTCTATAAGTAATAACTAATAAGTGTCTCCATCAATAAGTTTAGAAAATTAATAAACATTTTCTCTTTTTGGCATATTTACGGTAAATTAGAAACAAAAACATATTTGTAAAAATTAATTGGGCTCTACAAATATAAAAATATTCTAACTTCACATACTGGTGCAAACCACAACATCAGAAGACGATCAGTATAGATCGTGGACAGGAAACTACAATCATGCGAAACAATTAAGCAGTGCATGAAACCTCATCTACAGACACAATTTTGGCACAACCACAAAAAATCCGCTATAGATTGTGCATGTGTAGACTGTACACGTTTAGTCAAGTACTGCAGATGTTCTGCCCAGTTACACCTTCACTCGTTTATTACACAATAAAAACCGATAAGAAAAGTACAACCATTTGTGACAAAGTAATCGCCTGTAAGTGAAAAAAATAAACAATCAATAATTGGGTATTAAACATAATTTGATTGAAATCAAAACCTCTTTCTTCAACCATACAGGTACCAACAGTCATAGAAGCGGAACGAAGTCTTGGCAGATGCGTCAGATGGGATGAATGCCATCGCTAATTAGGGCAAGGCCAACTCTTTCCATGTCAAATCAGATATTCGATTGTTCGATATTTGTTTGTAACTCGCAATAGTCCGTGACATCACAACAATGCTGGTATACTTCTTGGAAATATGATCCGGATTAGATCAGTTAAAACGTGTGGAGGAGGGTGAGGAGGTGATGGCACCATCGTAAGGTTCGACGGTGCTTCCAATCTAAAAGATCTACGGCTCTATTTCAGGATTATGTTTTTTTCCACTAGATTTTATTGAATTCTTAAGATACAATACAACAGGGCAATACAAACAAATAAAAAAATAGTACAATAATTGGATTAAACAAAAAAATGCCTGTCTGTTGCTTTTCAAATATTGAGACAATGCCCAATATTTGTGGGATCAGAGGTGACAGTAATCAATGTATTAGTGAGATGAGTGGAAACGGTTATCTTTCTATTTGTGAGGTCAGTAGTGACGGTTATCTTTGTATTTGTGAGGTCAGTGTAACAGTTATCTTTGTGTTTGTGAGGTCAGTAGTGACGGTTATCATTGTATTTGTGAGGTCAGTGTAACGGTTATCATTGTATTTGTGAGGTCAGTGTGACGGTTATCTTTATATTTGTGAGATCACTGGTGATGATTATCTTTGTATTTGTGAGGTTAGTGGTGACGGTTATCTTTGTATTTCTGAGGTCATTGGTGACAGTTATCTTTGTATTTGTGGGGTAAGTGGTAACTGTTGATAATAATGTTATTATCTAAACAATTCGCCAATTCGGCATTTTGCATATTATATTTCCTTCAATTTAAAATTTTATTTTCACTGCAGGAGTGTACGATGACGATGGCGAAGTACTACCATTGTGGTGAATAATGTTGGCCGAACTATAATAGAATTTGATGATTATAAGTCAGAGGATTATTACTTCAAAATATTTTACAACACAAAAAATAATGTTGTTTTAGATTGTGTTCATTAGCTATAGTTGTGATATCTAGTTGATGACTCTCGTAGGCATAGATTTGATTTGGGGAACTAACGTTGCGCTATTTTGTAAATAATACAATGCCCTTGTAATATATACATTGTTGGTCTATCGAGTGTACTGTAGATATTCGTAAAAAAATAAGATAAATAAGAGATGATAGATAGAATGAAATGTTTGTTGATTATGTATTATTTGATTATTATTTTTGTTTACATCACGTATTGTTGCTTCATTTAGCGTTATTGTTGATTCTGGCCACGTGTGCTTGCGTAGCTTGTTTGGATAAGACTGTACCTTGTCATTGCTACTGGCAAACGGAGGAAGTCACCGTATCGAATTGTTTTTGAAACGAAGAATCAAAGAATAGAATGGAAAAGAGAATGATGATTCGAACATTGAAAGATATTCCATGGGTGATAATGGCGTACGGTTTTGCTGAAAGCATTAGATAGGGAAGGGTATGTATGTTCCCTTGTACGGGACACACTGTGTTGAGTTATCGCTCCTCAACAACCGTGCAATGGCAAATTGTTAACGGTAACGAAAAAGAAATGTTCACCGTGTCTAACCAGGCATAAAGATTAACTAATGACAACACACGGGTAGCGGCAGAGAAACATGGAATATATCATAGAAAGGAAAATCAAATGTTATTTTTATTCGTGTTCCTTTTGAATGTAGGGAGCGTGGCAAGTGTGCCCGTTATACCATTATATGTTCTATACTCGATGGTTATCCCATTGAGTATAACCAAAGGATGGTTATATACTCAAAGGTTATACTGATGTGTGTACGAGAAACCGTCTTGCATTCGCCGGATTGAACCTTTGAGTCAGTAATAATATTATGTGGAATTGTTTAGTTATTTAGATTTTAATTTAGAATACATGTCAATTTGTAACATAATCAAGATATCAACATCATTTAAAAGTTATGAATGTATTTTAAATGAAATGGTATGATGCATCGTGAGACTCTGTGAAGAGATACAAATAATAATCTCACCTTGTAAATTTGTAAATCATACTATAATGATTGAATGATACTACAGACAAATGATACCGTAGGATATGGGATTTCTATTATATTTGAAGCAAATATTCAAAAAAAAAACATTCAAAATATATCAAATATACAACTCCGTACTATTACGGATTTGCTTTAATATATTAGTAGTAAACCTATCTTGATATAATATAATGTTAAACCTGCTCCCACAACCTAAAAATACAAAAAAAATATATCCTATTTTAAGTAAAACAATGTCCGAATAGTGAATGTTACCAACATTTCATGATGTTATAATCATTTAATTTATTTCTAATATCGAACATAAGTAATTTGTCTCGACAATGCTGTCGAATATTGACGTGAATACAATGACACGGTGGTTTAGAATTAATTAGGGACGTGGAAAATGTTTGTGTTGGATTTTATATTGGGGGTAAATTTAATGTTTTCATGGAGAAACAACATCATTTGAATCTTTCTTTTCGATGTTGATTTGTCGGATTTCGAATTTCAAAGCGATTATAAGCAATACAAACTCATTTATAGGTCTAAGGAAAAATACTACAATTTGGAGATGTACACTATCAGTTGGGCCTGGCTGTAGGCCTATGTCGTAACTCAAATTTAATGTAGACTACACAGGAAGATGTCTGGAAGGTTTGGATGTACTATGCAGCAGTAAAACTACAAAGATATACCCATATTATGTTATAAAGCTGAATTCTTAATTTTATGATCGCCTTTATTTATTTTTAAATCATTTTCTTAATCTGTTACAAAGGAAGATAATTCCTAATCAGTTAAACGAACAAATTGAAACATCTACCTCAATACAATTTTCAGGGAACCTTCGAAATCGCAAATTAACACCTGCCAAGTTTTACATTGTGAAATATGTAAGTTAATAAACAAAAAATAGAAAAAATGAAAATTTACGAATTATTCTACTGTTATGTCATTGAATTTGTGTGGAATTGAATTAAATTTATGCTTGTGAAAAACTTGTGTCCATCATTCATCTCCATCCCGATTTTCCCGGATGGATAAAGGTTTATTAACTGGATCTACTATAGGTTTACTAACATAATTAACTTTCTGCCTAGATTGTCTGGTTACCGCCCACTGATGGAGCTTGCAACTTGAGTTAGGTGTCCTGTATCATTGCTGTGATCAGTTTTTGACATGAACAATTTTAAATAATTATATATCTGATATAATTATAAATTAGAGTCAAGATTTTTTGGACTAAACTGTTATCAAGATTTGAACACAAAAATGAAGATTGAACACAAGAATAAAGATTCGCGTTCGGTGGTTTCTTCCGCGAAAGTTTTTGATTATACTCCCTGATTTGCTGTTCCTGATTTTTGGCAAACCTCATATTCGTTTGAGTGGGATCGTCTAATAAATCAGTTTTTTTCTTTTCGTTTTTCTTTTTTAATGTTTTTTCTTCTTTTTCCTTTTTTTCCTTTTTTCCTTCCTTTTCTTTTCATTTCCCACCCTTTTTTATATTTGATTCATTCATTAAATACATTTAATATCATTTTTATTTGTCAACAAAATTGTTGTGTTTAAATGCATTGTTGTTGTGCTACTATTTCAAATATGTACTTAAATGTAGTTTATTGTAGTTTCTGCATCTATGTAATTAGATTTATTTAGTTGTCCTCCTTTGATGTAATTAGATTTATTTAGTTGTCCTCCTTTGTAAATCAGTTTTTATAACTGAATAGGATAGACGTTAAATAAATAATAAATAATAATAAATAAATAAATAAATAAACATGTATTCTTTCTTCTTAACCTTAGTTGCATGAATCTATCACATAGATATTTCTATAAAACCCTTGTGTTGGCTATGATTAACACGCAAACGAAAGGTTATGTTTTAAAAATGATTGTAACAATTTAATAAGGGTAATACTCTCATCGTTTACGAATAATCCTTTAAATACTTACGGACTAAAATAATTGATGGGAGTTTAAAAAAGGAAACCCCATTTGCTGTGATATAAACTTTTCAAAATTGCTTTAGTTTAGTTTTAGCCCCGCAGTCAAGTATTGTTTCTTTTATACGGGAGCACTCAACGAAGCCGAAACCCTATATTCGAGTCTCGGCGACGGGATGGTAACGCTCCTTAAAGATATGTTCAATTTGTCACCAAAACTACCCTTCAGCTTCAGCAAAAAGTTTGGGCTTCGAAAAATACTTTCCAAAGAAGTGATGCCCTGTCTTCTTTTCCTTCCAAAAAAATATTATAATAGTAGTGTATAGACTGTAGACCCTCACCTATATTCTGCAGCTGCGGCTACAACGAGCATTACAGCCCTTAAGTCTCGATAGATATTTATTAAATTTTGTATAAAGCAAGTACATAAACCATATAACCACCACCTCCATTACCATACCATAAAACAATATGTAAATGTTCCTTCTGCCCAGAGAACGCTGAACTTATCTTGGATAAAACATATTTATGCTTATGGTTGATTAAGAAATGTTAACGTTGTAACTATTAATCAGAACGGTCATTTCCTTATAAAGATATTGGCTATTAACGAAATTTCGACTTAAACAGTGGGGTACTAATATTTAAAATAATTATACCAATGTGGTAATATTAGACAAAATGATTTTAATTAATATGTATAAAAATAGTTAGGGAGCGAATCTGCGATATAAACATCACTTTTCATTCCGTCCGTCTGTGCGTTCTACTATGGCTAAACACCAAACAAGACCTCATATTGACATGCGCTTACTTGTTGGCATTGCACATAAACAAGGATGGTATTGATAGATAATGTTTTTCGTTACCCTATATTGGCCGTAAGAAGAGGGTCATGGCTTTCCCCACAGAATATTGTTAAATACATGGAACCTTCAAATGCAAGAATTACGATGGACATTTCGTCTCGAACAGCCAAAGTGCATTTATATGAGACGTTAAGCAATATCCAATCAATCAATACGATGGACATTTTTTTATGGGTAAACTTCTTCTCAAAACCCGGCACCGCCACCAAATAGACCGAAGCAAGTCGATTATTCTTACTTTTGTAAAAACTTGAGACGTTAATTATTTTCACAGCGCTAATTTTTACGAAAAATCTTTGACAAAATTTGTAATTAAATGTAATTGATTTTTATCCTTAGAAATATTTCCTATCACATTCATCTCACATAGTTTGTTATCAACCCACGAAAAATTAAAGATTAATTTTTTGTTGTAAATTCACCCTATAATTAAACCTAAATACACAGGGTTAATATGTTAATTTCACTAGAATTTGCGATAAATAATGTATAAACATACATTTAATGCATTGGAAATTAAAACCGAACCCAAAATAGTCTTAATATTATGAATGGTTTAGATAAAATTAAGTGGGGCTGTATACTATTTCCCTCGTAAACGTCTGCTCTAAGAAGACAAATTTCCCGATGAGTCGCATATAAATGAAACAGTCCGGCTCAGTAGAAACACTGTGAAACTAATAGTCCCATGCCATCTTCAATATGGATACAAATAAATAAAAAACGCGTCTATAAAATAAAGTCCTAGTCCAATAATTGAGCTTCGTGTCTCGCTCTGGTGGTGAAACCGCAGAACTAGTGCGCGCTAACGTGGTGGTAGGGCCTTCCCACGCTGCATGGCTGTGCTCGGGTAATGCGCGCAAGAAACACAGGACAGTAATTACATTTCACGGCGCATGCGCACCAAGTGTGAGCGGGTGCTGAAAACTAAAGGTTTGGTCCCCGTTTATGTTGCTTATGTTGTGGACAATTAAAGAAGAAAGATAAATAAATTAAAGAAATAATCCTAGTTTGTTGCCAACTATTTAACCACCATGTTATTAAAATATATTTTTCAACTGGTATGCGATACTCGACGATCATAATGCTCAAATTGACTGTGAAATCGCCAATTTGTATTTAGAACCACATTTTTCGTAATGAATGACTATGTATGCGATAAAGCTAATTCAACGATATTTTTTCATTATTTACAAACTACAAGTAATTCTGGGACTTTTAACTTTATTGTGAATCCCTAGATATTCTTATAGAATAGCTAAAGCAGAATTTACTAGCTAGAAACTGTTATGTTTGTACCAAGGTTAGTTTATCTATGTATACCACCAAGAATTTTGTATCACGCACTCTGAGATCTTAGTCTATGTTCTTTAAATTTCTTCAGTAGTATGAAAAAGTACGATTTCTATGAGAAATATTTCTTCCAATGTCTCTAAAATAATAACATATATAATTTCAGTGATTTTAAACGTTCTCCTAAAGTTTCATCAAGAAGAAGATCAAGAAGAGCCGTTTGCCAAATATCACGAAAATATCTCATTAAAAATCGGGAAAAAATCGGGAAAGTACGATAATCATAAGAAATATTTGATCGATTGTACCCAAAAACATGGCAAGTCTAAGTTCAGAGATTTCGAAGGTCCCATCAAATTTTCATCAAGATCGCATATTATGCTGTTTGCCCGGTAGAGCGCGAACAAACGAAAAAAAAAACACCCGAGCTAATTTTTTCGGGGGTGGGGGGGGAGTCAGTGAAATTGAAGTCTTCGCTTCGTTCATCCAATCATGTTAAGTGTTATAAGGTATTATTTTATTTTATGCTTTTTTTTAAAGCACAAACGAATAAAATCAATCCACGACAAAAATGAAAATCACTTTTCGGGCGATCTATAAATCAAACTGGAATACGTTTCTTTCCTTCCGTAAATGCCGTTCACTCTTTTGGTCATGTGGTTAACACTTAAATCCTGCAGTAGGTAAAAGCCTAAACAAATGCACCGTATAATAATAATAAAAAAAACAACAACGCCTCTGTAAATTCACGCGGTCGGAGTCCGAGTCGGAGCCAATGTTCAGGCACAGAGCCTGGGAAAGAGTCAATGTTGAACATAGTTTTCCGCTCTGTGGCTCTGCGGTCGCCAGCACAAATGTTATTTCACAACATTTGTGTGAGAACTCGTGCGGTGTTATTGGGGCACGTACACCCTTGGTCGGTGGAGCAAATCACTGCCATGGTGATTTAGTGTACATACGTCTTACTGTACGCTCCCACTGTTCTCTGCACGCATGGCTGCTCCGCCACCCTTGTCATCCTCGGCGACGCTGTAGGAAAAACAGCCTCCACACAGACCAAGACTAAACCCATAACTATATCATCATTATCTTATTAAAACCTACAACATAGGCTTATATCTCAACAACAATTTATTTATGTAGTTAGAGCAATGTTGGAAAAAATGTGTCCCGGCCGGGGATCGAACCCGGGTCGTCCGCCTTTACGTAGCTATAATGCTTTTCCAACTATAAGCTATCGGTTCACTGGGTACATATTCTCTTCTCAATTGTTGTATGTGAGACTTTATATACATGAAGTCTCAAGTAATATTACTCAACAATAATGTTATACATTTATTTATTTCTGTTCAGTTGACATATAAACATGATTATTAAAATGTGAAAACGATGATACACGTATTAAAATGCCATGCAAATATGAAGGAGACTTTTGTAGTTCAATCAAAACATTAGTAGAAACAAATATATCATGTCAAAATACGTAATGTTATTCATTTTAAATCAAACGTAGTCATGACGTGTGGGGTCTATATATGTGTGCATTTACCCAACATTACATTGTATAGATACACATTAAGTCTGAAAAAATATTATCATCACCGATAATGTATTGTGCACAATTTCAGACCATACTACATAATTATTATGAAAATCAAATTTGAGCCGGTCTATGAAAAATAGCATAAAATATTTGATTAAGATTAACGCAATATTCTCTCTCAAGCATGTGCTTTTTTAACTAGACTATATCCCTAAAACTGGGGGTCCAACCGGGTACTTTTTGGATGAGCGTAGCCAGCGAAGCGAGCGAAGCGAAGATTCCATTTCACTACACTTGAGAAAAAATCAGGATTTTTTTTTACTTTTTCTTTTATTTTTGGTATTTTTGTCTGTTTGTTAGCACGATTCCGGCTTAACCGATACTCCGATTGCGATGAAATTTTATTGAGACCTTCGAAATCTTTGAACTTAGAACTGCCACGTTTTTGAGCGCAATCGAAAAAAAATTCTCATAAAAATCGCAATTTTACGATTTTTTCGATTTTTAAAAAATTTCTTCGATTTATAATACCTACACGCTTTGTCCGATTGTAATGATTTTTTCACAGAACCTTTATTTTATGAATAATATATTCGTGGAAAATTTAAGCGCAATCAAATAATTATTTCTCATAAAAATCGCAATTTTACGGGGTTTTTCTTTTTTAAAACAATTCTTTGACAAATAACACCTACATTCTTTATCCGATTGTAATGATTTTTTCACAGAACCTTAATTTTATGAATTCATATATTCATGTAAAATTTGAGCACAATCGAATAATTATTTCTTATGGAAATCGAAATTTTACGATTTTTTTCTTTTTTAAAATTACGATTAATTAAAAAAAATTAAAATTAAAGTTTATTTTTTATTTATTTTAAATTATTTTTAAAAAAATCATCAACTTAGTAATGATTTTTTCACAGAACAGAAAATTCACATAACACATGGCAGCTCAATGCACCAATTACGCTCATCCAACAACGCGGCGGGACTTAAGCGTTTTCCTAGTTTATAATCTACAACTAAAAATCACTTGATCACACTACACAGGCTTGGCATTAATGCCCGTGGTTGAATTGTTTTAAACTTATATTCAAATTTACCGCGTGATTGTTTGAAATTTTATTTCACAATTGGAGAAAAGTATTGGTTTTAAGTTTTACAACACTATTTTAAGATGCTTATTATTCATCCACCCAACCATAAAAGTCTGATAGGTTCAAGCGAAGCATAATGTTTGACGTTCACGAAGCACAATTCCCCACGCCCACTGAATTCTGCATAAGTATTTTGTACTGGCTCTTCCGTGAAAAAATATTGACCGCCATGCAGTTCCTTGAAGCACGTTCCTACCGCAGCATGACAAACATCTGGATTCTATGTTCCACGGGTGATCAAATAATTTTGCCGGTAATGAACATAGTACTAAAAAATATAGATCATCCAATGGCCATCCTAATACGCGTTGAGAAACCCATAGTGCATGCCTATATCTTCCTTTCTTGCCATGATAACATTTCTTAAAGGTGAATTTCTATTTCCTTATATCGACCTCACGAGCTTCCAAACTTATATTTATATATTTCACATTGTACTATCGTCTACCATTTCTTGTTCACCAGTCGGGCACATTTTAATAGTACTCGATTTCTTTCATCGCGAATCACTCCCGTATATAGGTGTAATTGATTTCCATAAAAACATTTTAATATACTTAACATTTCGTTCTCTTATCATGTGTAAACGGAGTTGGTTAATTGCACATCAAATGGTGAATGAAGCTGTGGAGATAATTTGATAAAAAAGAACGCTTCACATTAAAAATAGTAAATAGAGGATTAGTTAGATCTGAGTTAGTGACCTAAGGGTAATAACGTGCTTTGGTACCCCCAAAGTAAAAGATTTTTTTTTAATGTGTACACTAAAGTATTGCAAAAGTAATGTGTGTAAATCAAAGTGGCATACGTAATCCTTTCAGGCCCGAATTAAATGCGTGAAAATTAGGTAATTTTAAGCAAACAAATTCGAGTTTCGTATTTTTTTCTAAGAATTTTAGTATTTTTTTTCGTATTTTTTTATTATGAATTTTAATGAATTTTGAAATTTTTTGGAATTTGAATAAAGGCTTCATTTTAAGTAAAAATTCCAAATTGAAATATATTCCTAAAACAAGATTTTCCGGGATTTGTTTGCATATTTTGAATTTTTTGTATCCCAAATAATAGCATTACTAGAGATTTATTACATTTCTTGGTCAAACAGTTTTTTCCCCATTTTTAGTCTTTTTTGCAGATGTGTATTTTCAATCTTCTCTAAAAAGTTCACTTTTGGTCCTATTGGAATGTGGAAAAATGTATTATTTTATTATTTACGAAAAAAAGCATTGGAGTCAAATTGAAAAAAAAATATTATTTACCCAGATATTTTTTTTAAAACGTTATGGGTCCATTTGGTACCGTTGGGCCGGAAAGGGTTTTTAAATGACGATGATAACAATGATTCTGTTAGGATTGAGTAAATGGATCGAAGAAGACCTTATGGACGTAGGAATTGGTTGATCTAGTGACTCTGTTGATTAGAATGAGTACACGAAGAAACAATCGGCTGTAGATAAACATGAGCATTAAACAAACGTCCCTTACTGTATAGTATCAAGTACAAGTAAAGGAACATCCAAAATAAATCGTCGAACAAGACAAAAATAAAATTTCCTACGCTAACGTGAAAGTTAGCTCGTTGGTGGAGGTGCCGGTCTATGGTCGTAATACCCCTTTAGATGGGGCTATATCCCACTATCAACCCCAAGGTCATCAAACGAGTGTCATAAACGTTGGAGGCTAATGTCAAGGAACAAAACACGTCAGAAGGAAGTCATATTTTGTTTTTCTTGTGAGACGTAACACATACGCTGCACAGACTAATATGCAGGTCGTGGAAATATTTCCAATATTAAATTGCTTTCTCATAACATAACACAATATAAAATATTCTTTACCAAAAGCGGGTAATTGCTTGCTAAAATTTATTATACATTTTGTTTGTATTGGTGTATTTTTCCCCTTGATATTTTTGGGATTTTGAGACTGGGATTTTGAAAAAGACCCCCAAAAAATACAAATGTTTCAAAAAAATCATAAATATAGTTATGATGAGTATACAAAGGCAAGAAAAATAGTGGAAAATATGCAGATTTGCTTTTGGTTTTAACGAATAAAGGCGGGAATTGTTGTCAAAAAATATTCAAATTTAGTTTTTAACGAAAAATATTAAAAATTTAGTTTCAGCTGCGTAATTTTCGGGTTTTCGGTCAAATTTGGTGCTAACATGTTTAAAATTTCATAAATGTGGTACTTCCATATTATTATAGCCTATAGTCCTATGCCCTTATTTCAAACTAAAATAAGTAATTTACAATAATATGCATACACAAAATAAATTTTCGTAAAACTATAGATGTTGAGTATAATATAATATATATTTAAGTTTTACTGCCGTGTACTGTAGTTATTTTAAGTAAATCACATCAGATTGGAAGCTCTCTTGTGGGTGCTTGGAAAATCCAAGAACTCTTTTTCATAATAGCCTAGCTGTTGTTTTTATTTTCATATTTGTATGTGCAAGCATTGTGCTAAGATCAGTAAAGTACAGAATTGTCGACATTTTGCAACGGATCACATGTAATTGCTGAGCGGTGGACATCACCCAACCGACGACTAATTGTCCCAGTTGACTCCTATGCGATGGGAGTGGAACAATCCCAGTAAACCCATCCACCACCAACCATTGATCAAATTATGGGTTCAACGTTTGTGGATGATCCGCTTTTCACCGCAACTCCTCTAATTCCAGCCTTAGCGGCTCGAAAGATGTAAATTACTAGGTGTAGCTCCTAAATGATTTCGTTGCGCGCGACGTTGGGGATTCGACATCACCCGCGCCGGTTTCACGCTTCAAATATCACGATTTCAATTTCAGTATTTGGGCGTAATCCAATCCCACATACAACTTGTGTTAGTGACGCCCTCGGAGCAAGAAGTAGGCTATGGATGCCTACCACAGTTAGTCGGATTCGGAACTCAAACGTAATTTGCCGACACCCAGATACGCTATTAGCAATCATTGTGAAATCTTTGATCTGCGTCGATGGAATTCGCTGATAGAAGGGGTCAGATCAGACCTGTAATGAAACAATAATAAAATTTTAAAAAACGTGAGTTAAAAAACAATTACTTATTTGAAAGTCGCGTACCTGATTCCCAGAAAAAGTTTACTACATTGTTCTACGTACAAAAATAATCATCAAATTTATAGGAATGTAGTAAAAATTTAAATGCAGAATATATAATTCGTTTAAATACAAACAACACTCGGGCACAAGTAGTATAAGCTGGATAAGCTGCGAAAACAATCTTCCCTTAGTAAAAAATTAAATTTACTATTCATTGATAATTTGACCAGTTGATACCAATTAATATTTGGAACTTTTAATTAAATTAAAATTAAAATTTTAAATGATGTCACTTGATCTGCAAATGTTTTCAAATGGGATCATTTCACATCAACTTAAAGTTTTGACCACAATATCATACAAATTGATATTAAAATCAACTTACGTCAATTGGTATTATTGACAGATTGTGATTTCAAGTTTTAATTAATTAATAGCAAATATTTGGTTGATATCAGTTGGAATTGAATAGCTGTTAGCTAGTCAATTTAAATTTTTCTCCCACCAGGAACCATGTTTAATGAAAGCATACACATAGACAATGGGCAGGGCCAACATGATTCCTCACTCAGCTGACCAGCGAGGCGACGCGGAACCTGTGTCCACGAGAGAGTGAATGAAAGCAAGGGAACAATCGAACAACGATGTATCGAGTGAACAGACATAATACCCACACCACACCGCGCGCCATGAATATCGCTCCTTCACTTACTTCAATTTCCCCGTACATGTCCAAATAAGCAATCAAAAATAATTATCACATTCAACCATTGAATAATCAAATGCGATCACTTGTAACTTGTGTAGGGATCACTTAAGGATATCGTTTGTTTATTAGTCAAGCCAACGGACGCATACATGTTAAACATTCGGCTAACAAAACATAAAAGATAAACACAGATAACAAAGATAGCATGAGTACTGTACATCGAACAAATTTAAAGACAGCGTCAAAGAATAAAGAAAAATTGAGACGTGGAAAGTAGTATTTAATAGGAATGGATAAATTTATCAATATTTCGTTACGACATCGATATTTGGACTCCATGTCAAAATATTAAAATTCAAAAAGAATTTAAAAATAATAAAAACATTGTTACAAATGTAAAAAAAAAAACGAGGATGAGTTTTTTGGCATGTAAATGTGTAAGCAGTCAAATTTGTGAATAGGGTACCCCAGAAAAATTGATTTATTTCTTTCAATTTCGGTTCAGTTATGTTGGAGGTGCCTTTAAGCCCCGACTTTCAAGTTATGGTGGAGGTGCCGGGTCATTAAACGCAAGTTTGATAACGTAAAAATTGTTATGATTTGTATGAGAAAGCTTATCAACCCTTTTAAACCATACATTTTTAAAAGGCTGGGTATGGGCATGTCCATACCCTGATATCGACAAATGAATGACGTCATATAGCCCAGCCATCGTATTTAAAAGCCATTTACATAAACACATTATCAACAAGAAATCCTTTGATTAATAAGGACGTTGTGTTCCTTAGTTGATCAAATACTTCAGCAAATACAAACAAACAACTTGGCTATAATTCAAATTGATACCTTTACGATACTCTCTACGATATATTATAATAAACCCAAACAATTTCTTATCAAGACCCAAATTTTATTTCTACCTGTGCCGGCATTTCAAGAATTGTTATTCAGTTAAGTCTAGCAATGTTGTTGTCGTAAACCCTGCATACCTCTGCACAGAGTATATAATACTTGCAATCTTCAGGTGACGTATAGGCACAGCGACGGGGGCATACAGACCTATCAAATATATATTTAAATCAGTATCGGATGTTGTGGTGTAATGTTCGTGCACAGATGGTCCTGGGATAATTCTAATGGGTCAAAATCTCAGCATTTGCTTTTAATTTTAAAGGAAACTCATGTGAAACCTTACAGCCACGGTTGCCAATGGCGGGCATCGAACCGGTGACATCCTGAATCGAATAACTAACGGGCTCCGTCACCCAATCAGATTCTGCTGCACTTGATGGGCATTATTCCATTGTCCCGTGGTATTTCTGCATCAGTATGGTTTCAAATTGCATCGAACGTTATGCTGGCAATTCAATTATAAAATTTTATTTCATTTAATCCGATTCACAGAACACAAATGTCATATTTAGGAAATTTTAAATCTTCTACTCCTAGTATCAGTAATATAGATTTTTCTTCTCGTTCCAATGTTTTTAAAAACAAAAAAATAATGTGAGATACATTTCGATAAAAGATTAACTTTGAATAAACTTTGGCACCGAAGTTAGATGAATATAATGTTAAATTTAGACTTCAGTTTCCTTAACTTTGTTTTATGTAAACAAAATAACGTAATATCGTCATTCTCTATGAATGACCAACTAGCCCCCTATAAAATCCCTTTGTACAAACTTACCCTCCTTCGTGTAGATTCACATTTCTTGTGTTAGTTTTCCATCTGACCACAAGGGCGTGACGCTTGCATTGTAAGTGCTTTCACAAAGAATAACACGGAGTGACTCCTAGGCCTACCGCAATTGCTTCATCTTGCATGGTCTACCGCTCATATTGTCTCGAAAACTAAGAGTTTGGGAAAATAGGGTGTGATTTCCCCTATGGACATATGGCTATCCAAACATCAGGCACCCCAGAAGAGTACCGTTGAATCGACTATCAGCAATATGGTCGGTAATTTCTTTACTAAAGTAAATCACTTCATTCTATTCGTCCGAACCTAAATTCATTGAAAATAAAAAAGAATGGACCATTATCGAAAATACACCACGAACACATTGTCAAAACATTTTCAAAACACTTATACATTCTAACCCTTAATACATTATAAAATCAGTTAGTTGTCCTACAAAACATTAATAATTTAAGTGAAAATAAATCAAGATACATTTTTATGAAACAAGGTAAAAACAACATTTACCTAGAACTCGACACATTTGAACAAACTTTCTCAAATAAATTATATATAATATATTGAAAATTTCCCATTGACGTAAAGAAATCACTTCAATTGACAAATTTAAGTAACAGAAACATGAGTATAAACTGGTTTTTATATAAATATTTTTTAAATTTCATTAGTATGTGAATTTTGTTATTTTGAAGACACTACTTAGTGTTATTGATTATTTTTAAAAATGTTTTGGAGTTTGCCTAAGAAATATATATTTTATACATATTAAACCAATCAATAAACCAATCTATATAGATGTGGTATTATTATTATTTTATGTAAATGTGTGTTCACTGTTCAAGTCACGTCTAAATATCATTATGTTTGGCTCTTTGTGTCCACGCAGTAGTTAGACACAGGTATTATGGCTGAATATAAGGTTTTGTCCCTCCGAAAACGAAACAGACAAATTTTCAGCTATATGAGGTGGACCTGTACGAAACCAGCCTATAGGGCGATACAATAGCCTTAAGCATTGGCTTGGTACAGGTCACTCAAAAGCTAATTTGGTGAGTACACCTTTTAATTTTGAGATAATCTTAATAAATTACTAGAAGTGTGCTAAAGTACAAACTGCGATTCAAATAATAAAAAATTAAACATATTGGTGAATTGGGTACCGAAATTAATATAGATAGATTATTTTAAAAAGTCACCGGAGGTAAGTGGATGCGAACCTCCTTTACAGCAGATCGTAAAAGAATAGTAGAGAAATTAAATAATTTGTCGTGCGTTTAATATCTTTGATGTTATAAAAGGATCTTTGGTGGAGGTGCCGGGTCATCAATTTTCAAACTTTCTGAGGGGCTTCCGCTTACCCACTCCAACCTTTTCCACCAAGATCATCAAAAATTATTCTGTTTCATCCTTGGTAAATCCAAAAAATCGAGTCAATCAAGTTTTTATTGTGAGACGCGACACACGCAAGACTGGCGGGCAGAACAGTAATGCTCATGTAAGAGCTTCGTTCTCTTATTTTTATTACTATATTAATTTATAATTTTTATTATCCATACACGTTTATTGCATATTTCTAATTTGTATCACGCTTCATGTAAAATGGCAGTAATGCTGTAATCAAGAGTAACAAATAAATAAACAAATAAATCCAATGAAATGTACATACACCACGTTAACGCATCAATATCCAGATATCCCCAAATCTAAGAAAAATGCGACAATATATTACTCGTAATGAGTTAAATAATTACTAAAATAAACACAAATAACATTTACCAAGGTTTCTTTCTTGAGTAGCTTCATGGCGTGCAAACTGTCACTAGGTGCCTGTAAATTTATCTTGCAAGTCAAAAGTTATTTCAAGTCAAGGCCGAGCGTCAATCAACTGCTGTCTTTATTTTGGTATGAACAACTATTTAAAGTTGTGCAATATTATAATTAAAAAACAAACACATAAACATACATTTATTCGCACAAAAATGTAGACACATCAATTTTTTTTATTAAAATTTTGAAAGTAAGAGACGTGGCATAGATCCTTCTCGCACGAGGCCACTTGATTTGTGGCATTTTATGAGTTTTAATCGTGCTTTTGTAGATAATATTTATTTTTTAACTTACATCATTCTAAAATCATGTGACGTATAATATCATTCTAATAATCATGTGACGTATAATGGAATCAACGCAATGAGGGTAGAGAATGTACCGAATATTTTAATTTGAATATACCCTGATAAAAATTGCTCGAGTTTTTTTGTCTGTCTTTTGATTGTTTGTTATTATTTTGTCCATTTGTGTGCTATCTACCTGACAAACGGCTACTTCGATCTTGATGACATTATCAGGGCCTTTCGAAATCTGTGGACTTTGATATGCCACTTTTGGGGATACAATCGTATAAATAGTTCTAAATTTTAGAACGATTGAGTGCAGACTGCAGGGAGATATGCCAAATACGCTCATCGATTGCTGCGTAAATATAAGAAGCAATAAGGATAAGTTTCGGTATATTCTGAAACACTAATATCAATGTGTCAGTTCCAGTGAGGATTGGCAAAAACCGCAGCACACAATGTACTAATGCACATTAACCTATAGGTGACAGCTGACACACACCTGACAATTTGCTCGATTAAGTGAAGTGATCGTATACGTCACTATATAGTGGATGGCTCCAAGCCAATTTGCAGAGCATATTTTAATTCATCTTTTTTTTAATAATCGATATGAAAATCACATTGTCTTAATATAAATGAAACCATTGTAAAACATCAACCAAGATAATTTTATTATAGAAAATAACAATATTTCCAAGCTATATTCCAGCTTATTCTTCGGGTTCTGCAGTCATCTTCTGTTCACAGCATTTGCAACTTCCTAATTAATTTATTTTTTCAAAGCGCTGCTAGCTTCAAGCTTTGGTAGCTTTTTGTCAGCTTTGGTAGCTTGAATAGATTCAAAATATTGTGAATTTAAAAAATAAAATTACCTTTGTTAATGTACACAAAATTGTGTAATATATATTCGTACATCCAAGCTAATAAGTTCTGCAACCAGTAAATAAACCATTGTCTTAGTTATTTCTTTATCACCTTGAAATGTAAGCACTACCCAAACGAGGGTAGTGCCGGAGCATCGCCCCTCCGAAGTCTATACAGTGCCGTGGAGGGTGGAGGGTATGTGGGTGTGTGGGTGAGTAAGTGAGGCTGTGGGTTGTTTTGAAAAGTGCTCCGGGGTGTCGAAAAAGCCATTGTGTCAATGTGTCAATATAACAATCACCTGAATCTATAGCCGGCCAGAGTGGACGAGCTAATAGAAAAGCATGGAGGTCTACTAACAATTGCTTTTATCGAGCATAATATCGATATTGATTTATTGACGTCGTGCCCCTAGGCTAGATTAAACAATGAAACGGCTACGTAACCACAGCAAATGGTAGAAACCCTTTTAGCAGCCATGTTTGAAAATAAATGGGATATTGCACCCCCTCCCCCCATTTTATAGTAGGTACTGGCCTTACTATAGCGAGTAACGAATAAAATACTGTGTAAATAATTAGTTTTCACCACACTCCTAATTCACCAATGGCTTATTTAATTTGTTATTGTTATTTTACATTAAAAAACACACAATACATGTTAACATATTTATTAGGGCTGACATCGGGTACTCGGGATACCCGAATCCAATCATTACTCGAATACGTAAGTGTAATTATATTATCAGCTGTGCTCCGAACAATAATTAAAATACGAATATTTTTCAGGTACGTTATGTAAAATTAAAATACAATACATCAACAAACTCAAACACTACAGATCTATTTGAATGACAAAAGTACAATCATAGTAACCATTGAACAGTTCAAAATTGGTATTTGGTACTGACAATTTGGACTTTTTGATAGTTTCCATGGCCTCCACTTTTTCATTCATTCTTGTGGTAGTGTTAATTATTTAAATTATTGAACACTTCAGTGGATAAAAATTCACTTTTTTTCAAAACAACGACGTTTCAGAAATCAAAAGCTATTTCCGTCATCAAGTTAAAGGGGTATTAACCACTAGACTCAAAAAATATATTTCATTCAGGCTAATTAGTATTGAATTTAGCAACTAACAGAAAAAGTATTGGGGCCACCATGACCTCCCAAAAAATTGTCAAACATGATATTTTTAGAGCTTGGTCCCATCAGCAAAAATCTCCCATAAGAAATAACATGGGGACGATCTTTATGCCCCGTGACCTTGGAGGATTTTGATCAAAAAAAATATTGACCATTATTGACGTACTCTACAGCCTTTTCTGTAAATTCTCTATATTTTGTTTTGTAATTTGGGCAAGTAGTTCGGTCAAAATATGCTGATTACCAAGATGGGGTGTGATTTTGGAATGCATATTTTTGCGTGTTTGAGGGTATATTTGGGCACAGTTTCAAGACACGATGTTATAAAGGGATATTTTAGATTGGTACTATGCTCTAGTATCTATGTGGATCAAAGAAGAAGCAGGTTAAGGCCGATTTAAGAAATTTCCCAAAACACCAATTTTCGCAAATTTCTGTATCAAAAAAATTCAAAAATTCGTGTTAAATCACAGTTACAAGATATGAATTTTTAAACGGTCATTTAAGTGTAGTATTGTGCTATAGATCACGTGGTAAAAAATAATTTTTGGGGTTTTTAGCCCCTTTAATACAAAGACAAAGTATTAACAATATAAAATGGTCGCATCAAGGTAAAAAAACTAATTCTTATTTACTAAAAATGCTATTTCCTATTTATTAAATGACCACATTGGAGGGAAATTAGTGAAATAGTATGACTATATACTATGAAAAATATAATAGTGGTTTTTCTTGTTTGGAATCGCAATAATATAGGGAACTGTCCTTCATTCCATAGTTCGAATATTTTATCAACAATAAATTCAAATATATAGACTAGTTGTTTGTTTTTAGTGTCTGTTTCTTATTAGCGCCAGAATTGGGCAAG
Source organism: Sweltsa coloradensis (assembly GCA_024449915.1). Taxonomy (NCBI): domain Eukaryota; kingdom Metazoa; phylum Arthropoda; class Insecta; order Plecoptera; family Chloroperlidae; genus Sweltsa; species Sweltsa coloradensis. The sequence goes on along the minus strand of JAMZAV010000236.1, from coordinate 287,970 downwards.
GAACATTTGAATCTGTCTTCCGGCCGGACACATGTGACGTCATCCGGAGTAGGGCGTAAGCTGCAGATAGCTCTCCACACATTGGGAACCAGGCTGCAACCTAGCGCGCATGCCTAAACTCCCGATGACGTCAGGGTAAATTTTCTTACTTTGAGCGGTAATTAAAAACCCAACAATTTGAACACCCATTATATTTCTCGATTTGTATAGTCGGGAAACACTCTCGTGGGCGGAATTGTTAATATTTGATAAAATTCAGAAATTACAAAATCCAGCCCTATCGGAGTTATTTATATATATATTTATACATAATTAAATATTAACCCGTAATGTTATAAATTGGTTTTATATTTTATTTATTTTGTAAATTGGGATGTTATTACAAATAATACAAATGTTTAATTAAAATGTACTGACAATTCCTATTTTAGTTTATTGATGGCTTCGTTTGTCCTTCAGTCAAATTAAATTTGTTTCATTGTTGTGGTAGAGTGTTGCTCGTAGGCAATACAAATTGTCGCAATTTAAATCGGATCGGATTCGGGTTAACCTAATCGAAGAGGTGCTGGAATAGAATCTATGATTTACTAAACCATATATCATCCATAATATTAATAGACATAACTAACATATGCACAACAACATTTACATAGATAAGGGTATAAACCAACTTAAAAGGCACATATTGATGGCGCCGAAGTCAGCATTGTTTGTTCCAATACTTGTAGCCGCTGATGTCCGCCACTGAATGTCAGTTTCTTGTAACTGAATGGCTAAATACAATTTAAATACAAATTTACCTATGTCTATGTGTTTATATAGGTGACTATGGGTAACTTTGTCTAGCGAACCTTCCCTATATGCATAATTTTTCTGTTGTATGTTATAGCTATATATACGCCGAGCTACATCCATCTACTGTAAACGGATCACGTTTCACGATAAGAAACCGAACATGTCGTTCGATGTTCAAGTTGTTTTAAAAGACATTTTTATTCTAAAGAGATGATTTACGTTGTTAGTGAGCCGGGTCAGTCGCCGGGGCTAGCGTCAACTAAGAGATTCTCTAGAGTATAGACCCGGCACCTCCACCAAAAAGCTCGCTAACGCAAACAGAAAAGTTCCTGCATTACGTTTTAAAAAAAAGAAAGGGGAAAGTTTTCTCCTGTCTTTAGAAGCACGATTTCTCGCTCTTTGTCTCATGTGTTTATAGGTCTGAAGTTTTTTATTTTTATACTCAAACCTCACGGTTTTGTAATATATTTTTGTGTTGTACAAAGAAAGTCAACTTATATTACACTTCTTTTCATGGCGATATTATTTGTATTTAATACATACTTTTCAGATTCTTGAAATTGCGTCAAATGCCATTCAAGGTGCTTGTTCCATTCCATTATAATAATAATAAAGAAGAGCATAAACTTCACGTAACAAAGCTCAATGAGAACGATCCATTTATTGTTAATTTTCATATTATTGTTCTAAACATTGACTTGATTTGAGAAATCTGAAAGAACACACACACACACATTTGGCAGTTAACAAATAGCTATTTGCTCGGCCAAGAAGCATCCGACGTATATGAAACTTTGCAAAGTTGTCAATAAAGCATAGATGGAAAAACACGTTTTTTTTATTTTTATATTTTTTAATATTTTTTTAAAAAACGTTTTAACAAAATCAAAATTCGTGAAAACTAATTTTTTCTTCATAAATTATTTTGAAACTAATTTAAGAAATGTGTTACCGTAGAGCTCTATGTTTCTACTTTCGTGACATATGTTCAAAATGTCAGACACCTGTGGTGTCTAGGCCGCTTCGCGAACGCTTCTTACAGTGGATGAGCTTTTATAATTGATTAATTTGTCCAATGAATACTTTTTTTAAAACAACAACAATTTAACAATTTAAAAAAATTGGCGTCATTGTTGTCGTCATTGTCATTGTCGTCATTATCAAGACAAGAATAAGAGGAGGCTATGTCTGCAAAAAGTACGATTTTTATGAGAAATATTTCTTCGATTGTCCCCAAAATCATAACGTAATTATCTATGATCAATGATTTCGAACGTTCAAATAAAGTTTAATGAAGATCGGAGTAGCCGTTATCCCGGTCGCGGGCCAAATATCACGAAAATATCGCGTTAAATATCAGGGGGAAAATCGTTTCTTTGATTGGACCCCAAAAATTGGCAGATATAAGTTCAGAGATTTCGAAGGCCCCCTGAAAATTTTGTGTAGATCGCATATGCCATTTGTCCGGTATAGAGAGCAAAGAGACAAAAAAAAACACCCTAGCTATTTTTCTCAGGGTAAGTGAAATTGAAGTCTTCGCTACGCTCATCCTCACAAATTTATTTATCATCGCCTGTACCATGTATAAATCAAAAATTTAGTTTATATTTTATTTTAAAACATAAATCATGACAACCGGTTATACTAAGAGTGTCTTAAATAAACATATACTATTATTTCAATAAATCTACGGTATAGACTAATCAGTTACATGTGTCCTTTCTCTATACTGTATAAGATCAACAGATAGTTCGATGATTGCGGTTTATAGATAAAGAGAATTCGTGCCATCATAATTACTACCACATAATATTACAATAATCGGCACACTATTATTGGGCTGGACACGCATTCTCCTGGTTTTTGTAACCAATGCATTTTAATAAATCATGTTAATAATTTATTAAACTATTGTAAACTTAGTTTTTCTAATTTGTCACAACACCAGTGCACGCTAGTTTAACTTTTTGACTAAGTTTAAACTATACTCTTGAATAACCCTGTTCCTGAATTATAGTTCCCCAGCTATAAATATGATTGACAAGAGTTAAGTAAATGAACATGAAGTAAATAAACCCTTTTCTCAGAAAGTCAACCGGACGTTGCAGCTTATTAACGGGAATGTCGGCCGACAATCTATAGCCATGACCGAGTCAACTCTAAAACAATCTCTTTCCCTTCCTTGTCGGCCATATGTTTATGTTGAACATGACAAGAATAGGAGGGGGGTAATAAAGTGGCTGACATTGCCAATGACATAATAATGAAAGCCACCCCGGAGAATGAGGGTAATTCAGCCCCCTAACAACATGGGGTGTAGTCTATTAGGGTAGACATAAAGAGTGCATTAACTAAGCTCTGCTGAGCGACGAGTTCCGCCAGGTTAGTTGCGCTTGAACGCAATCATCGGGAGTTACATCCAACGCATCGAGGACACAAGAAGCTGAGAGAGAGTTTCGCTGTAGATTACTCCATCATCATCTTCCACCGAAGAGCAAGTAAGTGATAGTCAGAATCATTATATAACATTATAAAAAGCTCTTATCAAAGAAAACACTACATTTTAATGCGACGTTTAAAAACAAGATTCATATTATGAGAACCGTGAAAAACCACGGACAAATTATATGTCATCGTCTTATATCATTTTCTATTATTCATCTCGTTGACTAGAAGTAAAAATTATTGTAAATGCGAGAAAAAAGTATCTGTACTGTATAAGTATAGCACCAAATTACTAGATAAAACAATTTATACCATTGAATAATGAATATAAAATATTATGATAGTACTGAATAATATGTGTGGATATGGAAGGTTGCCGTTCGGCTTTAATTTTGATAATCGATAATCATCATTTGAATTCTAATAATAATCTATTAACTAAGATGGATATAGGTTCACGCGAAAAACTTATCGTTTGTTTAGGCCTGTCAATCTTTGAACGCGTATACATTATATTTTAAAATGGAGAAGTAGAAAACATAAATCGATTTCTATTATGAATGATCGATCATTAATCGATTAACTCGATTAACTCAGTGGAAACCCCAGATTTTGGTATAATTTGTAATATTATTGTGTTAGAATGCTAGAATTGACTCTTTCATTGTAAATAAGTTCAGATGATTATCACGGTCGCATAAATGCAATATTGATTTTGACAAAATGAATACAACGTGTGTGTTATTTTTATAAAAAATATAGTGTAAACTATAAGTTTTCTTTAATTATTCTATTGCAATGTATAGTAAATTTTGTAAGAACTATACATAATTATTTATTATTACATATATTAATCTAAACAATTTCAAAGTTTATGCTTATCTTTGGATTCACATTTTCATTAATCATTCATTCATATAATCTGGAATCGAATGGATATAATGTTATTTTGTAATAAATGAATAACCTTGGTAAAAGTTTACAAAAAATGTGTGATTTCTAAAATCTACGTTATTACTGATTGCCCCTAACAAATTAAAAAGTAGTACTAAAACCTACAACACAATACTAAAATGTCTATTGTTATTCTTTTACAGGCATAAGCACGTGGACTGGACTGCCGAAAAGAGGGAGCGAAGCCACTTAATCAACAGATCGCCGTGTGTCGGTCTTTTTGGTGGCGGCGCCTGGTACCGACATAGCTTACCATTATGTTCCCATAGAACATGAATATTTAAATTTTCAGAGGTGCTAGTCACACCCCAGCCCCCCAGGGTCACCGAAATCACTCTGTATTATTCTTGTTGAAGGGCAATGCGAACAAATTAACGTATGTCATCGGATATCGTGTTCGGTGTTTATATTGTGAGACGGACGGACAGAAAAGTTAAGGATCTTCGCTCCTTAATATTTCTTATTGGTGAGTTTACAATACAGATCGGACTTCAAAATGTATTTACTTATACCACCACATAGAAAGATCGTCAGGTCAACATACTACTTATAAAATAATTTTTGTGGGAAATCTGTTATAGGGTGCTATGAACGCCCCTCTTCAAGTGTCTATATAACTAGATATATTGGAATTTGTACAATTGTGAAGGATTGTTCGAGGGCTGTATAAGAGGACTAAATTCCTTGTATTTGCATTAACGACTGAGGAAAATCTAGGAAACCTTTAGTCAGGATTGCCGGTCTCGACGGGATTTGAACCCGGGACCTTCCAAATCGAGCCAACACTGTTGGTGTCAGGTCAACGTTACTTTTCAACCACGTGGTCATGAAATCACTTGGCCAGTGAAAACAAAATTGCTGTGAAAAATACTCTGCATTTATATCGAATATTTATAGTTTGCTGTTATGACCCGGCCAGAGTACTTTTAACGCTTGATGTTTCGTTTAAATCAAAACTCGTCATGCGTCGCCATTAACCTCCCATATACCGTCCACGAAATGCAAGCCTGTTATTTTACAAGTAAAAAAATGATCTATTTTTAACATGATCAGCAAAACTCGACTCCCCTCTCTCTTTCACTTCTCGCTTTCATATACTGAATGCATCATTCTGTCGGTCTAATATTGACTTCACCCCCCGACCAAACCGCAACCCTTATAATCAACCGCGCTAAATTCGCTTCACGCTCTGCGAAAATGAAGAACTGATGCTCTTTCCCACTCTTTCCCGCGCCGGCGGACAAGTGCCATTTGTCACTCGTTATTGGGGCATGTATCATTCCGCGTCATGAGAAATATCCCCCCACCCTTTGCTCGCGGGGCGTGAACACGCCGGAGGGAAACTACCCTGAAAGATAATGATTGAATTAATCCGTATAAATTACACAAATCATAACAGATGTATGATTCCTCCGTGGCTAATTTCAACTCTGGTTTTGTGGACCGTTGAATTTAAAAAAAAAAACTATTTTGCTGTACTGAGTCAACTAATCTGGTGCAATTCTTCTGGATCAGAGGGAACAGAAAGAGAATAGACATATATTGTAGATACAAGGGACAAACTAAGTAGATAGTTATTTGAGTTTGACGAATATTTGAATTAGAGATTTGTAGAACGGAGAACAGTGTTATTTTTTACAGTTACTTAATTTGTTACCTAAATAAGTTTTTTGTGACATGGTGTTTAAATTTGTTTCATCAATAAAATGCATTTTATTTTGAATTAATTTACTGTTGTTATAATTTCATATTTTGACCTTATGTGTGGTTGGTTATACTGGTTATATATATATTATTTAACAATTATATTTTATTTCTTGTTATATGTTGTGAACAAATTTGTTGTGTTTCTAATGTTATTTACTTCTATATTTTACTCCATTGTTAATCGAATAGGACGTTATAATTTATATCAACGCAAATCTCGAGTAGTCGGTGCATAAACAAAATACAACCTAATTCATCGTCGACAAAGTAAAATCAAGTCAAGTTAATGGCTGACTGTATCATGTCACTTTATTATTGTATTTGTAATTTAGCTTCGTGTGTTGCTAGTGTAACCAGGTCTTAGCTTCGTGTGTTGCTAGTGTAACCAGGTCTTAGCTTCGTGTGTTGCTAGTGTAACCAGGTCTAACTTTGTGTGTTGTTAGTGTAAACAGGTCTTAGCTTTGTGTGTTGCTAGTGTAAACAGGTCCCCAGAAAAACACAAGAGCTCTCGGAGTGGTGTTTATTTTGGTCACAAGCTCACAAAGTCGGTCCTCACACATAGTGAGTAATTTGTGAGATGATTGTGACTGAAATCAATATTTCATTTAAAAAAGTCATCACTTTGTGACTCTCTATCAACACACAGAGTCATCCCAAAAAGAATATTTTTTATTTCTACTCACAGAGTGATACCAGAACTGTCACTTTGATACTCCTTTTGTATTTGCATCTCATTCGGATGACTTTAAGCGTTGTGTCTGAGCCACATATTTTTGGTTTTATTTGAATTGAATTTGCTCACATTGAGTTGTGTTTGAGAGGGCTTTGATAAGTAACTTATGACGTTATTTTATCCCAACGCAATGTGAGTAATTTGTGAGAAGTTATTTGTCACATTGTTACCTCTAAAATACAACTCGGATACCAAAATATAAGCTAAATTTAATCTACTCACCGAGTGTTAACAGAGTGTCACTTTGATACTACTTTTTATTTGCATCAAAAGTCCTCACATTCGTGATGACTTTGAGAGTAGTTTGCGAGCAGTAAATGCATTTTTATTTTATTTTTTTATTCACTCACATTATGCGGGGTTGAGTGCGATTTGAGAAGTATAACTTGTGATTATATTATTTTACGCAAACGCAATATAATTATGTAATTTGTAAGAAATTATTTGTAAATTTTGTTACCTCTCTTGCAAACCAACTCGGGTAGGCTCTACCAGACAGATTCCTTAATCGAATTATGAATTTATCAGACTGTTTTTTTTTAAAATTTTTATTTAAGACATTTATTATCTTTTCAATGCTATTCTGTAACTTCATGTGTTCCTGGTTCATAGTATAACAAACAACAATATTACCGGTATTATAATAATATTACAATTATTACATTTTTCGTAATTTTATGTAAACTGAGGAAATCTAAAATACTTTTCCACTAGTTCGAGTCCCTTTGATTATCTGGTGAAAACTCTTCAGTGATAAATCAGATATCAAAAATAACGTTTAGATTACAAGCTCACAAAATATTTAGTCATTTTAACTGCAATTATTATTGTGGGTTGTGATGTACGTTTTCAAGATCAGTCACATTAATGATTTTAAAAGGACTGGACGGCTCAGACACCATGCGACAATCAAACAATCGTCCAACCATAGGTCGGTATTTAATTTTGAAATAGCGGCCAACTTACATGGTTGGGCTAATTCGGAACAATTAAATCAATACAATTTGTATTTTAAAAAATGGGAAAACTGCCAAGGGACAATCTGCAAACAAGTATTAATTATGGAGTTACGTAGTTGTGACTCAATCCCATGCATTCGCATCAACTAATGAAGAAAAGCCTGAGAAAACTTCCTGTCAGGAACATCGGCATGGCGCGTCGAATCTGCGTGAACACCCGAATCATGAGTATAGCTAGCACTTTCGTACTTGGCTAGAATAGTTGACATGCTTGCTATAGACTCCTGAGTTTGAAGCGGGAATCGAAGGAACTCGGGAGTTTTTATATAGGAAGCAGGGACCCATTCGAAAAAATATTATAAGCCGATATCAGTAATTATCAGTATGCAATGTGAAGTATTTTTATTTAATTTTGTTAGTCTTCGTGTGTGTGTCAATTTCGCGAATTATTGTTGATGCGAAGTGCCAATCGGGACAAATAAATTTCTTAATTGTTTGTTAGACGACCGAGCGGAAACACCAGTGAGTCCATCAATTAAAGTGACTTTATGCTAAGTGTAAAAATGTTGAAGACGTGTTCATAGATGTGATACAAATATTTATCTACAGATGATATTGCAGGACAGAGACTTTTCCAAGTGGGTGGATTTCGAACTTCGCATACTTATCTTATTGATAAACACAAGAAATCAAACCATCTTCCTTGATTATAAAAATATTGATTGCCTCTTGTCAGTTATTCTCGTCGACTCTGAGTAACATAATCTCACTCAAGCATCGCGCAACAGACATTATTCTTTATATTTGAGACCACACGTCACAGTGTCAGAATGGAAATGTTCTATCTCGATTTTGTGTTTGTAGTACGAAATCGAAATGCATGATTGTGTTCTTTAATGTGTATGTTGAAGATTGCAACGCCATCTAGAGCAAATTAGTGAAATTCATTTGTTATAAGTCCATTTTTGTCAAATTTATGTGCTGGAATCTGAATACAAACTGTTCTATCTCGAAATGAAACAAATGGGACCCTCGTTTTTGTTCCCGCCGCGGCCGTTTCGAACACGGCGACGCCCACGATTTTGAGTGAAAAAGTAATGACGACTTGACCTTAGTACAGACGATTAATAGATATAACACAAACTTTAAAAATGTTTGCGTTTTATAATTTTTTATTTGTTTTCGAAACTCTAAATGTTACATGCACGGAAGCCTGTATCGGCATGTAGGGTGAAAAGAGCGTAGGCCCTGGCTCTCCCCTAGGCTTAGGACCTGTGTACGTTGTCTGAAGTCTGAAGATTTTTCATTGTGAAGCATTTACCTCGCCACTTAAAACTTCCAAGTCCTTCTAGCTCAAAAACTATAGCGTGTGATATAGAACACCTTGCATTCTGACACAGCAAAGATTTGCTCAGGAGGTAAAGAGTATTAATTACTGCTTGCATACAATCATTGAGTAACTAAAAGTAAAATACTAAAGAATTATTATCAAGTACTGAACAATACTATTAAAAACACAAGAAACAATGCACGTATTAATTAAGGTAAGTAGGCCACAGAGCAAGTGCACAATTTGTCTACTATAGTTGCATCGATTTGCTGTGGTACCTATAGGTGGTATTTCCCTGTCGTCTTCAGCGTCTTCTGTGGCGCTACGGTTAAGGTGTTGGCTTTCAGATGCAGTGTCACAGTCGGATCGAGTTCGAGTCACCATGATAAAACTTGTAACTTTATAACTATGTCAATTTAACATATGTTGTGTATCCAATTGCAGGTTATCGATTGATGTAGCAATAGAAAATAAATAATAAGAATTAGTATTTAATATAATATTAAAATGAAAAGTCGAATCTAATTTTAGTGCTTCGTTTGCTTATTTGCTCCTAGATCGCGTTACAGACGCGTGGATAGTTGTGAGAGTATTCTGGTACAACTCTGTGAGCTCTTTGTGAGCACTCTAGACAATCACCAGATACAACTCTATGAGCACTCTGTGAGAACTCCTAGCAGTTATTGGGTACAAAATCTGTGAGTACTCCAAGCTATATTTTAGTACAACTCTTGGAGTACTCATTACATAGTAAAATAAGACAACTCGAGAACCAACACCCTGTTCCTCTCTGAGAGTTAAAGGGTTATTTATTGTCGGCCCATTTGAGCTCTCCGATGCATTTCTAAAATCTTTCGAACATGCTCTCCGAGATGGATTTAAACTTGTCACATTTATCTCACAATTTGCACTCTGTGTTTACTGGGTCTTAGCTTGTTTGTTGCTAGTGTAACCAGGTCTTAGCTTTGTGTGTTTTAGTGTAACCAGGTCTTAGCTTCGTGTGTTGCTAGTGTAACCAGGTCTTAGCTTCGTGTGTTGCTAGTGTAACCAGGTCTTAGCTTTGTGTGTTGCTAGTGTAACCAGGTCTTAGCTTTGTGTGTTGCTAGTGTAACCAGGTCTTAGCTTCGTGTGTTGCTAGTGTAACCAGGTCTTAGCTTTGTGTGTTGCTAGTGTAACCAGGTCTTAGCTTCGTGTGTTGCTAGTGTAACCAGGTCTTAGCTTTGTGTGTTGCTAGTGTAACCAGGTCATAGCTTCGTGTGTTGCTAGTGTAACCAGGTCTTACCATCATTCTAGTGTAACCAAGCCCCCAGACCAAACACAACACCTCGGCTTCAACTAAATTACCTCAATAAACATGTCTTGTGAGCGGCTTCAAGCCTTCATTTGTAAACTGTAATTAATATTTCAACCTTTATTGGGGCTTTACGGTGAAAATAAATCGCCCTTTGAGTTGGCCCATCAGCCAGGTGTTGGCCAGGCTACCATGGAACGCAACATCTCGAGATGAGTTATCGCGGGTAGACTTGTAACAATGGATGCCTGTTCAAAGAACCAACACAACGGACGCGGGAGTAAAATGAGCTAATGAACCAGCAAACTTGCACTAAAAGATTATAATTAACTATCTACCAACACCGACGAGATGGATTACAACATTGATCGACTAGTTTTTATAGAAAAATTAGTACTTTTTAAAGAATTAATATAACATTTAAAATGTATGTTTCAAATTTCAATTATTCATTCATATTCCATGGTGTAATAAAACAAATAATAGAAATTGTGTTTCAATATTTTTTAATTGAACTGTTTATTAAATTTCGTATTGTGTTTGTACATTCTCGAAATACATCCCGTCACCGGCAATCACTACTTATATTTTTCTAATATTTTTTGTCGTTTTTGCTAATGTCGGGACCTTTTCTTCACAATTATATTATTACCCCAGGGGTAGATTTCCCGAAAAATTAAAGATATAAAAATCTCTGATGATTTAATGCGGCAAATTATAGCTACTCACCATACGCATATTATGCGTTATTATTAGATTCTGCTCTGCTAATGTGAACTTACAAACGAGTTTGGTGGGCAAGTTCGAACTTGTCATAATCAACTACTTGTGGAATGCTTAAAAAGCGAAACATATTATCAAACATAACGCATTTTTAAACAATTTTGCAAATTATTAATGTTGCACATATAAATTTTCTGGGTTGATAATGCAAGATTTCATAAGAACACAAATCAATCAGCAAACGTTTAGTACAAACAATGCAGCCCTTATTCTGGCATTGAAAAAATTATATTTTCATAAGTTGAAAAATTCGCCTTTACACTGGCCACACTTCTATACTTTTTATAGAAATCAATCCAAAAATTAAAAATCGGTCCAGTGTCCACTCAGATACAAGACGGGGTTTCCTCCGAATCAATCCCGTCGATGCCGGTTACAACAAATAATGGCCCAACCAGCGATCGTTATCGACACTAACAGACAAAATCTTCATCGTCGCAAATAAAGTGCATGAACATACAATTGGTTATGGAGTTAGGACCCTCACTAATATAATAGACAAGAAATAGGTTGTTTAGAAAATCAACACACCAAAACATTACAAAATGAAAGGACACACAAACATACCCAACACTAACAGTTGAATTTGTGGGTGTACAATTTGATATGTATGATTTTTGTGGCTCGTCTGGCAGATCATGTCAATTGTTCCATTGTAAAGTACAGTAGTGTGGTTCCCTATATTTCCCATGAGAAGTGATTTATTTTTTGTGAACTTCACACTCGTCATTCAGACGTTAGTTATGTTATGTATGCAAATATCAAGTAAAGATACGCGAACTGGATGGACTGCAGAGTGCAGACATATTTTAACACTATTCATAATACTCACTCTATCGAATGGTGGAACTCTCTTTCAAAACGTATGTCTCCATGGGACGTAGGTTCAAAGCGCAAGCCTCCATGGTACGCAGGCTCAAAGCGTATGCCTCCATGAGACGCAGGCTCAAAGCGTATGCCTCCATGAGACGCAGGCTCAAAGCGTATGTGTCCATGGGACGTAGGTTTAAAGCGTATGCCTCCATGAGACGTAGGCTCAAAGCGTATGTATCCATGGGACGCAGAATCGAAGCGTATACCTCCATGGGACGCAGGCTCAAAGCGTATGCCTCCATGAGACGCAGGCTCAAAGCGTATGTGTCCATGGGACGCAGGCTCAAGTCAGTTTAAATAGTATACTGTCGATCATACTCCATGATGACTCCATGGGACCATGGAGCATGATGGGACGCAGTTTCAAAGCGTTTGTCTCTATCCCTTTCAGACCTAAGGTATTTTTTCTAGTTTAAGTAACTTTAAGCAAAAATTCAAATTTCTAGAAAAATTCTGAGATAGTTATTGTTATTCAATTTTTTTAAATTGCGTTTTTAAGACATTTCTGGAAATTTTGTCTTTTGAATAAAAGCTTATTTTAAATAGAAATTCAGATTTGAAAAACATTCCTAGAACTAGTTTTTTTTCTGAATTTTTGTTTTTTTTGTAATTTTTGTATCTCAAATAATAGCAATACTATGGATTTACAAAATTTCCGGGAAAACCCAAAATTTGACCATTTCCCATTTTAGCCTTTTTTACACATTTGTACTTTCAATTTTCTCCAAAAAATCACTTTTTGTCCTATTGACTATTTTTTTTTAATTCCTCAAAAAAAATATAGGGTCAAATTGAAAAAAACCTATTATTTAGAGCAACAAAAATTCAAAAACCCTATCTACACGTTTGTGTAGCAAGGGTCTGAAAGGGCTATGGGACGCACGCTCAAATAGTATATGCCTCCATGTAACATGATTCTTAATAATGCACTTGTAGTTCCTACATTAATATAATGTTATGTTTATAACTACCCCGTCAGACACAACAAGGGATATTAATTAATTCAGTGTGTTGGCTAACAAGTCTATGTTGTCCAGAACTCATCTAGGCGTACAGGTCTTGAAAGTCGATACGTTGTTTTTTATTCATATATTAAAAATTAATTAAATTCATAAATCTGAGGCCCGAACTTGTTTTAATCAACAATCAAAACTTCTAAAATGATTGACCTAATTAGGAGATTATTCGCCAAATGCAAGTTTGCTGGACATTTAATTAGCAAAATGAAAACAATAGCAGATGTTGGAATAATAATGGTAAACACATGTTATAAGGATGGTTCATACGAGAGGCTTGGAATTCGATGTGCCCCCATTCTTAGAATAGCTTTGTGTTGCGTTAACCAACACTTTTATACTGTAATTGTATTTTTATTGTAATGTATTTGTAAAGTCATGTTGGTTTCTGACGCCCAGCACGGTGTAATTTGTTGCTCATGAACGGTGTATTGTAGCTGGCCGGGTCTACCCAGCTAGCTCCATGCACGTGAGAGACTGCGGGGCGGGTGAGCAACAATGCGAGAAGTGTCTTGTATGTTTGGTTTGCTCCGACACCTTCTCTGACTGACAAAAGGCGCGCGGCTTCGGTCAAAGCCCAGCAAGGAACCATGCTACGCAAGTCATTCAGCCTTATAGAAAGTGGCTTATTGGACTTGTAAAGCACCATCCATTATCTACCCTCCTACAAATCATAATTCAGGGGTGCACATTAAGAAAAGGTAGACGAGAAGAGCACAGGTTTTCATTGAACAGGTATTTTAAATATATTCGAACTGATAACACATTTAAAACGATTACAGACGAATAGGCCTTACAAGTTGTATAGAGTAAGCCTATGCGCAGACAATTTGAAAGAATAATTTTTTAAACGTAATTATTGCTATATTCACAACGGAAACCCCATTTTGCAGTTGTAGTTACCTATCGCAAATCTTGAAAAAAAATCAGTGTAATATTACTAAATACACACACAGGTATAGGTATATCCATCCATACTACCGGAAATAGACAGCTAAGCAGCAGACCGTCAAAGAAGGGCACATAAATAATCAGAATCTCTTGGTGTCGGTGTAGGTGTCCTTAGTGGTTGGTGATAACCCCGCTCTCTGAACACAAAGGTCACCAAAGAAAATCTGTATCATCCTTGTTGAATGGCAATGTCAACAAAAAACCCATGAAATATGGACACACGCACAGACAGACGAGAGGCAGGGCAGAAAAGTGATGTGTATAGAGGGATGCTTCACTCCCTAAACAATAAACATATAAGGTATACTATGTAGCCAAGTGATGATGATTTTTGTTGTTCACTAAGGCTATTTGAGACGATGAGTGGTGATAGATGACAATATAGGACGATTACAAAAATCACATGCCCTATGCGGGATTCGAACCCACGTCCACGTACAGCCATACGCTTCGGACCAGCGCTCTAATCTTCTTCCAATTAGTAGGCTTAGTTAGACCAATATTTTTTTCAATTACAATATCAAACGTGTTCAGTCAGTTCTCAATTAAAATGCATGCCATGATTTAGATAGGATGTCCGATGTATAAATTATAATCTATCATAATAAAATCGTTAAAATAGAAAGATCGCACTCGTTTCACTCGTTTATAATCATAATATATACCTATCTTTAAAGTTAAAACTAAATCTTTTCAGTCAAATATTGTTTTGACAACGAAAACTGCAACAATATAATGTTTTTTTTTCTTGTGTCATTCCAATACTATCAATATATTATTCTCTTAAACAATTTTAGGATTTGTAATCTCTACAAATTACCATATCAAAGCAACAACAATATTCTGTATTATAAAGAATGCCGGAATAAAAACTCAATACAATATTATAGAACAATGCACAAAAATACAATCGCGATTTTGTGACGTGCATGTTGTTTGAATAAAAATTCAATATGTACAAAAATACTAATAACTAATTATTTTAAACTTTTTTTTTATATGTTCTATAGAATTATACCTGTCTTTTACAAGTGACATTTACAGATTAATTTAAAAATTCACTTTGCGGTTTCTGCTATGAATTTTGTTTCCGTTTGTCCTCAGAAATTGACTAATAAATTTCATCGAGTTTTGCTATACCATAAAAATACATATACGCTAGTGTTTCATGTCGTTTTGATATAACAGTAATCATCACAGAATATATTATTTTCCGTTGTTTTAATGAGGATGGTAAACGGTTAATAGCATCGTTAACATATTTCATTTGATAACGTTGGTAGATAATCAACGTAAGAGATCCAAGTACGCGCATTCCTCAACTAATTCATCGATTTCGAATAAAAATAAAAAAAACGTGAACTTTCCGTTGTTTAGACTTCTCAATTTTTGTTAACTTCTGCAATTTATTCAGCCAGTATAGATTTTTAAACGCAAATTTTCATACTGGATCTCAATGTGGAAGCGGTTTAATGGACATTTTACTAAATCGATGTTTTCGATTTTATATTTTATAAATTTCTAAACGCAATGATTTTTTAAGGCTAATTCTTTGCAACCAAGTGTGGATCAATCAATAGAAGTTATTAATAACATAATAACATAACGTAATAACATTCATGCAAAATTTGGTAATGATATTACTAACCGTTCAGCTGCCTGCTGCAATCATCAACACCTGAGCACTTTAGTTGCTCTAACCTCAAGAGATGTAAATTATTATTGCTTGAACATGTACTTTAACCAGTGTATATATTTTAGTGTGAGTATATTCTTATTATACTACGTATAACAATAATTTATACAACATTCAAAGAAGATAAATTATATTTTTAGTTATTTTACGGCATGCGACAAACTTGCTTAGAAATCAAATGTGGAATTACGTAGTACATTAACATTTACAGTAAAGCATTCCGTAAACAATAAAAATAAACTCTTTGATTTGTGTCTCGCAGTCTGTGTTAATTTGTCGAAATGTTAATCAAGTAGCATTGAGGTGTTTGCTTTGGAGTTTGGACACTCCTCACCAACCTGCCATACGAGCCTAATGCTCACCCCCGCCCACCAGGTTTCAGTTATTTAAAACGTTTATTCTTTTGATAATGGTTCACAGGTGCCCTTCTCAAAGTTATTTCTAAGACGGCGGCAACATCTTACGGGCTACAATTTAATTTTGCGGAAGAAATCAACAGTCATTCGCATAGCATGGGTGTTCCCCACTGGGACGAAATGTAGGAATGTCGTCGAATTTGTAAAAAGAAAACCCGAATTAACTTATTATTTATTACAATATTAACTCACAACATTTTTTTATGCTCGCACAAAGTATAAGAGTTATCAGGATGTTGGTTTAGGCCTAAGTAACTAAACTGTTAGTTACTTGTGACTAAAAGAATAAGCATTCTTCTCTGAATGCACCTTCCTCCACACTGGTGGTTTTGTCGGGGACATACAAATTGATATATTTTTAGCATATTTTGGCAACTACAAAATCACAATTTAAATTTAATTTGAATAACTAGTAAATATTTAATTCAATCCAGAAATTAAAAAATCCATCCCGATCGGGGTACGAACCCGAGTCTCCCACTTTCCGATCGGGATGGATTTTTTAATTTCTGGATTGAATTAAATTTTAACTATTCCACCTACGGGAGTGTTTCCCGACTATCCAAATCGAGAAATATACCCTCGCTCATACCTGCGTAAGGTAATGACATTATAAATATGTTTGTTTGGTCAATTCAACAGCAACATTTTTTCGATGCTTTATTGTTCCATCCATTCAAGTTCTATAATGTAACGACAATACAGAAGTTAAATAGTTACCGTCTCGGTGGTCTAGTTGGCTAAGGCGTCCACCCGGAAAGTGGGAGACTCGGGTTCGTACCCCGATCGGGATGGATTTTTTAATTTCTGGATAGAATTAAATATTAACTATTCCACCTACGGGAGTGTTTCCCGACCATCCAAATCGAGGAATAACTAGTTGTTTCACAATCACATGAATATTAAATAGGCCAACTATTTAAATCCAATTATAAACCAAATTTAAATGTCTTAGGCCAACTAATAAAATGTATAAGTTTAATATGTCATGTGGCATTATGCGGCTGGATAAGCTTGGGCCAACTTTTTTCCAATGTTAAATGTCCATCGAACATTTTTTCGCAAAATTCAGCAACTTTTTAACCCATCCCAAAAGATTTAAAAACTTTGAGGTGGTTTAACTTTTGACGATCTTTGTTTCCTTTACTGACAAAAAATATAAATATAATGAAACTTTACTAGAAACAAATAGATAGAGATTCTAGATATAACTTTTGCAAAGAAATACCATTTTACGGTTTATCTGATTTATTATAGGACCTACATAAATAATTCAGATTGATTCAGTAAGTAAATACAAAAATGTATTTAGAGTCTACCCACTCAGTTACAGTATATAACTGATTTTCAGTGGGAGACAGTAAATCAAAGCGACCAAGACAATCCTATAGGCCCCGACGCAATCGACGAGTGAGCGATAACCAACCAAAGATCGATATTTTTAATAGGTAATATAGCAATCAGTGGTGTGGACAATGCGAACACCCGCGGATCAACGCCAGAATCAACAAGGCCGATTCAGAACAACTCTGAATTTATTATGTTCTTCGTTGCTAGGACGGCTCCAAAGTCACCGTTTACAAACTCCTAAGACAAGAACTGATGGACTCGAGTCCAAATCAGAAGTTAAAAATATTCTAACTTTGGCGGGAATCGAGCCCTGGACCTTTTGCATTGGAAGCAGATACGCTAACCACAAGATCGACGAGCCACACATATAAGTATTTTTTTTTGTTATAGTAGTTCTTCATGGCCAATAACAATCACCATATAGTTTAAAAATTATTTCAATAATACGATTGTAAACCGAATATAAATAAGGGTTGCAATTTGTAATTTATTTGTTTAAAAATGTGCGAGTGCATTTTTATTAGCTAAAAACCTATTTTAGGTTGAGATAAGCCCATAATTTGTCTATAGTTTCCAGGTTGTCAACTTTACCATCAATGAAGGATGAGAAGAAGAAAATAAACAAAGATGAAGAAAGAAGAATCATTGAAGCATTGTAGGATGTGCTCCAAAGTTCGTTTTCTCAATTAAATACATATTTTGTAGAAGATAACTTTTGTACGAGAAGTTTTACAAAAGCGAACAAATTTTACAAGTGCAATTTTAACATTTGTTCCATTTAAGTAAACTTTTGAAGTCCAATATATGTCACTATACTTTTGGAACGAGTAAATATATTATGAAGTAGTGCCACTTCCTTATTAAAATTAAAATTAGCAGGCACCATATCGTTCGATGCGAATAATATTATGTAGGCCTATGATGGACTTTTGCACTCGACGATCTAAGAAGTTATATCCTTATTTAAAATATCTGGAGAACAATTAATTATCTCGTGTCTTGATTAGTTTAGCAGAGGTCCATGCGAATGAGACGTAAAGCCCACAATACATTGCATCAGCAGTGGTGTCATCCACAATAATTTATGCGTATAGCCCACTCTGTTTTTCTGGGTAAAGTAGATGATTTTTTTTAAAGGGCGGTGGGGTGTTATTGAAGTATTTTAACTAGCTTTAGACTTTTAGTGGTGATGATTGTTGTGATAGCAAAAATTTTGACTTGACATTCGATTTCCTTTCTCGATTTGGTTAGTCGAGAAACACTCTCGTAGGTGGAAATGTGTTAAATTTCGATTTCCTTATCAAACCAAGAGATACACACCGCATACCCTGAATATAAAATGTTTAGGTATACTTAGCGGAATATATTTATTGTTGGGTATACTCCGTTTACTCACGTATACCCCTCCCCCCGTGACATCGTTCAAATAGTTCAAAATAACATAATAGATCCCATGTTTATCTTTATATAATGTAAGTAAAATAAATCCCCCCAAAATACAAAAATTTGTAAAAAAGACGGCAGCCAAGCTCTCCTTCAAAAGTCTTCGGCTGTGAATGCTGTGAGATATAGAAGTTGAGCCAAGCTTTTTATTCTTTCTCCCTAGTTTCGCTTTGAAAATATGTAAGATCATTTCGCCTGTTGACGAGCGCCAAGCCAACGATTTTTGTGGTAAAAAAGTAAAATTTTTAAACTCGAAATCATAAAAAAATTCTTGGCCATGAACCAAATTCAATGGCCAAGTCATTTTTTTTATGATTTCGAGTTTAAAAATTTTACTTTTTTACCACAAAATTGTTGGCTTGGCGCTCGTCAACAGGCGAAATGATCTTACATATTTTCAAAGCGAAACTAGGGAGAAAGAATAAAAAGCTTGGCTCAACTTCTATATCTCACAGCATTCACAGCCGAAGACTTTTGAAGGAGAGCTTGGCTGCCGTCTTTTTTACAAATTTTTTTGTATTTGGTTGGATATTACATCTTTTTCTTGTTCGTTCGCTATCAAGGTGTGAATGATGGACTTTGAATGATTAAATTTGTTAAGTTCAATTTTTTTTTAACATTTTTGGGCTCACGGTCCCCCCAAAGATACCCCTTAAATAAATAAATAAATACATTTTTATTTAGAGTCTACCCACTCAGTTATATAACTGATTTTCAGTGGGGGACTTTAAATCAAAGCGACCAAGCCAACCCTGCAGGCCCCGACGCAATCGACGAGTGAGCGATAACCAACCAAATATCGATATTTTTAATAGGAAATATATCAATCAGTGGTATGGACAGTGTGAACACCCACGGATCCACGCCAAAATCGACAAGGCCGATTCAGAACAACTCTGAAATTTATTATGTGCTTCGTTGCTAGGACGGCTCCAAAGTCACCGTTTACAAACTCCTAAGACAAGAACTGATAGACTTAAGTCCAAATCAGAAGTTAAAAAACTTCTGACTTAAGCGGGAATCGAACCCTGGCCCTTCTGCATTGGAAGCAGATACGCTAACAACAAGACCAACGCACTAGCATAAGCACTAGATATTTATAATGGTTAGAGATGTTTAATTTCAAGCTTGTATACAAATTACTACGCCTGAGTAATAACGCGTTTTGATTTTGCTAGGACGGCTCCAAAGTCACCGTTTACAAACTCCTAAGACAAGAACTGATAGACTTAAGTCCAAATCAGAAGTTAAAAAACTTCTGACTTTAGCGGGAATCGAACCCTGGCCCTTCTGCATTGGAAGCAGATACGCTAACAACTGGACCAACGCACTAGCATAAGCACTTGATATTTATAATGGTTAAGAGCATGTTTAATTTCAAGCTTGTACAAATTACTACGCCTGAGTAATTACGTGTTTTGATTTTGATTTTGATTTTGATTTTCCCCGGTCCCAATTGCCCGGTTTTTGTTATATGAGGTACATCTGAGTGTGGCCCAAGTTTCAAAGTTCTAAGATGAACCGTTTTCTCGGGATAGCGTATTATTCATAAGAGTACGGAATTACCTACTTTTGATAATTTTGTTTTTTTTCCGGTACCCGTTAATCAATTTTGCTTTCCATATTCAAAAGTGATAAAGAATGAGAGATATCAAAATGTATTCCACGTTTGAAACATCTCAGTTGTAGCGTTATCTTTGAATGATTCATTTCTTAAAGTTCTGATATGTTTTTTGTCATTTTTGGGCCCATGGTCATCCCAAATTTAGCCCCTTGTGTTTTGGACGCAAGATATTTATAATGGTTAATAGCATGTTAAATTTCAAGTTTGTACAAATTACCACGCCTTGGTAATTACGCGTTTTGATTATCATCCAAATTTTGATTTTCTCCGGTCCCTGTTACCCGATTTTGGTTTTGAAAGCAAAAGGCACTGCGTCTGAAATACACCTAAGTGTGGTCCAAGTTTCATAATTCTAAGATTTACCGTTTTCTTTGTAGGCTAAAGAACTCTCCGCGGAAACTCCTAGCCCTAGCCAGCCAGCCAGCCAGCCAGCCACCCACCCACC
This sequence comes from Sweltsa coloradensis, assembly GCA_024449915.1. Lineage (NCBI taxonomy): Eukaryota > Metazoa > Arthropoda > Insecta > Plecoptera > Chloroperlidae > Sweltsa > Sweltsa coloradensis. The sequence continues at coordinate 267,159 of JAMZAV010000236.1, read as the reverse complement.
CACCCACCCAGCCAGCTTTAAGGAATTTGACGATGTTGAGAGCCTTTTTTAACACAGAACGAGTTGTCGGATCGGGTTGATTTTTTTTTGGTATGTCATGGACCACATACCAGGTCATATACCGAGTTTCAAGATTGTAACTCTTTCGGGGCGGCGTGTGCAGATAGCTGAAAAACCCCCCAACTCTTGTAGGTGTATATAGGGGCGGAGTTCGGTGTCGCATAAGCATCGCATCGCTTGTCTGCCGGGCGACGACCGTCGCCCTAGATATGTTTGCTCTGCTCAACATTCCAGTGGAGAAAGCTGTGCCGCCGACATCAGAGGTATTAGGAGCAATCTACCTGCGTATTGTACGCGATATTTTTGATGGGCTGCTTTGACGCGGGCGGCAGTAAGGGCTCCGAGGTCGCCACAAGGTCTAGAGCGGCGAGGAAATACCTCGAATATCTCGACACTAACTCATAACTTTGACGTGCATACAAACCTGATATTTATTGCCACGTTGCCAACAAAAGACCGTCTTCTCGTTTCATTGCGGACTTCCAATTATATCTAATAGCCAAAGCATATTTGAAAGAGAAAAATATTTCCCTTTCGCCCTGAATGAGGTGATTTTGTATTTTGAAATCCCTTGCGGAGATTGGAACCTTCAGTTTATTGCCTTGTTTGTACAATAACTTGGCCAGGTTTATGTTTGCGGTTTCACGTAGATTGCATGAGATGAGGCGCACAGGCATTCCAGATACGCCCGGTGTAAAGCGCATTAAATATATAAATCCTGGAAATAGTTCAAAATTATTCAAATTATAAGGATTAACGAAATCAATTAATTACATACAGAAGTGAAACTTCATCTTTATATACACAAATGCAATTGTTTTGCCATGAACTTTGACTGAGTTAGAAAACGTACGAAAATATCGTGACTATATACCAATATATAAAACTAAAAGTAATATTTCGATTCGAAAATTTCAAGAGTCTATCTCAAACCGAAGATTGAACAAAATGAAAATGTTAACTATCCGAATTAAATAAAAATTAACAGAACGACCAAAAAAGAATAAAACTTTTTCTGACAACTTAATATTTAAAACTTCAAGTTGAAAACAAAAACATAATATTTTTGCATTTTATTGCAATCTCAATTGCTTGAACTTCATAAAAATATTAAATGTAGAGAAAAAAGAATAATCATAATAACAGTTGGACATAAAACCAATACCAAAAGTCACATTACATGGTCGATTCAAAAAGTTATTTAGCAACAACTTTAATGTTACTCTAATAATTATAATAAGAGTATGAATATTTATTTAAATACAGCTGTGCAACAATTTAACATTACATCTTATTGTATTTTATTGTATCCATTATTGAATTTTAAAATTCAGAGGAAAACAATTGCTCGTTCTGTTGTCAAGTCATAGAAATAATCTGTGTTGTCTTAATTATTATGATGTGTGTAAAGGTAGCATTTTAATTTGTTATATTTGCTAGGTTTTATATTTTAACCCTCTCATGTTCTGCAACTGCAAGCTTTGCATTTGAATTTCGCGCCAACGCACAACCTGAGTAGTTCGACTTATGACGCATAGATCTCGCTGCACCATCCATTTAATGGTTCTTTAATTACTACTACGTTATTTCTACCACTAATTATTCACAGTGTTTGCTCGAGTGCTAAGCGCTTGACTCTGATTCGAGAGATCCCGAGTTTTAATCCCGTCGAGACCGGTAATTCTGACTTTAACTGAAGTTTTCCCCGATGTTTTCCTCAGTCTTTAATGCGAATGCAAGGAAAAATTGTACTATTCGCAACATACTTAGTTCACCTGAAGAATGGCATATTGCATATACTATAACAGGTTTAATTTCCCACGGTAAAAAATTTTAATTTAACCACAAATTTTAATCTCAAAAGCCTATAGTATAAAATTAAGTGATGTTAGTAAAATACCAGAAATTACAAAATATTTTTAAAAACTAATATACGAGGGTGGGGGGCAGACAAAATAGTAAAGAACTATTTTTTCCTTACCAATGTTGCAAAAATTAGATATAATTTTTAAAATTTCCCAGTTTTTGAAAAATCAAATTTTTGGGCTAAATTTATTCATAAAACAAATTAAATTAATATGTGATATCATCGTCTTTTTGCAAAAAGCAAGCAGGAACACGAGCGTTCCTGCTAGAGTGCCGAGGACGGTGACGGTGCTAGATTAATTTACTAAATCTCGACTTTTAGACTTCGAACCCGGCGCCTCCACCAAATGTATTTCAATGTTGAAACACAACATTGGCCATGTTATATAGGCCTAACAATGGTAAGCATCACTTCCTATTGTGTGTACCTATATAAATTAACCTAATATTATAATATAGTGTCCAATAATTACCCCCTTGGACGTGTAATCTTCTTTTACCATTTAATACACAATAATATTTATTAATCACACTTGACACGTAGAAAATCAATATTTTTTAAATATTTATTATTATCATTATTTTTATGAAAATATCAAATAGTACATATTTAAAAACCTATCATATAGTCTGTTAATTTAATAATAATGTATAATTTCTGTTGCTACTTCGCTATACACAGCAAAGCTCATGTCTGCGCACGCGCCTGCTAATTTGAGTTGATGACTTAATCGACGCAAGGTGCGCACTTCGTTTTGTGAAATTAGTGGGCGTATACAGCTTTATAACGAGATTGAAAGTAATTTTCAGTAATGATAATTGTGCATGTGTCGGGTACTTATTGTGTATACTATGCCAATTGCATCAGTGTTTTACCTGAGATCCATCAGCCTAGCGGTTACGACAACCCATTCTTTTAACAAAAAAACGAAGCCTACAAAACTTGTGCCTCAAGTCAAACAACTGATTTTCAGTGGGGTTCATAATTTGCACTGTACATTTTCAGATGACAGAGATTCGATGCACGTGAGAAGGTATAATAATATTAATATTTTACTTCGATATGGTTAGGTTACTACTGGGTCGGATCGGATAAAGAAACAGGGATTGATATAGTAAAAAGAGTGTGTTTGTTGTTTTGAATGCAGCTTTGGTATTTCGATAAGATAATTTAACATTTAATAAAAGGTCGGTCAATGCCATTTCTTGCATGGTTATGGAGGGCCATAGTGGATATAGCAATTACCAAGATCAGATCCCGAAATTATCCGATAGGTACCATAGAAGTTCGGAATTCCTCCACACCATGATAATATACTTAAGATAAAATGAAATTGGAATGTACATGTATAATAAATAAATCTTAATCTGACGATGATTTATTTTTGCTTTTAACGTCTCTATTAACGCATTAAAGCTACTCGAGACTATGAGTGGAGATGATGATGAAGGACAATTGTAAAAATAACATGCCTTATGCGGGATACGATCCACGTCCTGTATAGTAGCCGACACTTGAGACCAGCAACGCCCTAATCATCGAATGTGCCACCACGTACTGCAAACTTTGAATCTGGATCACGCACAGCTGAAGACATTGAACAAATGATACATCATTCTATGGCAATCATTATACGACTAAAGCTTTTTGATCAGGTATAATAAGGTACGTGACGTAAACGGCTAGGCAAGTAACAAGGAGAAAATAAATAATACTTTCAAATGACTTTAGACATTATCACTTAGCATACTCATTTACTTTCATATCTGATTTAAGTAACACGTGGAGAGTAATCCAATCAAATACACCTTTGAAAATGACAGGGCCGCAGATGAAATCTATAGCAAACCTACCTGCATTTGAGAAGAACATATCACAGACATCATCTTCTAGCGTCAGCTGTCAAGGTTAGCCCTTACACACGGAAGGAACAGGGACACGTACTGCTGAACCTCACACTGCAGCTGTAGGGTGTATTTCATTTGCAGGCTGTAGCCTATGTAGCATAATATCTTGGATTGGAATATATAAATTATGAAAGGTTTTTCAATTCTTATTTCTCACTCTTCTTTATTCTGTATACCCCATGTAACCAACAACTAGGATACACTGTACAATGTTCACATTTAAGTAACTAATTTCTGTGATTTGTGTAAAAGTGAGTCCTATTGAGATTCAACACTATTGGTATATGAGTTTATCAATTAATTGAAATATTATATACTGTATAGGCTATACTCTGGTGTATTGTTTGTATTGTATCTATTTTTCTCTTTTGTATACTCGAATAAACATTATTGTTTGTATACATACATTTCGATAACCAAGTTCTTATTTGTGTCACATCCATTATTACCTATATGGAGAAAAATAAGTTGAAGATGAATAGTTGTAGTAAAGTCTCCTTGCTCCCTAGCCAACAGTGTTTATGTATTGTATAATCTCGACCGCATTGTCAAGCTATAGGCAATTCTACAAAAAATGCCAAAATTATAATGTATGTACTTATTATTGCTAAAATGAAATATAAAGTGGCATATAGAGAGATTTAACATTTTTAAAGTAAAGAGTTATTAGTGTTTTTCGCTAGTGTCGTGACTGTGGGGATGTGACCATGATGATGACATGAGTAGGGGCCACAAGACCAAGTTGTTGTTGGTGGGGTGGGGGTGGGTTCCTCCCCTCTAGCCCCACCCTTTTTCTACAAGACATGAATACCTGATTTGATTTCATCGGTTCGAACAATAAGTTTTTAGTAGGGTCGAACCAAATCGCAAACCAAAACCAAGTAAGTATAATGTTTACAAACCGAAACGAATATAAACATTATTATTATTATTATTATTATTATTATTATTATTTATTTTCAACATGATTGAATTACAGTAATACAAGCACATTGCTGGTGGCAAGAGTAGAGCAAGGCCCCATAACAACATGTGCCTTACCACCAGTGTATGATCTAAATATAATCTTAACTACTGTCTAAACCTAAAGTAATGCTATTTATACGTAACATGTTATGTACAGATATTAAAGCTACTGGAGGTGGCGTGAAAAAATAAAATAATGGATGACATAAGTGTTATTAAGATTTGTGGGGAGGCTGTGAGGAGAGTGTGGTACATGAGTGCGTGGGGGAAGTGAGTGCGTTTGTGAGAGTGTGAGTGAGCGTGAGCATGTGAGTGTGAGTGTGAGTGTGAGTGTAGTGAGTGTGAGTGTGTGAGTGTGTGAGTTTGAGTGTGAGTGCGAGTGCGAGTGCGAGTTCGAGTGTGAGTATGAGAGAGTGTGCGTGTGTATGTATGCAATATGCATGTCTGTGACGAGTTCGGTTCGTGTTGCTTATTTACATTCGAGTCTATGGTCAAGCTGCTTGACTTTTTCTGTTTATTTCTGTTTAATTTATAAGTAAAAGAAAAAATAGTTGCAATAATTTTAAAACAACGGATGGTTTGATATGGTTTGATCGCGTGCAAAGAAATATCCATGTTACCGATTTCAATTACCTATTCAGAAATGTACCAATAGCATATATTTTCTCTTATTTTGTAGGCAAAAATACTCGAAATTCCGTACATAAAAGTGGTACCGCAACTCAATACATATACACGTGCCCAAGACTGCAAAGCACTTAACTCAAAACATCTTAAATGAAATTCCACTAGGTTTTCAATTTCAAAACAATTTTAATTTGGGAGCCCGCTCTTGGCTTTCCCATAGTTATTTACACCGAGCGTGGCTGCAGAGCCAAGCAGTCTGATTTGCTCTTAGCCCCCGGCGTAACACCTGCCGACCTTCGCCCTTTACGTACGGGGAGTTTACGACTAGGGGCATCGGTCCTAAACGTCACACAATCGCTCGTAATCTCCGAGATGAAACAAACCGGGCAAAACATCGGTATTTGGATCATGCCGTCCAGACCATGCAGAATCGAAACTTGGTCTTCTCTTGAATTATTTCTTGAATTATTATTATTTAAATAATATGTAGTCTGTCCATGGGTAATGTCCTGTGGTATAATCTAAAAATTATTTATGGATAAATGCTTTTTACTTTTATAAAGTACATAATTTTGTACAATGGATTGGATTGGAAGACAATATTGGATTTCATTAATTCAAGATAATACATACAGTGGTTTACAATTAAAATAAAATTTTTTCGCTTACACGGAGTTTCTGAAGAGACTGGTGATCCGGTAATCAAAATAACTTAAGTTTTGCCCGTAACAATCCTTACAACGTGGCCCGTATTCATAGACGGAGGCTGTTTTATTATCTATAATACGTGAAATAATGTGAATAAAAACTGTTGAATATGTAGTCAATGCCATGATGTAACCAGTGTAGCTCCAACAATGTTGATGTTATCTGGTGCATAAAACAATATATAGATTACTTCTAAAGATTAATGTTATGAAAATAATAATGCCTGTAAAACAAAACAGCAGGCTATGGCTGAGTAAAATTATTGTGCTATACAGGTTTTATTATTAGTTATAACTATACGAAGAGTATAATGCGAGTCAATTATGAAACATAAATGCATGAGTGCCAGAATAGCAGTATACAAACAATATAAATTTACTGCGTTCGTACAATATCATGTCAACGTTGTTTTGATTATCAAGCAGCATTAAATTGCCTCCCAGCAGTGCCAAGTATGCTATCGTTTTCCCCACTCTCATTAAATAATTGCAATTGACTGACAAGCCACGTTTGATAGTCATGGTATTTTAACATGTGATAACTCTCCCATGGTATATTCGACGAGGCGGCGTGTAATAGCAAGTGACAGCGCGATGGGCTACCTGCCCCCCCCCCCCCCCCAAACGTCAAGAGGGTAAATTGAAATTGTTTGTCGGCGTCTGGACCCTCCTCCAATCACCTCCAGTCACGAAACTCGCGATCAAATCACGAAGCAAGAGTTCAAGGGAATAAATTCCGTCGTTATACGTTAGAATTGGATTCGTCTACGCTCAGCTCTGCTCGACGCGTTGTTTCTACGGCACAGTTTTACATACGAGCCAATGAGCATTTTAGTTTAGCTGACAGTCTTATTTGTGTACATACGGGCTCGGCTGATAAGCATATTTACTTCGTTGGCACACACAATTACATATTACTAGGAAAACGCTGAAGTCCCGTCGCGTTGATGGATGAGCTTTTTTAAGTTTTTTGTATGCGTGGGATCTCTTTACTTTCAAGTTCCATTGCAAAATCATTTAAAGTAGTACTAATTGCTATGGTAATTAGTATGTCAAATATCTGGAGGCCCAAAGATGCTTTTTGTACACATTGTAGGTGATTGTTGTCATGTTTCTATAGTTACTTGTTAATTATTATTATTTACCACAATAAACTTATATTAAAACTTTTATTTCTATGGATTCTGATTTACTTTTTCGACTTTTTCTTTAAAAAGGTACTACATCATCATAACCTAAAATGTCCATGTAAAATATAAACGTTGTATCCCCACGTGTTTGGTCATAATCGGCCCAAACGTCATGAAAATATAGGGGAAAAAATCGAAAAAAATTCGTAAAAGTACGATTTCTATAAGAAATATTTTTCAAATGTCCCTAAAATCATAGCAAATCTAATTTTAATGATTTCAAACGTTCCCATAAAGTTTCATCAAGATCGGAGTAGCCGTTTGCCCGGTCGCGTCCCAAATATCACGGAAATATCGCATTAAAAATCGAAAAAAATCGTAAAAGTACGATATTCATGAGAAATATTTCATCGATTGTACCCAAAAACAATACAGGTCTAAGTTCAGAGATTTCGAAGGTCCCCTCCAATTTTCATCAAGATCGCATATGCCGTTTGCCCGGTAGAGAGCGAACAAACAGAAAAAAAAGAAAAAAACACCCGAGCTAATTTTTTTGGGGGTCAGTGAAATTGAAGTCTTCGTTTCGCTCATCCAATTATATCGGTTCACACGAAATAATCGAAAAAACCGCGTAATAACTCAAAGGTTCAATGGCATTTATGTCTTTGAATGACTGTTAAGTACAGCTGTTTTATTCAAGATTTTTTTTAATTTTTTGTAATTTATTTTATTTTGTATTTTTATATATTTTGCAATGCATTACACATAAGTCATATCTTATCTACCTCGAGCTAAAAAAATAAAATAATTTTGTTCTTTTTTTTCAGAATATACTTTAGATTATTTGGCAGACATGACCTTTTTGCATATATTCATAATTATTCATATTCATTCATATTTTGTGTGTACACATTTTTACAAATGTATAAAACATGTCAAGAAACTTACATAATACAATAAAATAAAAACATCATCATAACATTGCTCATACATTCACCATACTATCGCGATGAATAAAAAACATTTTTACATAAAAAGTGTTTCACGTAAGTTTTAAAACTTCCCAAGTTTTCAATTTCTTTAAATTACAGTGGTAAAACAGTATACAACAGAAAAACAGTATAGTGTTCAATCAAGCAGTTGTATAATATGTAGATACAAAGAACAGATAAAATATTATGATTTATGTAAAATAAGGTCTTCAGCTTTCGTTATTTGCAAAGTTTATGTTAAAAAGTATTCTCATAATTCGTTTTTGCATTATAAAAACTTTATTTGCTGCCACACCACTGCCCCAAGCTAAAATATTGCACCCAATGTATAGCATTTAAAAGAGCATAATAAGCAATAAAACATCTTTCGCGTTGTATAGCAAAACAATTCATAGCAATTTTTAACACAGTGGCGTAGGACTAGACCAATTTAAATTATAATTTAGGTTTACTCCTAAAAAAGATACATTCTCTACTAATTTTAACAGCGTACCACGCCTAGTGATTTCATTAAGTTTAAATACGTATAATGTCAGTTTCCAGTAACGTTTTTGCAGAGAAATACACAATTTTTTTCTTCATTTACAACTAAGCAAACAGATGCAAAATATTTCATTAGTTGATCGATAACTATCTTCGTCTTATACCAAATAGTTCACCATCATTGTCAGCAGTCACCACTACAATAACGTCGTCTCGTCTGCATACAAAATAATTATTCCTAAGTTCATTAAATACTTTTCGATGTCATTAATATATGCCAAAAACAACAACGGCCCCAAAATAGATTCTTGGGGAACTCCTACAATAATCTCATGTTCATAAGAAAATCACTCGTTTTGATTTTAAAGTGTGGGTGACATGGGTCGTATACCTGAACTTTTTTAGTTCTCCAACATAAATACAATCGAAAATAGTCATTATATACGCCACACGCCCCGTAATTCTCTGACTTACTGAGCAAAGTTCATGATTTACCAAATCGAACGCTTTACTGAGGTCTAAAAAATACCCATTGTACTTACGCGAGTCAATAGCTGCGTGGATTGTAGTTCTCGTCGATACGACTATTTCCCGGTACAAACCCATGTTGGCATTGTGAGATAATATTCGAGTCTAAAACATGTTTACAAGACGACTATGCATACATTTAAAAACAAAATGAAAATGGCGAAAGTAATGCTATAGACCGAATGACGATAGTTGTTAAAATTTTCATCGTCACCTGTTTTAAACAGCGGCCTTATAAGTGATACCTTCAGACTTTGAGAGAAAATACCATTAATTAAACGAGTGAGCGCAGCGAACGGAGTGATCTCCATTCAACTTAAACGGTGCTCATTCTGTTAGTCTGCGTGCGTGCGTGTGTGTACGTTGAAAATCAGCCGAATCGCTGAACAGATTGCGCTGAAATTTTAAACAGACATCCGGTACGAGTTTACTGAGAACTGCTAACAAAATCAGCTAGATCCATTGCGATTTAAACCTACAAGAAATAATAAATTAAAAAATAGGCTTCCAATGTTTAGAAATTATTTTAACGACAATGGTTTAGATTTTGAAAATATATTTTTTGTTTGTTATTTTCCTGGCTGTGAAATGCCGTGCCCATGTCGTGTCGTCTGTCGAATGTTGCACGTCAAGGTACCCCCAAATTCCGCTCGTAGATTGAGTAAACCTTGCAATATTTTCACGTATTTCGTACTGGCTTTGTTTTCCTTGGTATTGTCTCAGATGATGGACTAACTTACACTGCGTTATATGCATTTCAAAACATGTTTAATAATTTTTAAAATCCAATCCAGAAATTACAAACTCTTTCCCGACCAGGGGATTGAACCCACGTCTCCCATATTTCGGCTATAAGGGCGCTTTAGCTAACTAGACTAGGGAAACGTCAAAGTCGTTGTTAGACGAGTGAGCGAGTCATTTATTGAGTATCCGGGAACATTTGCATTTAAGTTTGATAATTATATTGGTATAAATAATAAGGTTTTTAAATTTAGTTGGTATAAGGGCACGTCAACTGTAAGGCCATAATGCGCCACTCTAGCCTATGATAGGCTAGGGAGGCTTAAGGTAGGGGGAAGAAAAGTAATGTTACCGCGGATACTCAACAGATGGCTCACTCACTCGTTTACCAACGACTTTGGCGTTTCCCTAGTAAATAATAATCGACTCGTTTATTATGTTCTAGGGGATCAACCAAATAATTATTTAGAACACTCTTTTACAACAAGAGTTCAAGGTTTACCATCAACTCCCCTAGAGTTTTTATTTGCTAAGCTTTGAATCACACTAAAAAAAACCCATCGAAGAATAAGAGTTGCTCGTTTTGTTCAGCTTCGCTGTCCGCACTATTGCCCGCACGTTATTCATCCCCGTCACTTACTAAATTCATGGCGCACGTAGCAAAGAATTCATTAAAAATGTTCGAAACGATCTCGAGATTATTCACCTACTTTCCTCGATGACTCAGTGATATTACTTTTCCCTCCTTCGAATTACCTTTCAAATTTTGATTTATGATTCCCCACATTGTTTTTACTTGGTTATCAGAGTAAGAGACTGTTGTGTTTTCTTTTTGCAAGCCATATTACTTTCCTATTTATCCTTTCATTATATACAATTCTTTATCTTTTAAACTACTAGCCGATGTTTCCCCTAATTTGCTCAACGTTTGACCTGATGTTATTCACCCATCTTTCTTATTATTTCGAGTATTGACTATAGCTTCAACTCTTTTTACGGGACATGTTTCGTGAAAATGTTCGTCGAATAAGCTCGCAAATGCATCAAATTTTTCGTTCACATCCCCGTTTTCAAACACGCTTTCCCAACCTTCAAGTCGATGGGCGTCATTTAGTTTGCCGACAGTCCTGCGCGTGCTGTTTGGCTCCTCGCTTGCACGCACTCATAACGTTTGCGAGTCCACCGTCTCGTAGATAAAGTGATCGGTGTAACGAATATCAATAATTCCCTAGATAAGTAAAAAAAATATAATGTGCCAATATTAATTTCCGTGCAAGGCCTCGTCTATTGACCATGAGATTATTTCATACATTGGACTTGAAACGAAAACCGAAATTTGGCTTTGGTCACTCACTGGGTAGTGTAGTTACATCTTTCGTTGAACTATAGTTGAATTCACTCTGTTTTTATTCGTATAGCAGGAACAACAAGCACCAGTCAAGAAGTTTGGCTGAACATTATTAATTGTATACCTATTACGGAATGGATGAATTATATCACCAAACCAATAAGTCTCATTATTGCGTGTAGGCCTATACTAACTTTTTTTTTGAAAACTGTTATTATTCAAGATATGTAATGGTCAACATTTCACACCTTATCACGCATCGTGCCTACTACGTAATATGAGGCTACTCACCAATAATAATGAGCTCTTTGAACTCGCGCCAAATCCAGGAGCCAAGAGCAGCATCTAGGAGGCAGTGAGTTAAACCAACGGAGGAGAAATCGCTCTGCTTTTAAGTTTTTTCGACGGTGTTCTACACCTACTATTTCTTTCTACCATTTTCAAAATGAAGAACCAAAAACTTAAAAACAGTTAATGTTGGTAAAGTAGCAGAAATTAAGAAATTTCTTAGCAATTAACTATAGGGGATTCCGGGATAGACACAATCTGCAAAAAAAAACGTTAATGCGAAAACAGGCGGGCAACGTTCGAAAACGTATCGAAATTTTGAGTAACTAAAATTCCTAAAAAATGTTTACAGTCCAACAACCCGGAATAGTGTACGTCACATTGATTGACATATTCAGTTAATTTCATAATTCATAATCAAAAGGTGGGTTAAAAATTGGGAAAAAAGGTCATTGTAAGAAAATATTTTTCTCCAAATGTGTATATAATGAATGTAAAAGGTAGGGCATTACGCTGAGGGTTGTCAAAGCTTGGCACGTCGTGTCAATCAAAGTAAAGCTCTCGGTAAGCCTTCTTATCACTTGTATGCTATATTTTTAATACCTTCCATTTGAAAGCTATGTATCTCTAATGAGCTACCTGCCATGCACTTGCTCTACAGGTGTGTCTCGTCTATAGCTCTGCCAGCTAGGGGTAGTTTTCTACGGGACGCCCCGTTGTTTGCGACAGTATCACAAACACCATTACAAGCCCTCCTGGGGTCAAGTCAACTCCTCCGACAAGGTGTGCACGTGTGTCATCGTGATCCGCGGGACGAGGGAGACCTCCGGAATTTAGGATTGGCACGGTACTTCTTTTCTAAAGCTACCGACAGTAGTGGCACGCGGGGCGGCCGGCGCTCTGATTGGGGGAAGGGGGGTTGTCGGTTCGATACCAGCCAACGGCAGTCCAGGGGGTCAAGTTTAAAAAAATGCGTTTGCAGCCACAAGCCACCGTCAAAACGTAAACATATCCCACCTAATTTAGGTGACTTGAAAAAAAACAAGTTTTTAAATCAAAAAGGATAAATGTGTGTTGAGCACTGAGCTCAGTGGTGTTGAGTCGAAGCTTTATGAATTTAAAAAAGCTCCCAAACCAATCAGAATTGCGTGCTATTACGCCTTTCAGTGACTTGGAGGGTCACGTGACTACCAAAACGTACGTTTTCAGAGGTGACTGCAAACGTAGGTTTTAAAAACTTGGGCCCCAGACTGAAGATCCAGAAATGAAAGTACAATAAATACATACACTAATGAGAGTTCAATCTATATTTGAATAGTTTTGTCTTTTGTCTCATCTATAGCCGATAACGATGACGATGACGATGACGATGACGATGACGATGACGATGACGATGACGATGACGATGACGATGACGATGACGATGACGATGACGATGACGATAATATGCTAAACTATTATCATGATATTTTGTATGTATGAAAATAATAAAAAGTTATTGAACAGAATTTTTGGATGAGCGTAGCGAGCGTAGCGAGCGAGCGAAGCGAAGATTCCATTTCACTACACTGGAGAAAAAAATCCGGAATGTTTTTTTTTTGTATTATTGTGTGTCTGTTAGCACGATTCCGGCTAAACCGATACTCCAATTGCGATGAAATTTTATGGAGGCCTTCGAAATCTCTGAACCAAGAGCTGCCACATTTTTGAGCGCAATCGAAAAATTATTTCTCATTAAAATCGCAATTTTACGATTTTTTACGATTTTTTAAAAATTTCTTCAGCTTATAACACCTACATGCTTTATTCGATTTTAATGATTTTTTCACAGAACCTTAATTTTATGAATTTAGGTATTGGTGTGAAATTTGAGCGCAATCAAAAAACTATTTCTCATGAAAATCGAAATTTTACGTTTTTCTTTTCTTTTTTAAAACAATTCTTTGACTTGTTACACCTACATGCTTTATCCTATTGTAATGATTTTTTCACAGAACCTTAATTGTTTGAATTAATATATTCGTGTAAAATTTGTGTGCAATCGAATAATTATTTCTTAAGAAAATTTCAATATTACGATTTTTTTCCTTTTTTTAAATTACGATTAATTAAAAAAATTTAAAATTTAAATTAATTTGTTATTTAATTTAATTTAATTTAAAAAATCTTCAACTTAGTAATGATTTTTTCACAGAACAACAGAAAATCAGCATAATACATGGCAGCTCAATGCACCAATTACGCTCATCCAACAACGCGGCGGGACTTAAGCGTTTTCCTAGTTATATAATATCAATTTAATGCAAAAACTCTAGTTTATACAACATTGTCAGGTCAGGAGTGGCTATGCCACCAGTTTTCTAGGGCACACAGAGTTTATTAACATATGATATGCCAGACCAGGGAATTATATTCTTATCTCATCCATTTTTTCTTTTCCTTCTATTTCTAATAATATAATAAAATAATTTATAAGTTATTGTAATGCAGCCCTAGGTACCTTATATTCCATTCACTGAAATGTGAAACCGCGACTAATGCTAAAAATTATTGTAATGCTTTTAATTGTTCTGCAATTCATCCAACTACTCGTTTTTTTATTTGTGAATATTTTCCTTATATGTGCAACGCTCTAAAAGTGCAACAGTCATTTAAATAATATTTAACATTATTAGTCTTTGTTACATACATTTCGTAGCGAACTAAACGCTTATTCATGTAAATTAGTTGTGTTGCTGGATTAATTATTTTACATTCAAATGTGAACGCTTGCACAAAATACTGCAATTTGGTAATATAACCATCAATTATGACAACTCCATAATGACGGGGCTCAAGAAAAATCATCACCCTGATCCGCTATGCACATGCATAGTTTGATATTATCAACGGATGCTCTAAGCATTGCTTCTGTTCTAATTTCATATTCTTCAAAGGAGTTCCGGTTCATCCATAACACAAGGGCAACCGCCCTCTAAATGTTCGATGCCATACCGGAAGTAGTCTGGATGAAACCGCCACTTAGTTAAGCCTTTTAACCGCCAGGAGGGGTTCATTACGGTAAGTGAATGAAACGACTAACATGTAATCATAATCATTGGCCTCTTAACATCCACGAGGTTATATGATGATATAAAACTTACACAAAATTATGGGGTTTTACGCTTAAGACACTGATGAACAGATGGTCCGAAGTGCATTTTAAATAATTCAATTTTTGACATTACGTTTACTGGATACAAAAATTACGTAATGTAGGTCTATACGTTAAGAGTTATCGGTTTTATTATGCATGAAAATGTACTTACACGGCATAGGTACTTTCATGGGATTTCACATGCAGAAAGTGCATTAACTTCCATACGGGTATTTTCACGAGCAAAACGTGCATATAGTTACTAAGTTATTTAGCACTTTTTGCTTAAGTTAAGTTTGCTTAAGCATCTTGATGTGGGGCAACACGGCCCATCACATATTTTATTCGTAACATCACAAATGGAATTTGTATTGTTTATAATTATTCAAAATTGTACCTCCAAAATCCTAGCAGATTTTGCATGGAATCCTAAAAAATTTGGAACAGAGTGAAATGTTTTTGAGTATCACGGTATGTAAAATGTAGCCGAATTTCAGCAAAATTTTAACTTTCTTTTCACTTTCCCTCCATCTTCGTAGTGTTAGATCTACGTTATTTGTTCTAAATGATTTGTCTGCCGCAATGAAACATTTCCGACATAGGTATTTGTGGGACCGGAAATCCTGACTAAATTTTCGTCATAACTTTCTTCAGTCGTTATGACAAATGCATGTATTGAGTCACATGTAACATCCTCAAGACATTTCCTTAAACTTACATAACCCCCCTTTATTCTATTGTTGCACATGTCACCTAAAAAGGATACGTCTATTATAGGAATATGTGTGTGTACTATATCATACAGAGGGGAAAAATTCCAACTTGCTTCATTATATCAGTAAGATTTAAAAAATCCTCCAACCAACAGAGTTTGTTTACTTGTCAGTTGTCGCCCGTACTTTTACACAAGCTGAAAACAAACTTAACTTTTAGTTTTAAATATGGGCAAGACACCGACGTCAGCTGCTCATTTGAAAACAGCACGACACAAAAAGGAGGTGAGCGTTCATACACATACCCCACCTGACTTCGTATGCTGTAAACAGTGTGGTTTATATTTGTTTGGTTTTGTTTCTGAACATTGTGTCCTCGTCTTGTCGATGGCGGTGAAGATTGTTGATAAAGCTAGTCCACGGGAGATCGCCCGCATTAATACAGAGGGTTTGAAAGGGGAAGAAAGAAAAGACAGTTGCACCAAATCAAATGAAACAATGCCATTGTTGGTCAGAAATTAATGATTGTGCGTGGAGGCACCATGTGATGATTCATTTCTTTAGTTATAGTTACTAATCTTGGTTACTAGGTCCTAGTTTCTTTGTCCAAATGTCGAAGAAAATGGAAACCTATGTCTCATTTTACTCAACATATCGAACATTGCATTTGCATCATAAAATAAAACCTCAACTCATGAGAAATTATTATAGTATATGCATACCACCGACCATAAGGTGAATCAAGGGCTCTAGTTGGACCCTTGGACGTTTGGTCTCTTCCTGTCAAACAGCTACTTTGATCTAAATGAAATATTTAGGGAACAGTCAAATACTCTGAGCATATGCTTCAAAAATCGTAGAAATATGTTTTCTTAAAGAAATGTTGGTTTGATTGTTTTTAAACGTATAATATAATAAATATTAGAATTATTTCTACGATTTTTGTTTAATTTTGTATTTGTTTTGTTTCAGCCGTGTTTTCTTTGCACTCTACCGGTCAAACGGCTGCACCGATCTCAGTGAGATTCTCAGTGAACATCTTTAACCTTAGACCGGTAGCTTATTTTAGTTCAAAGTAAAATTTCTTATTCAAAACGCACAAGCACATGGTATAAGTCACACTGTTAAAAGAAATTAAACTATGTACACGATATCACGTATTTGAAATGTGATATTTTTATTCAACAACATTATCATAACTCATGTCATAACTATCATGAGTCATAACTATCTTAAACAACTGTATCATTTCACCAGTTACCATTTTATCACTCATCTCATGAATGTATTACAGTTTAATTTTAATTTATCACTGCGGTGGAAGGACCAAAAAGGACTGGTTTCCTGTCTCACTCTGTAATTTTTACCTTAATTTAATATATTTATTACAGAAAACAATAATAAATAAATAGTGTGCTATCAGCTGTTTATTGAAACAACACAGTACTACCTTTGAAATTATATGTTGACAGAAGTCAAAACAAAAAAATATTTCACGTGGAAAACCTGCCCCTCTTCAGATGTCTAACTAGGTATATTGGAGTTGGGACAATTGTGAATTTATGTCCGAGAGCTGTTTAAGAGGACTCAATCCCTTGCATTCGCATTATAACGACTGGGGAAAACCAAGGGAAAAAACTTCAGCCATTATTGCCGGTCTCGACGGGATTTGAATCCGGGACCTTCCGAATTAGAGTCGCGCGTAAGCAAGTCAAACGTAAGTAAAAACGAAACTAAAGTAAAAGCATTATGGATTGAAAGTTCAAGAAACCAAAAACGCTCATCCGTTCAGCGCAAATGTATGGGCTGTACGTGAAGTGACTAGAATACCTGCAAGAACCTGCAAGGATCTGCAAGTACTTGCAAGGACCTGCAAGTACATGCAGAAATTACAAGTCACACTTCAATTACCACATGACCAAACTTGGCCACAAAGAAAAAGGGTGTATGAGTGTGATTTTAATATTCATGATTATAAAGTAGTCTCGTTTAAAAAAACAGTCAAGTATACATTTAGCGATTTCGAAGATACTCTAGATTTTGTCATCAAAAGAGAAGTAGCTTTTCGTTTGAAGAATTGATAGAACATAATGTATATGTAATAGAAGTATATATCTAATACTCTTATCCGACGAACAAGTGAACATTTAAAATAAATATTAATTCAATGCAAAAAATTATTATATCACATTTTTGAATCGCATCAAATTTTTCTCTCATTCTGTCGAATTGCTGTTTCAGACCCTACATTATTTTGACCTTTGATTTAATCATGACACGCAGCAATGATACCGTCAAACACTAATTACGTCATTCGTAGCAAGTTTCTTTGTTTGTATTTCAAGGTGGACTTGATGATAACAGAATTTCCAGTTTTTGTAATTACATTTCTATTATTTGATTTGATGCTGAATATATGATATTCTATACCAGAATGTTATCCCTGACCGTAGCCTGATTTGTGTTGTGGTTGTGTTTTTATCATTATTTTTCAACTGAATTGTCTTTACAGGCTAGAATACTTGTAGTAGAATTGCACTAGACAATGGGTAGTTTTTTTATCAGACCTGTCGGACGAATGAAGTTCGCCGTAAGGTCAGAAAACTTACACAAACAACAAGCTGAGAGCATGCTGGGAGAGCGCATACCAGGAAAATAGCATTTTATAAAACAAATGATATAAAATGAGGGTTATTTTGTGTAAATATTTTTTTCATTTTTATAAAGGTCTCTTCACAAATGTTCAAAATTCGTTACTTTGGGCTTTTCCATTTAATTAAATTGCGACCAGTCGATTAGTCGGTTCAGAATATTTCAATTGGATATCTACAGTTTCTTTCAAGTTGTGGAAATAATGTGTTTTCTACACTTTCTCTGGGAATGTGTAGATTTCTTTAACGGATAACAAAATTTTATAAATTTACCTCAAACAACTTTCGAAACTCTGGAAATAAAATGGATATCGCCTAAATACAGCATCTTGATGAGAGTAAAATCCCGACATTATTCGTAGATGTGTTCATGTTAATTGGTCAGATGGTTTTAATTCAAATATTAAACAACTTACAGGGAAATACAAAATTAATCCTCACTCAAGAGTCAAAGCTCGCTAAGTAACAGGGGGAATATGCACTACAAAATGTGTGTATAACTGTAACTTTTGTTTAAAGAAGAGCCTTGAATCAAGTGTGGCTAAGAAATTCTCAATTCTTGGTGTTTGTATGTGACCGTGGTCGGTTATTAGCGTATGTGTGTTGTTACTTTCCGGGTGAAATGAGCTTGTTTATAAAAGTGGTGTTAGTTCTTGTTACTATATTTTTAACCAAAATAACACCGCCAAACGGTAATATTAGCACATAGCACCACCTATTGGTAATTCAACCTAATAACCCTTTACTCGCAAATAAAACAATATATTGCAATTAGCTTACATAATAGCGCCGTTACTTGAACTATTCGCTAAATAGCACGCTTAGCTGGCTGGATTGCTGGTAAAAGTACGTTTTAATAAAAACCAGAACATCGATTTTCCGATTGTTGTATATTAATACACTTCATTCAAAGTTTACAAAGTTGTTTCCTATGTTTTTAAACAACGTCTGCAGAAATGATTACAACGTGAGTAGTGTAAGTAAAAATAATTACATATTATTGATTATTTTGCTGTTTTGCAGTGGGAGATATGTTTAAAAAAAGAATGTAACATTTACTTTTACAAAAAAACATATTTTAAGAAAAAAACAAAACCATTTAATAACACCCCTTACACACTCCACAACCACAACTTATACTGTTTCAATTCCGTCCCCTGTTATATTTTCTTGACAGTATTCGATTACGTGGTGGTATGGTTGTATTCAAACAATATTCAAACCACAATTCTTTCATAAGCCGCCGCGCGGTGTAGTTTGAGCGTGGCCCTTGCCTTAGTGGACTGATGGTGGACACACACCATGGGCAGGAAATGAAGATGTCAACTCATTTGAAGATACATAATTTTCTACTCTATCCATCATTATCATTTTAACATTTTTAGAATGTTGTCATACATACAATCATAATCCCACATCAAAGTCGTATCCTGCAGACCACTACCATATTTTAATATACATCATAATATACTTCCCTTGTTACCTCAATCAACCTTTCAAGCAACACCTCTCCAGTAAGGTTGTGCATCATAATACTTTGATATTGTTGTTTTTGTTTTTTGTTTGTTTATTTCGATTAAGGACGCGTCAACCGTTAGGTCATAATGCACCACTCTAGCCTAAGGGGGAGGAGGAGCCCATGCTGGTCAGAACCAGCCACGGGTAAGGGGAAGAAGGGGGGTTTCTCACGTCGTGGTCGTCATCGTCTTTGTTATCGTTCGTTGTGTCATTGTCATCGTCGCCTGGGGCAAGGTCCCCGACGACGATTGCCAGAGCTCGCCTCTAGTTTGGGGAGTAAGATACTCCGCTCTTACTATAGCTGATGTTTGCGAGGTGGACTTTTTCTCTTGAATCGCCTTTTACGATTAGCAGAGCCATGCTCTGGGCCAATTCTACCCCGGGCCCTGACGGAGGGGGGGGGGAGGGGGTTCTCACGTCGTGGTGTCATCGTCGTCATCGTCGTCGAGGGGTCGTCAAGGGAAGGGGGCAATGTCCCCGACGACGATTGCCAGAGCTCGCCTCTATTTTCGGGGAGTAAAATACTACCCTTCATACTAGCTGATGTTTGCGAGGTGGACTTTTTCTCTTGAATCGCCTTTTACGATTAGCAGAGCCATGCTCTGGGCCAATTCTACCCCGGGCCCAGACGGGGGTGATATTGGTTCAATTTGTTTACTTTCTGCTTATATAATTCGTAATATAATATTTCAAATAATTTGCTTTGTATGTTTTATCTCCTACCTATATTATATTAGGTGTAATTTGTTACTGTGACAATAACAGATGCATGTTCAAACATTCAGGCTAAAGAGGATGCACAGACATGTTCCATATCACTATACTTGCGAATGTTGTCAGAGTAACATAAATAACTGAAAATCTTCAGAAGGTTTCATCGAAAACACATCGATTTACCACCAAAACCGGTTCGGCTATGATATAACCATGTTTGATATGTTGCCGAATTGCTTCAAACATATATTTATATGCAACCTACTAGTGATGTTATAATTAATTACAAGCACGTAAACGGGAGTCCCCGAACGAGGGAGATCGTCGAAAAAGAATGAAAAAAGCAACAAATGGTGGAGGTGCCGGGTCATAAGTTTTCAAACTATCGGAGGTCTATAGTCAGTCACTTCCTACCCCCTGGGTCACCAAACACACTCTGTATCAATGCCATCGTTGTTGAAGGACGGACAGACAGAAAAGTGATGTTTATATCATTGCTGTGATCAGTTTGACATGAAATTTTTTAAATAATTATATATCTGATATAATTATATATATGAGTCAAGATTTGAACACAAAAATGAAGATTGAACCCAAGAATAAAGATTTCGCGTTCGGTGGTTTCTTCCGCGAAAGTTTGATTATACTCCCTGATTTGCTGTTCCTGATTTTTGGCAAACCTCATATTCGTTTGAGTGGGATCGTCTAATAAATCAGTTTTTTTCTTTTCGTTTTTCTTTTTTAATGTTTTTTTTTTTTTTTCTTTTCTTTTCTTTTCTTTTTTTTTTTTTTCATTCTCCACCCTTTTTTATATTTGATTCATTCATTTAAATGCATATAATATCATTCAATTTGTTACCAAAATTCTTGTGTTAAATGCATTGTTGTTGTAATGCTACTATTTCAAATATTTACGAAAATGTAATTTATTGTTGTTTCTGCATCTATGTAATTAGATTTATTTAGTTGTCCTCCTTTGTAAATCAGTTTTTATAACTGAATAGGATAGACGTTAAATAAATAAATAAAATAAAATAAATAAAAATTATTTATGGTAGCTTCTCTTCCTAATTTTTCTATAGAAATCTGTGCAAAAATGAAACTTTGTGGTAGTTGACGAATACATCAGAAGTTATGACAGTTTTCATATTATCCATCGCTATTTCATAACATGCCAGATGTAGACCCCACAGCAAAAGTGTTGTTTTTGGCTCATGCATCGACGAAGAGCTGCTTCAAATACTATATACCAACCTTTTGATTTAGAGAAAAGTTTTAAAATTGTTATCCAATACCTACCTTTCAAATTGATAAAGCAATATAAAGAATGCATAACCATAAATATGTCATCAGATTAATCAGTCCACTGACTAAAAGCTGTAATCGACACCCGGCAACCAGCTGAGTAAACTAGTAAAACATTGTTTTCATATACAATAATATTATAACATATTGAAATTATACAAATCTAAACAGGATATCCATGTTACGAAATCTCAATTGTGAAACTATTTCCTATACTATTTGTGTGCTCGTGGTTGGTGGATTGTATTAGTCACTGCCTCCTATGTTGCTCGTAGTTCCTCGAGGAGTCACGAGTAGCATAGGAGGCAGTGGGATAAGTAATGTATTATGTTTAGCTTGGCTATGAAGTTGCCATTATATTGATAGTAGAACGTGTAACAGTGCCTTCGACTCAAGAACCAAACCTCGCCCATACGCAATATTATTCACCATATCAATACATTCTTTGTTTGGTGGCAAGGAAATTGTTTCAGCTTATTGGGGGCCCGAATGGAAATAAAAACTTAGTGCTCGTAGTAAATGTAGACGATTTTGATTTTGGATGCTGTTTTTATGCCTTGAGCACTTACTCAATGCCCAATTCAATAGTTTGTTTTTTCCCTTTCTCTTGGAGAACTTATTTTTATCAGCAAATTAATAACTAACCGACTTCATTTGTAATTTTTGTGATTGCAGGTCCAGGCGAGGAAGAACGCTCGAAGTGCTCATTTATTGGTTAAAAAATTGTTTAAAAAAATTTTAAATAGCGTATTAAGAAGTATTTCATTTTTCTTCTGTGGTGGCCTAACTGTTTTACAACATTTATTTTAAATCGTATGAGTGACAATCCTTCCCATTATTATATTGAATATGAAATGGCACGACAAAGTATTAGAAGACTGCTTGTTTCACGGGTGGGTGAACATTGCTATCGCCATAGTTTCATAAAATCTCATGCAACATTGAGTTGATATGGCGCTCGCCATCAGTCATAGCCCCCATCCGATTCAATTCCAATGTCGAGCGCTGCCAACCGTAACACAAGATGGACGTACATATTATTTTGTACATTCACAGCTCTGACTTAATGGATTGTGCATTCTACACTGTGTAATACACTCTTGTGGAAATAGAAGTGAGAGGAATACAACTTGGCATAGTAAACGCATTTGAAGTGGAGAGCAATATGGACACAGAATAACAAACCACTGGCACGGGTACATTGCTGGTGCGAGTCATTGTAGACTATGACATGACGCTTCTCAGTACCCAGGCTATACATAATATAACTGTAGCATAGAATCCGTAGATTAGTCTGTATGTATAGTATTTAACATTTTCCTGGTTGAGTGTCGTACTACCTGATTGCTCTTGGTAGACCGGTAGACCACCTTTATTAATTTCATCCCTTCACACACCAAATAGACCAATACCTTGGATTACACTCAAATTTTTTAAAACCGCCGATACTATGACTGATCTAGATGCCCGTTTGGGCGCCGCAGCCGAGCCGTGGTGCGCTACACACTCAGGCACCTTATATACCGCAAGCAGAGTTGGGGGGATTTCGAGGTGTCACGCAGCCGTCATGAAACGTGATGTGAACTTAAAAACTATTAAATCAAGGGGATTTGGGTACCTGACAACACATGACAAATTTGGTTGGTACGAACATTCTTTCTTGGTGAAAAAATGACTTGAAACATGCTCAAAATCACTTTAAGGATGTTAGCTACTACTGGCTACTACTACTGTCTATATCGTCACAGTTTGCATTTGGCACGCGATCTGACCAAACGGGTGGGACTACAAACGTTCATATTTTACATGGACATTAAGGTATAGTGATAAAGTGCATATTGAAAGAAAGGTTGAAAAAGTTTGCTGAAGCTGCTGCAAATAAAGGTTTTAATATACGCTATACACTGGCTTTAGTAACTTTAGCTACTTGACAATGGGGTAGCCTACATTGTTTACAACAAAGCAAGTATTTGTACCACTAGATATTTTACATTCTATTGTTAGTTTGGTAGTAAGCAATTAAATCGACATTTGTATAAAAATAATATATTTACACAAATAATTTGCAATGAAACTTGAAAAAGTAATAATATCCACAACATAACAAAAACTTGTAAAAATATTGACCCACCATACAAAACTCAAAAGCAGGATGACTCAAAAGAAATGCCAAACTTATGTACCCTCCTACATTTTCGCAATCTCTCTTTGCCCTGTGACTGCATTCTTGCAAATCTTGGCAAGATAAATTTGCACGAACTTTTATATTTAAAACAAAGTTGCAAATAAAATTTTGTCTCGCTTTGCAAGGATGCAGTCACAGGGCAAAGTGAATGTAGGAGGGTACATAAGCTTGGCATTTCTTTTAGATCTCATTGCTTTTGATTGTGTAAGGTTTGGCTGTATGTTTACAAGTTTTTGTTATGTGTTACAGTATACGCCAGCGGTCAAGGTTGATTGTCACTTCTTGCTTCGACATTGCGAGGCACGGGCATTGCTGCCTCTATGACGCTATACGTATTAATTGTTCAATATGCACGATGTAAAACATATTCAATTAATTATTAAAACCATTACGAATGAACACTATTCTATACGCACAATGTAAACTAGTCTCAAAATTATTTACACCCTCACGTAATAACACTATTCCATACTCACAATTGTAAAACAGCAATATAGTCATTCACGATCTTTTATATCAATAATTTAAGTTGTACTGTGTAACGCATGTAGGTATTGTACTATGTACTCATCACAAAAGGTAAAATAAAATAATAAAATCAAAATAACAATGATTATGTTGTAAGCGCTCAGTAGTGAGATGAGAGCTGTTAAATAATGTATATAATAACACAGGAATATTGCATGTCCGGTTACCGGCGCGATATTTGACATGGTGTTAAATAAGAATTGATAAGTTATTTAAATAAAAGTAATATTTTGGGACGAGCTATCACTATCACCCATTCCAATTTTAACAAAGAGTTTAGGGGGTGTTTGGGGTGAAGTATCGCTTGCCTCCTGGCAGATTATTAATTCTGGTTCTGATTTTATTACCTTCCGCCAAGCCAAATTTAGCGCTGGTTACTGGATATACAATATTTTTTGCCAACAAAAGGCGCAATAGTGTTTAACTTATTTTCTAGCTACAGTAAAGCTACTAACGGCTCATACAATAATCTCTATATTTGATTAATTTAAATTTGTTACTTTGATTTCATTTCATATAATTTCATAAAATATGTTATATGTGTTATATTTTATATTGTTTATTGTATATATTTTATTTTAAACGTGTTATAATAGATAGTCTTTTTGTACACTATTATAATAATATATTTACCAATTTGCATAAATTTATGATTTTTTGTGCGCATTTATGGAAACGTTTATTTTATTTTCGTCATTTGTTGATCAGTTTTGTCACAGATTATTTTATTTTCGTCATTTGTTGATCAGTTTTGTATGTCAGTGGGGTGCAACAATTTGGTGGAGGTGCCGGTCTGTAATTTGGAGGCTGGTGTATTCCATTGCGCTGCGTCATCATAAGTTATGGGAACGCCGCCTGCATTCTGTGGCGGATCCAGTGTGGCGTGTAGGGCCTGATTATTATAAGGTTATACATTTTATTCTATATAATGGTTATAACAATCGTGCAACGTGGTGATAGCATAGCGAAATGTATGGTAAATCTAACAATTATAAAGCACATTGGAATACCCTCTCTATAAAACCATTAAAAAAAATTTTTTTACGAAAATTCCGCGTCCTCTGACCGAAAATTTGAAAGTCGAAGAAACAAGCCTGAAAAGTTGACTGAATGAAAGAGTAGGCCTACCTTTTATAGAACATAAAAATGTTTAGTTTATTTTGGTGGGCGGGATATAGCCTCATCACTATCGGCCATTATATATTTAAAAAATTGGACATTAGTGGACACACTTGGACAATTCGTACTTGTACCATCTCACAAAAAAATTCGTGCCCCAACTGTTATTTGTTGATTAAAAAAAAAAAGTTTAATGTAACAGGTAAATGTTTTTTAAAAGTTAGTTGAACTGTAACACTGCTGTTGTGTAAGAAATTTTATTTATTATGTAGCAATATTTCGAAAAATTTAACTTTTCTTCGACTGGCTGTCAATATTTGGATGAGCGTAGCGAGCGAAGCGAAGATTTCATTTCACTACACTGGAGAAAAAAATCGGAATGTTTTTTTTTTTTTCTTTTTTTTTTGTATTTTATGTGTCTGTGAACACGATTCCGGATAAACCGATTCTCCGATTGCGATGTAATTTTCAGGAGACCTTCGAAATCTCTGAACTTAGAACTGCACGGTACGAAAAATCGATCAAAAAATTATTTCTCTTGAAAATCGCAATTTTACGATTTATTTCGATTTTCTTTTTTGTTTTTGTTTGTATTTTTGTGTGTTTGTTAACACGATTCCGGCTAAACCGATACTCCAATTGCGATGAAATTTTCAGGAGACCTTCGAAATCTCTGAACTTAAAACTGCCACTCTTTTAAGCGCAATCGAAAAATTATTCCTCATAAAAATCACAATTTTACGATTTTTTTTCGTTTTTGTTGTTTTTTCTGTTAGTATTTTTGTGTGTTTGTTAACACGATTCCGGCTTAACCGATACTCCAAATGCGATGAAATTTTTGGAGACCTTTGAAATCTCTTAACTTAGGCCTGCCCCCTTTTTGAATGCAATCAAAAGATTATTTCTTATGAATATCGCAATTTTACAATTTTTTCATGTTTTTCTTATTTTTTCTGTTTGTATTTTTGTGTATTTGTTAACACGATTCCGACTAAACCGATACTCCAATTGCGATGCAATTTTTAGGATGCCTTCGAAATTTCTTAACTTAGAACCACCACGTTCTTGAGCGCAATCGAAAAATTATTTCTCATGAAAATCGCAATTTTACGATTTTTTTCGATTTTTTTAAATTTCTTCGACTTATAACACCTACATGCTTTATCCGATTTTAATGATTTTTTCACAGAACCATAATTTTATGAATTAAGATATTCGTGTGAAATTTGAGCGCAATCGAAAAATTATTTCTCATGAAAATCGAAATTTTACAGGTTTTTTCATTTTTAAAACAATTCTTTGACATATAACACCTACATGCTTTAACCGATAGTAATAATTTTTTCACAGAACCTTAATGTTATGAATTAATATGTTCGTGTGAAATTTGAGCGCAATCGAATAATTATTTCTTATGAAAATAGCAATTTTACGATTTTTTTCTTTTTTAAAATTACTATTAACTAAAAAATTAAAAATTAGAAAGATTTATTGTTTATTTAATTTAAATAAATTTTAAAAAAAATCTTCAACTTAGTAATGATTTTTTCACCGAACCACAGAAAATCCGCATACCGCGTGACTAGCTCAATGCACCAATTACGCTCATCCAAAACGCGCGCTGGATTAAGCGTTTTCCTAGTTTCAAAAATACAATCATCGTGATTAACTTTTAAATATTTTAAAATTGTGTGTTGTTGTTATTTGTGTGTTGTTGTTGTAGTCGTCGTCGTCGTCGTCGTCGTCAGAAATCCATTTTTCCTCGTTAGTAATGTGTTTTGAAACAATAACAAAAATCTATGAACATTAATTTTTTTGCTTACGTTTCAGTGTGTCCACTAATGTCAAAAAAAATTCATAATTTAATGGCCTATAGTGAGGTTATGTCCCGCCATTTTTTTAATGTTGGTGTTACAACTTTTATGGACGTTTTAAGTTATTGACTTAATGTATTGACAAACAGTGAACGAATAATTTGTCTCCTTCACTTGAACCATGTACTTTGGAAATGCAGAGATCAGCTCGTGAATGTATATAGAATTATAAATACCTTACTGAAAGTACAAACTTGGTGTCTTTGAGACGTACAAAAAGTTATTCTTTTGTTATGTTATATGACTTTGGTTCCTGAGTTATTCGCTAGGTGTTGCTGTTGTTCCCTTGCTTCGCGGACATAAGTTTATTATTTATGTTGAATGTTTATAAACAATGGCAGCAAGGTGAGTGCGACTCGCCACGTTGGCAACAATGGCAGCTGCAAACTGTAATTGAGGCCCGAGGACTCCCTCACAACACAAATACGAAATATTGTGTGGCAAATTGCTAATAATACAACTAATGATACATTTATTCTTAGAGTAGCTGCGGGCCTTATACAATAAAAGGTAAAGTGGTCTTAAGAGTAGTGGAAGTGTGTTGTATATCTTTACGCTGAATGTGAATGGAAATTTATAATACTGCATAGCAATCATGAAAAAAGTACATAATTCGTCCTGTCTAGTAGCACAGAGGAAGTACAATGCCTGGGGGTCTATTTACCAACTCATGCGACAATAGTAGATCGACAGCGACAACTTTGTAAATATAATATCGTTTGTGACAACTTGTCGATTTGATCGACAACGACAACTTAATAAATAGAACCTCAAAGCTGACATGTACTTGACATAGCACGCAAAAATGTCGAGGCTATCATCACACTGAGTAGTATCGTTTGGGTCAGTAAATAGGGCCTATTTCCTGACCCAAACGATACTACACCCCCATGGTAAGTAAGTATAGTATACTTGCTCCAACAAAAGAATGCAGATGCTTGGTAATGGTAGGGGTAGAATGAATGCGCGGTAAAAGTAATGTCGCCTTTGTGTATGAAAGAGAAATATATTTTACCAACGCAAGCAAAAATTATCTGTGCTAGATCACAGAGTTCGTCCGTGTGCAAGATCCACGCTGAGCTAGCGTGAATAGAATTGACAAAGTTGTTATGTTGGGAAAACAATTTCGAGCCACCTGCATTCTTTCGTTGGGACCACTATATTATATTATACTAGGAAAACGCTCAGTTGGACGCGTTGTTGAGCGAGCACCGGTACGTGCAACATGACCCGAGTACGACATTCCCATAAGGCCCACCACACAGTGTAGGCCTAACTGGATATTGACATTGTACACTGTATACTATTCCAACATCTTTGCATTGTACTAATTCACGTCATGCTTTCTAAAGTGTATCTTTGTATCTTCACTGCCGCCTTCATTTTTTAACATCATTTTTTTAATTATGATTACCAATAAGTCTTTAACGTCTTGACCGATTTAGCTGAAAATTTGAAAAATAGAAGAGAATGGTGGACTTATTGACCCTGCAAAATTTCATAACGATCGGAACATTTTTATTTTTTTATTTTTTTATTTTATTTTTTATTTTTTATAACCAACGATCGGATTTTGTTCAAAAACTATACAGCAACCCGCCTAGGTGGTATGTACATGTGTGAAAAATTTCAGGTCGATCAGAGAAACGGTGCGACCTGTATCGAAGCAGTAACAGAAAAAAAAAAAAAAAAAACAGACATTCGAGCCATAAGAGTCAAGTGGAGACGCTCGCTTCGCTCGCTCAATTATTACTATGCGCTCTCTACCAATAGCTGGGAGTTAAGTAAGTTCATTCCGCCCTGAACTGCTCAAGTTCTTGGCCCCAAGCGTCCTAAACACAAACCGTTTCGCGTCAGTGTATTGCCTCAAATTGAAAATGCATATAATCACACAGTTCACAGATCTATAAAAATGGCTCCGGCTCAAAGCAACGGAAAAAACTGCAAATTTGGAAAAATATGAACAAGTCTCCTAAACAGAAACTGAACAAAGTGCCTAAATATATAATTGAATGTTATGTAAGAATCAGTAAGGAGAAACCTACTTTTGAAAAGTGTTTTTAAAAAAACGGGTCTGAAGAAATATTCCGCATAAAAATCATTATTCCACATACTCATCCTGTATACATAATTGAGAACTTGCAAGGCAATGAAATTGACGACTGGTGATGGGCGGAGCGCTAAGTCACGTGACGAGAAGGTGGGATAAATCCTCATTTCGCAAGTTGACGCCTGCTGAACGGCGCAACACTTATCACGCTCTAACTTTGTTTCCATTCGACATTTGGACAAAACCTTTAGAATAGTATGTAGCAAACATATCATTTCTTCTCATAGTGACTATCTCGAATTTTTAGACACATCCGTAAATTTGGTATATCGATGTACGTATTATACATGAAAAAAATATCAAAGATTATAACTTTTCTCATCTTCAATTGACAAAAAACTACTGTTCGGATTTCGACATGATATCCTTTTAAATATGCATCAGACTATTTAACAAAGAAATAAATCAACTTTCTAGATAGAAAGTGCACTGAACGAAAATTTACAGCATAGAGTAATACGCAGAGTGTAGTTTTTCACGGCTCACCCGCACATCAAAAGTGCGTATTTGTTATGAAAACACACACCTTGCATATAAGTCTATGCTGTGAATTTTCGTTCAGTGCACTTTCTATCTAGAAAGTTAATTTATTTCTTGTCTTAAGAGTCAGATGCATTCTTTGAATGAGGTCTTCTTGAAATCCGATTGAAAGTTATTTGTCAAATAGAAGTTGACAAAACTTATAATTTTTAATATTTTTTCCATGTATAATACGTACATCGATATAACAAGTTTACGGCTGTGTCTAAAAATTCGAGATCATCACTTTTAGAAGGAACTATATGTTTACTACGTACTATTCCAAAGGTTTTTTCCAAATTATGAATAGAATAAATGTTAGAGCGTGATAAGTGTTGCGCCGTTCAGTAGTCGTCATCTTGCTGAATGAGGATTTATCCCACATCATTCCGCCACGTTGCTTCGTGACGTCAGGGGGCGGGTAAATCACTAGTCGTCAATTGAAGGAACTTTTTATGAAGTGGATTTACAGCAAGTGAGACTAAGAAAATAACGTATTCATAAAAAAGATAAAATTGTTGATTCTATGGGAAAAGGCCTTAGAAAGAAAGTGCTAGTCAAGTTTAGAGTTTATCCATCAAAATTCAACTCGTGGCTATACCTGCTTCTCAATTTATTAATTTAAAATGAGTGGATTTTATGTTATTCTTCCTAGTAACAACTCTATGGGCACATGTGAAAACAATACTATACTGCACATTTTATAACTCAGCTAAAAGATCATGTAACACTTTTGGTCGAATGGGAAGTAGCTCTTACATAGTTTTACTATCCTCAAACGTTATTAAATGTGTCTAAAGGTCATAATAGAATCAGTTTACCTATGAATAATAATACAGAAGATGTTAACCAGGTAATAACCATAGAGACTGTGTATGTACAACCAGGTTACTACAAAAATGTTAGTAATCCCATGAGTGCAGTGAACAATGCCATCACTACTACCAATATTGGTCAATTCAAAGTTGATACAGTAACATAGGGTGGTTATTTTGTGAAGTCTGTGTGAAAAAAAAAGTGAAATTTGGTCATGATTCCAAGGTTGTTTTTAGTCCAGAGCTTGCAAGTCAGCTGGGATATGAATCAAGTACTGACGTGGGTAATGACCCCATTGCAAGACATGCTATGATGCTGGGAGTTGGTACCCCACATCATATATTTGTTACTGTAATGTCATTGAGCCTCAAATTGTAGGTGATACTGTTGCACCTCTGCTACGAATGGTAAATACACAACACACACAACACAATATCGGGTACGACATTTTCAAAGGATTTTTAACGCTGTATTAGGCCCTACGTACCTGTTCTCAAGCGTGAATTCAGAACAATTTAAATAGACTTAAGGAGAAGCACTGGTCTATCAATGCCATTTCAATCCGGAACTACAGCAGTGGTACTACATTTTCGTCGTCGCTCTCCGTGAAAACTTTATTATTAACCAAATGAGGCAGAACGTTTTGGATCATTACATAAAATATTATTTTGACTACGCTGGAAGTGTAGTAAGTGTTGAGAAAGGTTCAAGTTATCAGAAAGTTCATGGTATATGCTATTTCCTAGGTGGACTCTTTAGAGTTGCATTACCTCTATAAAAGCGGGGCAAGAGCCTTAGGGCATCAAGCATTGACATAAGGTGCAAGCTTACTTGGTGATGTAGCACAGAATAAAAATGGTCACAACTTGAAATGGAAGGCAACTGAAAAAGTTGACTGTATGTCTGGCGCTGGTCTTTAAAGAGAAAAACATCGCCATCGACTTCATTCAGTGGCTTGTCGCTCGTAGCAAGAGGACCTCAAAAAAGAAGATGACAAGAAAACTTGGAGGTGTTGCTGTGAAAGATATATTTTCTTAGTCATGTCGTTTCAGCACTCTCAATCCTGTGAATCTGTTAAGTCAGAACTTGACTTGTTCAGTCTTCCAGTCACTCAAACAAGTATTGAACGAAGTGAGTGGGTTTACTGTGAGCCTATCGCAGCACTTAATGACTCTGCACTCCTGGAGTTTGTTGTCAGTAGTCAAGGAGAAGACTACATTGATTTGGCACAAACGCTTCTTCTCATAAATGCAAAAATTATCAAGGAAGATGGTTTAGCTTTGGCGGCTGCTGCTACTGTAGAACTAGCACCTGTCAACAATGACTACACTCAATATTTAGTCAGGTTGATGTATTCTTAAATGGTAAACTAATTTCTGCTACATCACAGACATATGCGTACAGAGCATACATTCAGACCAGACCCAATTGAATTATGATACACCAGCAAAATCTTCACAGTTAACTTCAAGCCTTTATTACAAAGATACTTCTGGTAAAATAAATGATTTTGATAATAATGCAGGACTGAAGAAATGCAAGAATTTTACTAAAGGCAGTGCCACGGTAGAGCTTATGGGAAATATTCACCATGATTTATTTAACCAAGACCGCTTTCTATTGAATGGTGTTGAAATGCATATAAAATTTAGTAAGACTAAAGATAAAATTCCATCTTATGTCAAAAGATGGTACTGCTGTGAAAACCAGGATGATTGCTCAGTTACTTGTATGCAGAGCCTGATTTAAGTCGTCTGTGTTACTTGCCCATAATCTTACACTTCAAAAGACTCCTGCAAAATACCCACTTACCCATGTAGACCTGAAAACTGTGGCTATTCCATCTGGTGTTCAAAGTAACACACTTGGTAATATTTTAATGTGTCAATTACCTAAGCGAATAATTATTGGCTTTGTATCAAATGAAGCCTTGAATGGAAATATTAATAAGAACTCCTTTGATTTTCAACATTTCAATTGCAATCATATTGCACTCTGTGCTGATGGACAGCCCTATCCTTCAAAACCACTACAACCAAATTTTTATACCAGCCAGTACATGACAGCATATCATAATTTGTATTCAGGGACAGAAATACATTCAAAAGATGAAGGTAATGGATTACCCCCATGGCTATTGCCAATGGCTTTTGATATTACGCCTGATTTATCAGCTAGTGTTGATCATTGGTGCTTGCAACGTAGGAAGTCTTCGTGTAGATGTGAAATTCCAGGAGTCTCGAACTGAAGTCGTGGATATTGTTATCTTTGCAGAATTTGACAATTTTCTTGAGATCGACCAGCTTCGTGATGTAATTGTGGACTACAACAACTAAAAGGCCATGTGCACAAGAAGTTGTGCTTAATCTTCCTTGAGCAGTCATCATGAACCACAATTGATTTTCAATCTTTCACTTAGCCATCAAACCTTAAAAGTTTAACACTGGATATTCAAACCAACGTACGAAGAGAGTTTTTATTGAGAGTGCCTCAAGACAAGTAAACAATTGGCTGGAGAATAATCATCATGGTCTAAAGTGGTCTAGTGGTGTTACTGAATATGCAAGATTGAAGAATAATCTACTTATGGCCACCATGCCCTATAATACTGTATATGTCAAAGGAAAAGAAAAATCTCTCCATCCTTAAAGACTTCTTGAACGTCACATTGTTGATTTGCAAGAATTGGGATGCCCATGCCTAAGACATTTGCCATATTTACCGTTCTACTATGAACCTTATTAAGAGACAAAACTACAATGTGCATTTCAGAACGTGTTCAAACTTGATCAATGGTGCTTTGAGAGTAATAACGTTACTAACATGAAGCAATTCACTGCTAGACTTAAAAACATTTGTACAATTTCCAAATGTAAACGTAAAACCTGAAGATCTTGCTGCTACAGGATTCTACTACAGTCACAGGAATGATACAGTAACTGTTGCATGTGTACAATACAATGCAATGTGGAACTGGGTCAGTGGCTTCCTACAGACATACCCACTAAGGAACATAAGCGCTGGAGTCCTCGCTGTCCACTCATTACTGGCAAGGCTCTTACACCAGACGTTTGTGGAATAGTTTAAGAAATATGTATTCCGTCGAACTTGAAGAAGCTCTCCTGAGTGATGTCTACTCTTTACCACAGTTTGCGGGGATTTTTGCTGCAGACACATTGCCAAGAATTGTATCTCGTCCATCTATACTTATCGCCAATACAGACCCCAGGAAGAAACCCGGCACCCATTGGGTAGCATTCTACATTGACAAGTTTGGACGAGGTGAACATTTCGACAACTGTTACGGTCTCCCTCCATATGTGCAAGAACATCGGAATTTTCGTAATTGTCAGAGATCTGCATGGACTTACAATAGAGTGGAACTTCAAACTTACACTTCTCAAGTGTGTGGTGAATATTGTGTTATATATTTCTCACATAAAGCTATAGGTTTATCTCTACCAGACTTTATATGGCATTATGGAAAGAATGCCTCTTCTAATGATAAACTTACCAAAATATCCTTCAAGGAAGTATTTGATAAATGTATAAAACCAAAATGCAAATTATGTTATAATCAATGTTGTTACCCACGTAAATCCTAGATCTATTTGTATTGCTACATAGTGGATTGTTACTTTGTAAATTGTAATGATATACTCTTGCAAATATTTTCTGTTATTTGTTTTCTCGTATTGCATTTTTTTTTATATATATTAATGGCATATGCTGTTATAAACCTAACCAAGCAGTCACTGTAAAATTATTTACCCATCCAACTTTCTTTTTTTGTCATTAAATCAAGTGCCATGACGTCTAATAGTTATTAATAGATGTTTGACATTAACAGTTTATAATTACATGCAAAATATTTTGTAGTAACTCGTCTGGATGACGTCACGCATGAGGGAGGTAAGTATAGCTAGATAAAAGGGGCGGAACTTCCTACATGGCAGAAAATCAGGCAGCAGCTTTATTTTGTTACCGCTAGGAGCAGAGCCAAGCGTGTTAGGTTTGTATCAGTCTGCACCCAAGCTTCGCCAGAGATGGACGCTTACACACCATCATCCTCAACAATGGATTTCCAATATGATTAGGCTGCTGCTTTTGCTGCTGTTTCTGCTCCTGCTGTGAATTCGTCTTACGAACCCGATCATCTGAGAAAGTACGAACTGGTATTGCTAAAAAATGTGTTCTTCTTAAATGGATGGCGCACAAAAATGTTGGTGAAAGGACTTCATGTGAAGGACTGCTTTAGGCCTTATGTGCAAATCCTGGCGGCTAAGGGTGGAACAGGAATCCAGCTTACTGCTCAAGGCTGGAAGCAGCTTGTTTGTGAACTGAAGATACTGAATAATACCTACATCTTTAATGTTGGAGAAGATGCACGCAATACGTCTGATAAGCAGGTTGCTGAATACAAGTTATCTGTGTACAATCATCATGGTAGTACAGTGGTTGGAATTACATCTACACATGTAGATGAGTAAGTGTACTTTGGTGAAGTGACATGTCATAATTTGGTCAAGTATTCTCAGATCGATAATAACACTTTACTTACTTTTGTAACATACGGTGAGATAAATAAGTGGTATTTTAATTCCTAATGAGAAATAAAAATATGTATGATTGTCTTGAACGTCTTTGGCAAGAAGAACATTTTATAACTGCAAATCTGTAGAAAACAAATCTTGTATAAACTGGGTACTGAATTCATAGTATCGAGAAGTAGAACTAATAAACATGTCTTCTTTGATGCTTAAAACATTATATTTTGTGCTGACTGCAAATGTGTGTGATCATGGTGTAATATTGTTGAATAAATGACCAGATATAACCCAAATAAGTTTGATATTTAATTTTTTACCCAAGCTCCGATGCTATACTTATCTCATTCACAAATGGGTTGACAAGTTTCTTTGTGAAATCAAATCAATACATTTTAAGTTGTTGTCTTCTTACTGAAATTTACTAAAAAACTAAAGACTAAAAAGGTCTTTAAACATAGGGAAAAAAGAACACGTGTATGGTATGAGTGTGGATGGGTTAGGGCATGGCAGAGGGGTGCTGAGGGGTCGGAAAGCTCCCACCCAACTCTAAGCCCTTGTGCAGCGATTTTACGCTGAGATCTTATACCTACTTTTATTTGGTCGGAAGTCGCTTGTGCGTCTGTAGCGAGTTCGCTGAATAGTACTGTACATCATGCATGGTAGATAACATGCTGAATTCATCTCAATGTGATTGGTAGTGACTTCGGAAGTGCTGTCAAATTGCAATATCAGATATAAAACACTTACTACTTTTGTAAAACGGGAATAATTAATAGGTATTAATCTACTGAATAAATTTGATTGCTGAACGTCTTTGCATAAGACATTATAACGCAATCGAAAAAAATCTTTTCAATGGTACCATGTTCATAGTTCAGAGTAGATACAATAAACAGTTTATGATCTTAAATTTTAATATTTATGCTATGCAATTTTGAATCATGATTAATATGTGATAAATGACTTTACCAATTAGTTTTGAATATTTAATTATTTCAAGATACCTTTCTATCCTTTTCTCTCATTCATATGCGGTTGACATTTCTGTTGACAAATCAATTACAATCTTTAAAAATATGTTAGGTACATTTGTTGATCTTCAAACAAAGATCAAGGACATCACGCTAGATAATTGGTATAAAGGAACAATGTTGTAGCAAGTGGTGTGGTGAGGAAGGTCATGTTAGGGTGGTGAGGTCGAATACTCCCCCCCACCACTAATGCCATGTTCCCATTTCGCTACTGATGCTTGGTTACACCACTGGCCGTTTGCTCGACATGTCTTGTCCTGTCGATCTTTGTATATCATCTTTGCTACTAATTCATGACGAGTTTGCTTTTCTGATGCTAGACTGTTTTCTATATCCATTATTTTGTCCCTTTCTTCGCACTGTGCAATCTGCGGAATTGACTTTCCCCCACTTTAGTGGGGGTGCGTATAGCTACCGTAGATTTGTGAAGCTACAATGATATTAAAAGACCGGGAATTCCACAAATGGCTGCAAATTAAATATGTATTACATGTGAATTACGCTCTGCCAAAGACCTAATTGTTGCTTAGGTATAGGTCTACAGCTATAATTCGAAAACTAAATATTTTTCATATTTTACTTTTCATACAAATTCAGCTCGTAAAAATTTTACAATTTTATTAACAAACAAAAATTACTATATACTGAACTATAGATTATAGACAATAAATGCATATTTCACATAAAAACAATGAAATGAGTATACATGTGTGTACTACTTTCCCCCCTGTTGACAGATCAACGGGCTTTTTTCCTATTGCCGCACTTTCTTACAATTGGAATCCAGGTTCCACGTCCCCTGATGACCCGGCTTCCACGTCCCCTGATGAACCGACTTCCACGTCCTCTGATGAACCGGCTTCTTCCTTCACCTGATTGGCTGGCATTTCCCTGTTACCACACTTTCCAACAATATGTTTCCGGTTACCACATCGCTTGGGACTCCGACTTCTACTACTCCCAGATCGACGAGCATGTTTCCTGTTGCCGCACTCTCTTGTTGTACGTTTCCGGTTACCACCGTGCTTGCGACTCCGACTTCTACTACTCCCAGATCGACGGGCATGTTTCCTGTTGCCGCACTCACTTATTGTACGTTCCCGGTTACCACATCGCTTGGAACTCCGACTACTACGACTGACAGATCGACGGGCATTCTTTCTGTTGCCACATCTTCTGTCTTGTGTGGGTTTCATTTTCTTCGAGCGACTTGCCTCTCGCTGGCGTTTATTGCCGCATGTTTTGATTGAAGCCCTGGAAAACTTCGGTTTCTTCCGGGAAATCAAGGATCGAGAGCGCTTACGATTCTCCCTGCGTTTTTTACGGGAGCAGGAGCGCTTTCTTTTCTTCCGGCTTATGTGACTGGACTCAGAGCGCTTTCGCTTCAAGCCACGTTTTCGAATGGAGCGCGGGCGCTTTTTGTTCTTCTTGCAGCTCTCTCTTCTCTTCTGTTTTCTAGACTTTTTGAGTCCTATTAACTCTAGTAATTTAGATATGATGTTGAAGAACCACGACGATTTTTGTTTCCCCTAAAAACAAGGTACGGTATTTTAATATTGGGGCATCGTAGATGGTAAGAATGGATATAGATTTGTCGAGACTGCTTGTCCGATGTGTTTTGGTTAAACCCCATATGTTGTTATGAAGAAAGAAAACCTTTTTTTATTTACCAGCCAAGTAAGATGCAATGCGTTAGTGTAGAAGTGTTCTCTTTGTTCTTAATTTTCTACAAACAACACTGAAAGCACTTATATTATGGCAGATTCGGGATTAAGCAAACTAAGGATGTTTGAATGCTCATGTGTGGCAATGATATTTAACATAGTAGACTAGATCCCCAATCAATACGTCCGTAAAGGCGCAAGCGTACCAAATTGAAGCGTCAATCTGACCTATTTAATATGGCGATTTGGCGTTTCAATTTATGCTTGACATTATGTTTTAGACGCGATAAAGTATATTTTTTCTGGATTGTTTTGATATGGGTTTAGCTTGTGCAGCATGGGAATGCATAAACAGAAACAATAAGAAGTTATTGCATAAGGGAATTAAGGAATCATTAATTTTGGTGTTAATGGCAAATATGCTCACCTTAAACTTGACAGCCATCTAGAAAAATATTTGGCTACAATACGCTACCACCTACTTTAACATACAATCTGACCTATTCAAGATGGCTTCTAATTGACACGCCAGTGGACTAATAACTGGGGATCTAGCCTACTATAGATGTTAAAATATATCATTGATGTTTTGTAGTCATTCATACGACGCTGCCTCGACCTTTGCGCCTGCAAGAACGAGGTAGCCTGAATGCTATCCGTCGAAAGTAAGGATATCAAAGGAAAATCAATGCATTTACAGTCAATCCCTATAGGTACTCAACTTAGCTTAGTTGAATTAAATCAACAATGATCTACGCAAGAAATTACGTCAGAAGCAAGAGGCAGTGGGACTGCGTTGCATACTAGGGGTGACATATAGTTTACGAAAAGCGTCAACTTGGGCAGCTTGCAAGTTAGGCCGTGTTGAATATTGAAGATGACGGTTTACTCATTTCCGTAATCGTGAATGCGTCCATAAAACATGCGTGTTAAACTTGGTGTCAACTTCAACTTGAATTGAACGCCGATCGTAAACTAGGCTTAAGTCTGCGAAGACGAAGACTACGACAACAAGTATAGCAAAGTATGATAGAGGAACAATATGGGTTTAGAGTTGGTCGCTCAACCATTGAGCACATATTTGCGCTCAGACAAATAATGTAAAGAAAGTGGGAACAGGGAGAAGAAAATGTTCATGATCATCTTGGATCTAGAAAAAGCGTATGACAGTGTCCCAAGAGCAAAAGCTTAGGAATTCTTAAAACCTGCAGAAGTAAAGAGTCTAACTAGAAAAACGCCAAAGTCGTTGTTAGACGAGTGAGCGAGTCATGTGTTGAGTACCCGGGAACATATTTGGCATTTAAGTTTGATAAGAAGTCTGGTGTGGGATAGGGAAATACCCATACAGTGCAAGATGACGCTATACAAGACCTACTTCATACCGATTCTCACATATGCAGCAGAAACCTGAACTATAAGAGAAGAAACCCAAATACAGGCGGCGAGATAAGATTCCTGAGGAGCACAGTGGGCAAGACAAGAAGAGATAGAATTAGAAATACGAACATCAGAGAGATGCTTGGGGTGGAGAAGTTAGGTGGCAGGATGGGAAGGACACAGCTGAGATGGTTTGGGCATATGAAACGAATGACGGAACAGAGGAAGCCCAGGAGAATGTATGAGAAAAGTATTGAAGGAGGAAGAAGGGGGAGACCAAGGAAGAGATGGAAGGAGACCATAGGAAGATACCTACATGCTAGTGGAGAGAGCCAGGAGCATGTAGCAGAGACACGATTGTGGGAGGATAGAAAGAAGTGGAAGAATTTGGTTGCGAAACCCAAGCTGACCCTGCCAGAAGCAGGAACCGACGATGTATAATGATGATGAATTATATAGGTATTATTAATAGGGTTTTGAGTTTAGTAGGTATAAGGGCGCGTCAACTGTAAGGCCATAATGCCCCACTCTAGCCTATGAGTAAAGGCTAGAGGGTACTCAACACAAAGCTCACTTACTCGTCTAACAACGACTTTGGCGTTTTCTAGTCTAGTTGGCTAAGGCGCACTTATACCCGAAATGTGGAAGACCTAGGTTCAAACCCCCGGTCGGCAAAGATTTTGCAATTTCTTAATTTTATATTTAAAATTATAAAACATGTTTTGAAATGCATACAATACTATGGAAAACATAGCCAGTACGAAATACGAGTAAGATTGCAATGTATACTCAATCTCCCAGTGGAATTTAGGGAGACCTTGAGCGTGCAAGATTCGATACACCTTGGTCACTGCATGTAATCACAGCATGTCAAAAATGATTCACTACTAGGAAGCTTTTCAAACGCTTTTTCAGGCGCGTTGTTGGATGAGCGTAATTTTTTTTAAACGAAAAAAGCGTAAAATTGCGATTTTCGTGAGAAATTATTTTTCGATTGCGCTCAAATTTCACACCAATATATTAATTTATAAAATAAAGGTTCTGTATAAAAATAGTTACAATCGGATAAAGCATGTAGTTGTTATAAGTTAAAAAAATGTAAAATAAAAAAATAAAAAACGTAAAATTGCTATTTTCATAAAAATTATTTTTGATTGTGCTCAAATTTCACAAGAATATATAAATTCATAAAATAAAGGTTCTGTGAAAAAATCATTACAATCGGATAAAGCATGTAGGTGTTACTGTTATAAGTCAAAGAATGTTTAAAAAAATTTAAAAAATCGTAAATTGTGATTTTCATTAAACATTATTTTGTCTGTAGATAATTGTCGCTGAAAAATTTCACACAATGTATAACATATAGCCTAAGGTTTGTGAAAAAATCATTTTAAATCGATAAAGCATTAGGCTAGTGTTATAAGTGAGAAAGTTAATTTTTTTTAATCGTAAATCGCAATTTTCCATGAGAATATATTTATATTTTGCGCTGAATTTCATCAGGAATATATTTATTCATAAAATAAAGGTTCTGTGAAAAAATCATTACATTCGGATAAAGCATGTAGGTGTTATAAGTCGAAGAATTTTTTTAAAAATCGAAAAAAAAATCGTAAAATTGCGATTTTCATGAGAAATAATTTTTCGATTGCGCTCAAAAACGTGGCAGTTCTTGGTTCAGAGATTTCGATGGCCTCCATAAAATTTCATTGCAATTGGAGTATCGGTTTAGCCGGAATCGTGCTAACAGACACAATAATTCAGAAAAAAAAGAAAAAAAAATTCTCCAGTGTAGTGAAATGGAATCTTCGCTTCGCTCGTTACGCTCATCCAAAAAATGACTTCTTCAAGAACAAAAGCATTGTCGTTAAAATAAAGCCTACACATTTCCAATACATATTCAATTTTATTATTTCTTGTAGATCTAAATTGCAATGGATTTTGCTCATTTTGTTAACAGTTCTCAGTTACCTGGTCACTGATGTCTGTTTAAAATTTCAGCTCAATCTATTTGGCCGTTCGGCCGTATTTGACCGGACAGACGTTTAACATTTAACATACAGACAAATGAATCACGATGATGACCCGTTTGCGATGAATTGTATATACCCTCTGTCTCTCCGCTCCCTCGTCTAACAAGAATCCAAAGCACATATGTCACAACAAAGAGCTGTGTTCAAACACATTCGTCAGAAAAGGAGAATTTATAATGCCTTTAAGGTTGCTCGTGATCCTGACCTCAAAACCGAATGGAACCGATTGAATGCTCTTGTTTGCCGTAGCATTGTTCAGTTCCGCGAGCTTCAGTGAACGGTCGTTTGCGAGTCGCTGGACTACAAGGACGGTTCCTCATTTTGGCGCACCTTCAAGCGTATCACGGGCCAGTCCTCTCGCGCCAACGGACCCCTCATTGTCAATGACCGAGTGTGTGCATCGTCTTCCGACAAAGCGCAGGAGTTGGC
The DNA here is from genome assembly GCA_024449915.1 of Sweltsa coloradensis. Lineage (NCBI taxonomy): Eukaryota > Metazoa > Arthropoda > Insecta > Plecoptera > Chloroperlidae > Sweltsa > Sweltsa coloradensis. Next base: position 225,243 of record JAMZAV010000236.1, on the reverse strand, counting down.
GACTTCTCTTGAGGGAGTTTATCAGTTTCCCGAGGACGCACTCTTTGATGACGTCTTCAGAGAGAGGGTCGAACTGTCTCTTGCACACCACGAACCGTCCTTCGCTTCTCATGATATCATCCCAGATGAAGAAGTTCTCCACCCCGACCTCGTCCGGGATATCAGCGTGGAGGAAGTTCTGTCTGCTATACAACAAGGACGGAGTTCATCGCCAGGTGCTGATGGTATCACCAGACTGATGCTTCGACAGGTCCCAGCCAAGTTCGTCTCTCACCTCGCTACTCTCTTCTCTGGGTGCCTCCGTTTGGGCTACTTCCCTCCCAGTTTAAAATCTGCTGTCATCGTCATGATTCCAAAGAAAGGACAGCCACCAACGAATCTCGCTAGTCACCGGCCTATTAGTCTCTTGAACGTTGTGGCAAAGGTTCTTGAGAAAGTGATTCACTCCAGGCTGGTTGCTTTTGCTGACCGCCTCCACATCATCCCCGAGTCACAGTCCAGCTTCCGGACAGGTCGCTGCACGACAGACCCCCTCATCAAGCTGGTGACGGAGGTTTCAGGGGCGTTAAACGATGGTCAGTGTGTGCTAGCTATTTTTCTTGACATTTCACGCGCCTTTGACAAGGTTTGGCATGACGGGCTCTGTTACAAGCTGCTGCAACTGAGAGTCCCTTTTGTAATGGTGCGCTTCATCCGAGCTTTTCTCACGGGACGTCTCGCTTGTGTGCGTGTTAACGATCAAGTATCCCGCTCGTTTACCCCTCTTTCTGGCGTGCCTCAAGGTTCCTGCCTCTCTCCTCTTCTCTACCTGATCTACTGCCACGATATTCCTCCTCCCTTGTCCCGATACCTTGCCTTAGCCCTCTATGCAGACGACACGGCCTACTGGTGCAAAGGGCGCACAGCGAGAGAAGTCTTCCGCCGTCTACAGCGCCAAATTAAAGCTCTGGATGTTTGGATGCGTCGTTGGCGTGTATTGCCGAACGCCTTAAAGACACAGCTTATCCTTTTTCACCACCGGCACAAAACTCAGAAAATGTCTCAACGACCACTCCGTCAGTCCATCTCACTTTGGGGCGCAACGGTGTACCCTAGTCGGTCTGCCAAGTACCTTGGAGTAACCTTTACAGACATTCTGAACTGGGGTGCTCATTGCCGTGACGTCATCAACCGTGCGCGGTCGAGACTAAATTTACTCGTGATGCTTCGTGGGCGACTTTCTGGATGCAGCTTCCGTACTCTACGTCACACTTATAAAACTTTCATCCGTCCCCTCTTTGAATACGCGGCCCCGGCGCTGACACCCGTCTTTGGAGGATGTCTCCAGCAATACTTCTCGCTGGAGCAAAGGATCCTTCGCCGCATCGCGCGGCTTCCTCCGGTGACGCGGAATGAAGACGTGTATACCCAAACCGGCGTCGGTGGTATCAGCGCTCGACTCGACACCTTCACAGGGACTTACATGCAACGTCTTCACGCAGGCGGCAGGAATGAGATCCTAGATTCGTACTTAGACAGGCCATGGAAAAGAGTTGGGAGCTTGGAAGAAGAATGAGTATGGTCTTCTCAGACATAGTACAAGCGTATGATAGTGTGCCAAGGAAAATGGTATTTGAGAGTCTGGAAAAATAAGGACTGGATAATGGACTTATAGACAGGGTTAAAAGTATGTATGAAGTTTTTGAAAGCTGTGTGAAAACACAACTTGGATTGTCAGGGTGGTTCCAAATAACAACAGGGCTATGGCAGGAAGGTGTGTTGTCACCTCTGTTATTCATAATCGTGATGGATGACATCCACAACAAGGTAAAGATGGAGACAATGGAAGATGTGGAGGTTATGTTATTTGCCGATGATCCATCGGCCATTGCCTCCATCCACCAAATGGTGACATGGTCCGAGTATGAGGAGGTTCTCCAAAGATATACAGGCTTGTGGAATAGAAACATAGAAGAAAGGTATGAAAATAAGTGTGGCAAAGAGTAAGGTTGTAACTATGCCAGGAGATGGGGACACATGGACTTATCAAGCACAGATTAATATTGGAGGAGAAACCCTGAAAGTGATGGATAGTTAAAGCTATCTAGGAAGTGAAGTAATGGGAAGTGGAAAGATTAAAAAAGAGATTGACATCAGAATAAAAAAAGGCCAGTAACTTTTACCAGTGTGTGAAAGGCCTGGTGTGCGGTAGGGAAATACCTATTCAGTGTAAGATGACACTATATAAAACCTATTTCATACCGATCCTTACGTATGCAGCAGAAACCTGGACAATGGGAGATCGAGAGGAGATCTGATGCAGGCGGCAGAGATGAGATTCCTGAGGAGCACAGTGGGCAAGACGAGAAGGGATAGAATAAGAAACACGGACATAAGAGAAATGGTAGGTGTAGAAAAGTTAAGTGACAGAATAGGAAGGACAAGGTTGAGGTGGTATGGACAGACATATGAAACGAATGGGTGAAAATAGGATGTCCAAGAAAATGTATGAAAGCATGATTGAAGAAGGAAGAAGAAGACGGGGTAGACCAAGGAAGAGATGGAAGGACATCATAGCAGGAGACTTGGAGGCAAGAGGAGAGAGCTGGGAAGATGGGGAAGAGATACAATTGTGGGAGGATAGAAAGAAGTGGAAAATTTTTGTTGCTTAACCCAAGCTGACCCTGCCAGAAGCAGGAAACGGCGATGGATAATGATGATGATGATGATGAATAGTGAGATGGGGAGCGAAGAAGTCCAGAAGACCGTAGATAGATGGAATGAGGAAACACTGAAGTTTAACATGTGAATAAGCAGTGAAAAAAGCGAAACACTAATAGTAACGAAGAAAAGTAAAACGAATTCAGAAGAAGATAATACTACGGGGAGAAGAGCTGTCCATTGCAGAAGCATTCAAATACCTCTGAAGTATACTAACAAAAGACGCAAAAATAGATGCTGAAAAATCAAGGAGAATTATATTAGCAGACGAATTTTACCAAAGTGTAGTTAAACTATTATGGAAAGAAGATATTACAGTATATGATCCAGGTGTAAGATGCTATTACAAAAAATGTATTTCCTCCCAATAATATTCATATGCATCAGTGACATGGACAATAGGAGGAAAGGAAGATAGAAAATTACAAGCAGCAGACATGAAATTTTTAAGAAGTAGTAGAAGTTTAAGAAGTAGTGTAAATCAGGTGAAGATAAATATATAAAAAGAAATAGTGTTTCTTTGCATAGGTGATGAGAAGACATTGGAAGACATAGGTGATATGATAATAAAGATGATAAAACAAGAACAAAAGAACCTGTAACCAATTTTTACAAGGATTCTTGTTTGCGTGGGTACAACACTGTTATCTGTGCTGTTGTACTTGTACTGGTGTGGTATCTTTGTGGGTAGGGCACCCACGCAGTAGAGTAGTAGACTACAGTTAGGGCCTATTGTTACTAGTCTACTTCGGTAGGTACTTCTTAAAGTGTGTAGTTCTCACCTTTCTGTTATTTCCACGTTTTCCTTTCAACTTGTTCTTCGAGGAGCATTTGCTGATGGATCGGCTTGCACATAGTTCATTGAATAGCCCCATACTATTTCTATATGCAGCGTCTAGGTCTATAGTGACTTTTCTGCCAGATTTGTTTCCTTTGCTGCTACAGTTGGTTTTTCTGGCAGATTTGTTTCCTTTGCTGCTACAGTTGGTATTCGGCTTGTTCCTGCGTTTCGCAACCATTTTCTTGAGGCTGTAATGATAAAATGCACCATTAGAACATCACACTATCGCACAGTTTGTCAAGAAGTTGTTCTTTGTTAATTCATCTAGGGCGACGGTCGTCGCCCGGCAGACAAGCGCATGCGACTGCTTAGGCGACACGAACTCCAGCTCTGTATACAGCTACCAGAGTTGGGGGGTTTTCAGCTATCTGCACACGCCGCCCCGAAAGAGTTACAATCTTGAAACTCGGTATATGACCTGGTATGTGGTCCATGACATACCAAAAAAAAAATCAACCCGATCCGACAACTCGTTCTGTGTTGAAAAAGGCTCTCAACATCGTCAAGTTCCTTTCGGCTGGCTGGTGGCTGGGTGGGTGGCTGGGCTGGCTACCTAGTTCTCCGCGGAGATTAATGTAGCCTACAGAGAAAACGGTAAATCTTAGAACTATGAAACTTGGACCACACTTAGATGTACTTCAGGACGCAGTGACGTTTGCTTTCAAACCCAAAATCGGGTAACAGGGACCAGAGAAAATCAAAATTTGGATGATAATCAAAACGCGTAATTACCAAGGCGTGGTAATTTGTACAAACTTGAAATTAAACATGCTATTAACCATTATAAAATATCTTGCGTCCAAAACACAAGGGGCTAAATTTGGGGATGACCATGGGCCCAAAAATGACAAAAAACATATCTGAACTTTAAGAAATGAATCATTCAAAGAAAACGCTACAACTGAGATGTTTCAAACGTGGAATACATTTTGATATCTCTCATTCTTTATCACTTTGAATATGGAAAGCAAAATTGGGTAACGGGTACCGGAGAAAATCAAAATTATCAAAAGTAGGTAATTCCGTACTCTTATGAATAATACGCTATACTGAGAAAACGGTTCATCTTAGAACTTTGAAACTTGGGCCACACTCAGATGTACCTCATATAATCAAAACCGGGCAATTGGGACCGGGGAAAATCAAAATCAAAATGAAAACGCGTAATTACTCAGGCGTAGTAATTTGTACAAGCTTGAAATTAAACATTCTCTTAACCATTATTAATATCTAGTGCTTAAAACACAAGGGGTATCTTTGGGGGGCCGTGGACCCAAAAATGTCAAAAATCAACTTTGAACTTAACAAATTTAATCATTCAAAGTCCATCATTCACACCATGATAGCAAACGAACAACAAAAAGATGTAATATCCAACCAAATACAAAAATTTGTAAAAAAAAAAAAACGGCAGCCAAGCTCTCTTTCAAAAGTCTTCGGCTGTGAATGCTGTGAGATATAGAAGTTGAGCCAAGCTTTTTATTCTTTCTCCCTAGTTTTGCTTTGAAAATAAGTAAGATCATTTCGCCTGTTGACGAGCGCCAAGCCAACGATTTTGTGGTAAAAAAGTAAAAATTTTCAAACTCGAAATCATAAAAAAAAATCTTGGCCATTTTTTAATGATTTCGAGTTTAAAAAATTTGCTTTTTTACCACAAAAATCGTTGGCTTGGCGCTCGTCAACAGGCGAAATGATCTTACTTATTTTCAAAGCGAAACTAGGCAGGAAGAATAAAAAGCTTGGCTCAACTTCTATATCTCACAGCATTCACAGCCGACGACTTTTGAAGGAGAGCTTGGCTGCCGTTTTTTTTTACAAATTTTTGTATTTGGTTGGATATATAGCCTACTGGTAACTGGATATATAAAAATATATAAAAGAATGAGAACCCTTACGACTGTCGCTGTCAGATGACCTTGAAGCTGAGCGTAGGCCAGTGGTTCTCAGCCCGTGGAGCGCAACCTATAGGCGCGTCCACCGTTAGGTCATAATGCGCCACTCTAGCCTTGGTACGAGGGTACGAGGATATTGGGAGGAGGGGGCAGGGGGCCATGCTGTCAGAACTAGCCACGGGTAAGGGGGGAAAGGGGATCTCACGTAGTGGTCGTCATCGTCTTTTTCAACGTTGGTGGTGTCATTGTCGTCGTCTTCGTGGAAGTCGTCAAGGGAAGGAGGCAATGTCCCCGACGACGATTGCCAGAGCTCGCCTCTAGTTTCGGGGAGTAAAATACTTCCTTACATTCTAGCTAATGTTTGCGAGATGGACTTTATCTCTTGAATCGCCTTTTACGATTAGCAGAACTATATGCTCTGGGCCAATTCTACCCCGGGCCCAGACGGGGGTTAAATATTGAGGAAACGATTAGGAGAAGAATTTTTAGTTTATTTGGTTAAAAGGCGCATCAACCTTCGGATATGGGGAATGCTATGCTGGTTTTAACCAGCCTCGGGTAGGGGAGGAAAGGGGTGGTTCTCACTTCGTGGTTGTCATCGTCTTTGTCATCGTTCGTTGTGTCCGTGTCATTGTCGTCGGTTTTTAGTTATTTGGATTAAGGACGCGTCAACCGTTAGGTCATAATGCACCACTCTAACCTAGGGGGGGGGGGGGGGGAAGAGGGGCCCATGCTGGTCAGAACCAGCCACGGGTAAGGGGAGGAAGGGGGGTTTCTCACGTCGCGGTCGTCATCGTCTTTGTCATCGTTCGTTGTGTCATTGTCATCGTCGCCGGGGGTCGTCAAGGGAAGGGGGCAAGGTCCCCGACGACGATTGCCAGAGCTCGCCTCTAGTTTCGGGGAGTAAGATATTCCGCTCTTTCTAGCTGATGTTTGCGAGGTGGACTTTTTCTCTTGAATCGCCTTTTACGATTAGCAGAGCCATGCTCTGGGCCAATTCTACCCGGGCCCAGACGGGGGCATTGTCGTCGGGGAGGTCGTGGGGAGGTCGTCAAGGGGAAGGGGAGGTGACCAGGTGACCTCGACAATGATTGCCAGAGCTCGCCTCTAGTTTCGGGGAGTAATTTACAACCTTCTTACTAGCTGATTGTGAGATGGACTTTTTCCCCCGAGCCAAGACGGGGGATTAGGAGAAGAAGGGAGAGAGTGAATGAAGTAGGGCCTACCTGTTCTTCAGATTACCAATATAATTGTTCGCTTTTATGTTTGTTGGATTAATTGCCCCAATTGCCCCCCCCCCCCCTCCACCGTTTCTCCCCCTCGCGGCGCCCATGAAACAATTTAGTTTAGGCCTAGTTTAAAATAAATAAATAAATAAATTGTATTTAGAGTCCACCCACTCAGTTATATAGTAACTGATTTTCAGTGGGGGACAGTAAATCAAAGCGACTAAGCCTACCCTGTAGGCCCCGACGCAATCGACGAGTGAGCGATAACTAACCAAAGATCGATATGTTTTATATGAAATATAGCAATCAGTGGTATGGACAGTGCGAACACCCGCGGATCAACGCCAGAATCAACAAGGCCGATTCAGAACAACTCAGAATTTATTATGTGCTTCGTTGCTAGGACGGCTCCAAAGTCACCGTTTACAAACTCCTAAGACACGAACTGATGGACCTAAGTCCCAATCAGAAGTTAAAAAACTTCTGACTTTGGCGGGAATCGAACCCTGGACCTTCTGCATTGGAAGCAGATACGCTAACAACAAGACCAACGAGCCACACAAGTTTTTACTTTATTTGGATTAAGGGCGCATGAACCGTTGGGTCATAATGCGCCACTCAAGCATAGTGAAAATGGGGAGGAAATTCCCATGCTGGTCAGAACGAGACCCGGGTAGGGTCGCGGTCGTCATCGTCTTCGTCATCGTTCGTGTTGTCATGGTCGTCGTCGTCGTCGAACAGGTCCTCAAAGGAGGGAGAAGAGTTCTTCGACGTCGACTACCAGAGCTCGCCTCTAGTAATAGTTACTTTAAATTAAATTTCGTCAATAATGACTTCTGTCATTTCTTCGAGGTAATCAGCTGTGTGCCTTTTACTATAGGTAGCTATAGGTAAGGTCTAGCAAAGTATGGACGTGCATTGATAAAACTCTTTAATCACTTACCTGTTTATGTGTATTAATCAACTTTTGATTTTGTATTTTATACGATGATTCAAATTTATTAAGGCCTTTTGTTCAAAACCACAATTTAAAGTTCTTCATCGAAAATCTATTTCAAAACGGTAAATTTAAAAAACAATGCACCACATATTTTTGTTTCCTTAGAAATAATAATACACCGCTAGGTTTATCGCTGCGGAAAGTAAACACACAATTTCGATACACGGCCAGGTGGATATATATAATATGCTCATTTTATTTATTTTGTATTTATTTATTTAATACAATTCAGAAGATAAAAAATCCATCACGATCGGGGTTCGAACCCGAATCTCCCACATTCCAGGTAATGGTTGGAACAGTATTGCAACGAATATCTGTTGCCTTTGAACTGACCAAACAAACATTATTTATAGGCCTAACCTTACGCATATATGGCCGAGGGTATATTTCTCGATTTGGTTAGTCGAGAAACACTCCCGTAGGTGGAATTGTGGAACCCCGATCGGGATAGATTTTGTAACTTTTGAATTGAATTAAATATTAACAATTCCACCTACGAAAGTGTTTCCCGACTAACCAAATCGAGATGTATAATTTGCTGTTTGCTGTGATCAAGGTCCACTAAATCTCCCTAGGTCGCGCTCATACGTATAAGACTGTAAGGCATGGACTACTTCTAGGCCTATAGGTGCAATCATACGTGTAAGACATAGACTACTTGCAACTTGTAGGCATGTGTATTGTGTATACATGCTTGTAAGGCAATTGGTTACTTGTAGCCTAGGAGCAATCATGTGTGTAAGACTGTAAGGCATGGACTACTTCTAGGCCTATAGGTGCAATCATACGCGTAAGACTGTAAGGCATGGGCTACTTCTAGGCCTATAGGTGCAATCATACGTATAAGACTGTAAGGCATGGACTACTTCTAGGCCTATAGGTGCAATCATACGTATAAGACTGTAAGGCATGGGCTACTTCTAGGCCTATAGGTGCAATCATACGTATAAGACTGTAAGGCATGGACTACTTCTAGGCCTATAGGTGCAATCATACGTATAAGACTGTAAGGCATGGACTACTTCTAGGCATATAGGTGCAATTATACGTATAAGACTGTAAGGCATGGGCTACTTCTAGGCCTATAGGTGCAATCATACGTATAAGACTGTAAGGCATGGGCTACTTCTAGGCCTATAGGTGCAATCATACGTATAAGACTGTAAGGCATGGGCTACTTCTAGGCCTATAGGTGCAATCATACGTATAAGACTGTAAGGCATGGACTACTTCTAGGCCTATAGGTGCAATCATACGTATAAGACTGTAAGGCATGGGACTACTTCTAGGCCTATAGGTGCAATCATAGAAAGTGTAAGGCATGGATACTCTAGCCTAGGGCAATATACATATAAGCTGTAAGGCATGGACTACTTCTAGGCCTATAGGTGCAATCATACGTATAAGACTGTAAGGCATGGGCTACTTCTAGGCCTATAGGTGCAATCATACGTGTAAGGCATAGACTACTTGCAACTTTAGGCATGTGTATACAATGCTTGTAAGGCAATTGGTTACTTGTAGCCTATAGGAGCAATCATGAGTGTAAGACTGTAAGGCATGGGTTACTTAGGCCTACAGGTGTTTTTACTACCTAGGGAAAGTCGAAAAGAGAATCGTCGACACACACGACCAATCATACGTTCACATAAATATCATGGGTGCAATTTAATTTGCATATACAAAATTAAAGTGAAATATTTATTTTAGTATTTTAACTAGACAAAGATCTCGGAATAGTTTACAACCATGTCGCTTGTGACACTTGAAGGCTTGGCTTCCACATTACGTAAAACCGAGTCCAGTTTAATTATAAATTAGGGCGGCTGGTCGGGCTTCATCATAACAGGTCGGGACAACAGACGTTTTGCCGCTCCAGCAACATTAATCCGTGGTGTAATTTATAACAGGTATAAAGACGTCCAGCCTCAACTATTTAATGAATGTAGGCCTACATCACCATCAAAAACGTGAAAGATTCTTCTGCAGCCTTGGGAGAACTAATCTTCGAAGCTGTTCAATGTTAACAAAATAAACCTAATTTTGAGTAAACTATAAATATTTACAAAAATTCAGAATTTACGATCGTATAAAACAGTGTATGCTTGACTAGTAAGTATTGACTAGATTTTTAATGTTTATCATGGTAGCATCTTTGAATATGGTAGACTGATCAGATATTGCATAGGCTTTCACGACTCTGTCATGTTTACAAGTAATATGTCGAATGATTATCGATTATCGATCGATATACATGCAACCGATCCGATGTCGATCAATTGATTCATAAAATAAATTGCTCAGCCGAAGACGTCGGAAATTAAACCATGGTTTCGGGGAGCAGCAGTGTTAATTTCCTGAATCGTTGCTCGGCATAGATATTAAACACCTTCTATAGGTGTGTGTTGCACTTGCACGGCCACAGTCACAGTGTATTTATGTATTAATTTGTTTTATTTTTATTTATTTATTTATTTTTATTTAACGTCTATCCTATCTTGGCAATGGTGATGTTAGACCAGTCGAGAAATCCAAATATGTGCTTAGAAATCAATGTTAGCGGCAAAATGTGAGACATTTGGGTACCGGGCTGATTTACAGGTAAAAAACCCCAATAAATCCGAATTTGCCCGGTACCACCTCAGATTTTGGCCCGTTTGCCCAGAATCCAAGATGGCGTCCAACAAGGTGTAAAATCCGGATAAACCCATTAAAAGTACTATTTTTGTTCAATGAACACGTCAGTGGGGTTCATTTTACGGTTTTCAGGGTCGCGGAGAACGATAGAAAGTGTTGCGTAAACGCCCATAGAAACGGAAGTACCATTTTCAAAATGGCGGCCACTTTGATGGAGAAAAATGGGTCTTTTTTCCCCTTTGAGTAAATACCATTTAATACGTGTGAGACATTGTGGTACCGGGCTGAATTATGGGTAACAATCTCCGCTGAATCTTAATCTGCCCGGTACCACCTCAGGTTTTGACCCATTTGCCCGGAATTCAAGATGGCGTCCAACAAGGTGTTGAAATGCGCAGGAAAGTATTATGGTTTTTGGGGTCAAAGGAGAACGATAGAATGTGTTTCAGAAACGCAAAACAACCGGAAGTACCATTTTCAAAATGGCGGCCACGTTGATGTGGAAAAAACGGGATTTTCCGTTTTCTTGGGATAAATAACATTTCCTATGTGTGAGACATTAGGGTACCGGCCTAATTTGTAAGTAACAAACCCTACCGAATCTGAATTTGCCCGGTACCACAATTGGCATTTTGACCCATTTGCATTTGCATTTGCGGAATTCAAGATGGCGTCCAACAAGGTATTGAAAAGCGTAGGAAAAGTCCTATTAATGTTGAGAGAACACGCTAGAGGCTGTTTCTTTATGAACTATAACGTTTATCTTTATTATCTTCGAAATTTATGTTTGAATTAAATAACTAGTGCAGCATAATGGTTTCATTTGTATTTATTTTCCAAACCTTAATGATACCGTGTGATACTCAAAGAAATTGATAACACTGGTCCAAAGTTATGTTCTCCCCGACGACGACTGCCAAAATTCGCCTCTAGTTTCGGAGAGTATTATACTCCCATATATCCTGTCTGGTGTTTGCGAGATTGGCTTTGTCTCTTTTTCTTTCTAATTCTAGCTTAGAATTTTGAAGATAAGACATTTAAACCGAAAACGTTAGTTTATAAAGAAACAGCGTCTAGTGGTTCTCTCAACAATAATAGGACTTTTCCTACACTTTTCAACACCGTGTTGGACAACATCTTGAATTCCGGGCAAATGGGTCAAACTTAGAGGTGGTACCGGGCAGATTAAGATTCAGCGAGGTTTGTTACCCATAATTCAGCCCGGTACCACAATGTCTCACACGTATAAAATGGTATTTACCCAAAGGGGGAAAAAAACACTTCGGCATATCAAAGTGGCCGCCATTTTGGAAATGGTACTTCCTTTTTTGGGGCGTTACCGTAACACGTTACATTGTTCTTCTTGGCCCGGAAAACCCATTAATGAACCCTTCTTAGGTGTTCATCCAGCACTAATAACACTTTAAATAGTTGTATCCCTTTTTAACAACTTATTGCACGTCATCTTAAAATCCGCAAATGGGTCAAAATCCAATGTGGTACCGGGAAAATTCAGATTCGGTAGGGTTTGTTACTTACAAATTAGGCCGGTACCCTAATGTCTCACACATAGGAAATGTTATTTATCCCAAGAAAACGGAAAATCCCGTTTTTTCCACATCAACGTGGCCGCCATTTTGAAAATGGTACTTCCGGTTGTTTTACGTTTCTGCAACACATTCCATCGTTCTCCTTGACCCCAAATACCGTAGTACGAGCCCTCCTTAAGTGATTACTCAAAATTAATAGGACTTTTCCTGCGCATTTCAACACCTTGTTGGACGCCATCTTGAATTCCGGGCAAATGGGTCAAAACCTGAGGTGGTACCGGGCAGATTAAGATTCAGCGGAGATTGTTACCCATAATTCAGCCCGGTACCACAATGTCTCACACGTATAAAATGGTATTTACTCAAAGGGGAAAAAAGACCCATTTTTCTCCATCAAAGTGGCCGCCATTTTGAAAATGGTACTTCCGTTTCTTGGGCGTTTACGAAACACTTTCCATCGTTCTCTGCGACCCCGAAAACCAGAAAATGAACCCCACTGACGTGTTCATTGAACAAAAAGAGTACTTTTAATGGGTTTATCCGGATTTTACACCTTGTTGGACGCCATCTTGGATTCTGGGCAAACGGGCCAAAATCTGAGGTGGTACCGGGCAAATTCGGATTTATTGGGGTTTTTTACCTGTAAATCAGCCCGGTACCCAAATGTCTCACTATTTGCCGCTAGTATTAAAAATCTTCAATATTTTTACCAGTCTATGTGATCCGTTTGGACACCAAACTTCAAAATGTCTGTGTAGGGCTTTAGACAAGAACGCAACGTTCTCGTAGACATAGGTACGTGTGCTTGTATCGTTGGTGTGGGAATGTCCAAATGCAGTTTTCGAGTACTCAGGAATACCTTGTTTATTTCTTTCATACAGGATTGCCGATCGCAGTATCAAACAGACGACCCTCCGAATCAGAGGGTAGCGTATTTCGCATGAGCTACCCTATATGTCGGGGAAGATCAACGAACAAACCCCAATCGAATTGTGATATTGAAGTCGCAATTGTTTCTCAATTATTTGCATAAGTAGTGTTGTAGCTTCACTGACAATATAGATCTTTATAAAGGGATGCTGGAATTGTAAAAGTTACTAGGAAAACGCTTAAGTCCCGCCGCGTTGTTGGATGAGCGTAATTGGTGCATTGAGCTGCCATGTGTTATGCGGATTTTCTGTTGTTCTGTGAAAAAATAATTTCATTCATTTAAATTAAATTAAATTAAATTAAAAATTAACTTAATTTTTTTTTAATTAATCGTAATTTTTAAAAAAGAAAAATATTGTAAAATAGCGATTTTCATAAGAAATAATTATTCGATTGCGCTCAAATTTCACACGAATATATTAATTCATAGAATTAAGGTTCTGTGAAAAAATCATTACAATAGGATAAAGCATGTAGGTGTTATAAGTCAAAGAATTGTTTAAAAAAAGAAAAAAAAACGTAAAATTTCGATTTTCATGAGAAATAATTTTTCGATTACGTTCAAATTTCACACGAATATCTTAATTCATGGACTTAAGGTTCTGTAAAAAAATCATCATAATCGGATAAAGCAAGTAGGTGTTATAAGTCTAAGAATTTTTTTAAAAATCGAAAAAAATCGTAAATGAGAAATAATTTTCCGATTGCGCTCAAAAACGTGGCAGTTCTAAGTTCAGAGATTTTGAAGGCCTCCATAAAATTTCATCGCAATTGGAGTATCGGTTTAGCCGGAATCGTGTTAACTAACAGACAAAAATACAAAAAAAAACATTCCGGATTTTTTTCTCCAGTGTAGTGAAATGGAATCTTCGCTTCGCTCGCTACGCTCATCCAAAAATCAGTAATTCGCATCCCATTTGATGCCAGTAAATATTTGTCTTAATAATTTACACAGTCACGGAAGCTTCGCTAACGCTTTTTCCAGTCGCGTTGATGGATGAGCTTTTTTGGTTGACTATTTCCGTCCTATGATTACTAAGTTTTTTGAATGAGTGAGATCTCAATACTTGTTCAATTGCAAAATTATTTTTGTTAAATGATTTTTTTAAAGTAGTATTAATAATTGCTATGGTAATACCAATTAACAATAGAATGTAAAATATATCAAAGTCAAAGACTTGCTTTTTGAAGGCTTGTAGGTGATTATTGTCAAGTTTCTATAGTTAATATATAGTTAAAACTTAAAAGGCTTATATAAAAGCTTTATTTCTATGAATTTTGGCTAACTTTTCATAAAAATACAAAATAAAAATACAAAATAAAAATAAATCACCAAAAAATCGTATTAAAAATTGGGGAAAAATCGTAAAAGTACGATTTCTATAAGAAATATATTTCTTCGATTGTCCCTAAAATCATAACATATCTAAGTTCAGTGATTTCAAACGTTCCCATACAGTTTCATCAAGATTGGAGTAGCCGTTTGCCCGGTCGCGAGCCAAATATCACGAAAATATCGCATTAAAATTCAAAAAATTGTAAAAGTACGATATTTATGAGAAATATTTCTTCGATTGTATCAAAAACCTTGACAGATTTAAGTTCAGAGACTGATCTCCAATTTTCATCAAGATCGCATATGCCGTTTGCCCAAAAGAGAGCGAACAACAGACACGAAAAGACGAGCTATTTTTTTCAGGGTAGGTAGTGAAATTGAAGTCTTCGCTTCGCTCATCCAAAAACGTTAACGGCAAAAAACTGTTCCCGTAAAGCCAAAATAACACTTATTCAAACATTTTATATTAACATAGTCATACCGTGTGCGCTCGACATCAATTGTTTTACACTGTAAGAATATTCTGGCAAAAAATATTGGGAAATTACTATTCACTTTAGACCCATAAAATTCACGAACTATTGACGGGTATTTCGTTCCCCCCAATTACATTTACACGACAATTACACGACAACGAAATTATCACGGGGAAACAACGATTTATATTTTTGTTATAATATTACTTTATAACCTGGATAAACATTATATAAATATATATATTTTTTAAATCTTAGCCTAGGTTAGTTTTTAATAGAACAATATTCCCTAACTATTCCAGTTTCTTCTTCGGGCTGACCGAGAGAACCAGAAGAAGAAGCTGAAATAGATTAGAAATATTATTATTTGGCGAAGTTAAAAAATATTTCATTCGTCGATATGTCTATATTTGAAACAAAAATGGCTTAGATACATAGTTTTCTAACAGTGTACGTGTTGCCACAGTCACTGTTATAGTAAAGCGTTTGATAAGATCATTTTGTATAATATTTTCAATCCCCCAACCGTACCCAATAGTCGACTGTCGAGAGAGGTGTTTGAAACGTCTTCTATCTACACATCATCAACAGACGCGGATGATCCGGGACTATATTTACTTTCAACTTAATTTAGGGGAAATTATTTCCTATCCAATTAAAAGCTACCCGTGTCAAAAGAGGCCCTTTTAAAACACAGGTGCAATAGAAAAACAACACATGCATTGTAAGGTCAACTTGAAATTATATCTGATCGTCTGTGAATTTATCACACTCTTGGAGCCACACGCACCTTGGCTTAATAGCTTCCAATCCAACACAAGGGGTGCGCTTTAGCGAGCGCCATCTTCTTTCGCCAATCAGGCAACGTTGCTTCGATCACGTGACGTGCACGTGCCGGATTGATGCATGGCTATACCCCATAAGTACTTGTTATTTTTACTTGCAGTGTTGGTTTTGGGGGTTTTGTTCGTGTCTGAGAACATTACATCTCGGGTAGCTTGTGCTGGTGAGCTTCAACTTTGATTGACGTGTGTGTTTTCGAGTCGAAAGTTGACTTGGGTGTTCAGATGGATTGTGCCTTGCAGCATCTGTTTCTTGAGCGTAATATTGTGCGTTCTTATGGGCAAGTTCCCCAAAAAATACACAAATTAAGAGTTTCCAAACGTACTTAAATCTATCTTTAGTCATACATTTAACATAATTGTTATTGTAAAACATGATTGAAACCATTGTAGTAGGTTTAAGGAGTTGAAAATCCCAAATAATTTCATAATGAACGAAAATGTAAATATTTCGCTAACCAGATTTGTAAGTAGATCCTTACGCTACCCTTGATAATATTTCTTTATACTTCTGGGCATTCTCCATCAGCTTAAGGGCTCTCTCCCCACTATTTCCCCTTCCCTTTGAGAAATACATTAATTTTCTTTCACAGAGCATAAAAATCATATGCACTAAAACACAGACTGTTCCAGGTGCAAGAAATATCAAGTTCAAGTACATCAAACTCTCGTTCTTTCGCAGCACGATCAGAGTGGCACCGTAAACTGTCATCGTTCAAGGTTTAGACGCATCAATGACATTATTTTACGATCAACGTATCTATCATTACGACGTGCATGAAGATATATAATGAAGTGATTGATGACGATGTATATCGGTTGCGCGAACGTGTTGCAACTTGTGCTTATAATAGTGAAATAATACATCGTCTCGTCTTTTAGATGTAGGCATGTGCAACACAACGTAGGCTGCTTGTCGAACACAATTTGGCAATAATAAAGCATGCAATAGACCCGCGATGATGACGATGTGGAAAGACAGACGCATGTGAATTAAAATAATAGGTGTACGCCTCTATTATAATAGCAGATTTTCAACATGATCGTAAATCAGACAGAAAAGGCAGACTTATTTGGGACCTTTTTGACAGATTCTAAATATTTTAAATGAGTCTTTATTTTTAGTTAATTTCTAGAATAAATTTCTGGAAGAGTGTTGTAGGCCTATAACAGGTGCCTACACTTGGAATCGTTGCCCAAGATATCTATTTAACCGGTTTGTAAATTGACAAACAAAATATCCCGGTATTCCACCAACGACACACTGTCAATGGCAAACACACACATTCACAGATACATCTAACCAACCATAAATACGTGGAGCTATAATTTCTATTATTGTGGTTATAGTACTTTATGAAGAATGTCAATTTGAAGTCAACATTTGAGTATATCCATAAACCACATCAACGTTTTATAATTTTGAAGATATATATATATATTTCTTGACTATGTTAACTCCGTAATGAATTCATGTCACAAAGTCGTTTTCTGGTAATTTGACAGACATGTTCATTATAAAAATTTGCTTCGGCGGGTGGGGCTTTGCCCAGAAACCAAAACCTATACTGGCCCCTGGAGTGGATAGTATTACATAATGTTTTTTTTTCTTTGTTTGTTACAGCCATCATCAGCCACCTTATACCTTTGTAAGAGTAAGAGGCGAGAAGAGTATCAGATCGCTAAAGTCATCAAGCTTCCCGTGGTTATGACCTGCGGTGTTCTTCCCGAAGCTAGCTAGGCGAACACTGCTCCCCCTCTACCTATATCAGATGTCATCCCACCGTATCCCGCATACGTGTGAAATAATGAGAGAGTTGACGACACTCTATTGTGATAACTGATAAGTGATAAGGTATAAGTCAATACCATCTTCACACATATTAACCATACTTCTTCAAACCAACAACGAAACGGAAACAACAGATGGTATAGATCATGCGAAACGCGTGACGCGCCACAGGCAATCCTTACTCATTCCAGGGTTTTCTTCAGTCGGTGCGGATATTAGGAATTGATTCCTCTCTAACTAAGAGCCTTTGGAAGTTGCGTTCACAGTTCACAACTGTTACTGTTATAACAGCTTAGTAAGTCACCTGAAGAGAGGCATAATTTCCCCTTGACCAGGTTACCCACGAAAACTACGAAAACGCTAATATCTTGCTCCAACGAAAGAATGCAAATGCTTGGTAGTGGTGGGTAGAATGAATGCGCGGTAAATGGAATGTTACCTTGTGTATGAAGAGAATATATTACAACGCAAGCAAATTATCTGTGCTAGATCACAGAGTTCCTCCGTGTGCAAGATCCACGCTGAGCTAGCGTGAATTAGAATTCACGACGTTGTCTATGTTGCGTAAAAAATTCGAGCAACCTGCATTCTTCGTTGGGACCACATATCGTTGTATATACGGCGAGTGAGCCATTTTTTTACCTGGACATGCCATTTCCTTCCCCTAACTAAACTGGATCCAGCATGGTTCTTTCCTCCCTAGTCCTCAGGCTAGAGTTGCGCATTATGGCCTTTACAGTTAACAAATAAATAACAAATAACATAAACCAACGAATATGAAAACGTCATTCACTGGCGGTCAGTGGTTGGCCGTAACTGCGAGGAAAGTGGGGGGCCCCAGCTTGATCTCCGGCAAAGCTTGTTTTCCATTATTTACAAATTCACACATAATAAAACCTTGTTTACACTTAGTTCATATTGTGCACACAAAGCTAATGAATTACTACATAATATATCCTAATTATAATTTAATTTAAGCTATACACGAACATTATGGTCGAGGCGGAGGCCTGCTGAAACCGTATTGAAGCGTTGTGTATAATATTATCCAGGGCTGCGCAATTCGAGTTATATCGAAGTGGTTGACCCTTGTATTTAGTAAACTGATAACTGCATTGATTGCCACGAGAAAACAGATCGAAGTTCATAATGATATTCGGAACACTTTACCGGAGTGTAGAATATAATAATTACTTACTCACTTGGCATGAAAACGTAAGATTTTATGGCAAGGAGTCGAACAAAGCGAACAAAACACTAATTAGTATACTCGTTAGGTGAAATTTATGAAGTATGCTATTACAAACCTGCAAAGTTTATTTGGAAATCCGTTAAAATACAAAATAGATCATTAACATATAACGTTTAATTAACTTAATATTCGCCATGCACTTATGGGTCCATGCCGCTGATTTTCTAAATGATTACTAAATACCAGTGCACATCACTGCATGCAGACAAAGGGCTTCCCTAATAATATTGCAACTCATATTAATATAATTTGCATAAAACTCTACAGGGAAAAGTCACTGAACTCGAAACCAATTCAATCATATTCTCAAAGTTTAATAACATACATACGTCACGGTATATCATTAAAGCTTAATTAAAACCAAATAACCGGAATACTTTAAAATCCAGCATTCAATCACAAAACATAATCATACATAATTTGTATTGTTTGTTGGTTAGTGTTTTTCGGATGTCTTGTAATTTATATGGTGCTTATGTTAGAACCGAAATACAGACAGAGTTTGGAAGTTATAATGCTATTATTGTTTAGTAATACAGTATTTAAATATTGGAAGCAGTAATGAGCTAAACGTCCTTCCGCTTAAACACTATATTTATATGGTGGAGTACAAAATCAGGCCTCTGCGTGCTATAGAAACAGTAGCCAGTAGCCACCCCCTAACCTGACTCACGTTGGAAACAGGAGATTTGAAATATATATATAGTTCATTTTAGTTTTTGGGTAACCGTGTACAATTAATTTACATAAAGGGCAATTTTTCGTGCTAATTTTTATATATTTATTTATTTACCAAAAAAGTCACATACCATTACAAGTGACTAGATTCGACTGAAACCCAACGGATTAAAAGGCTTGCTTTCAGTGACTGTCTACATCTATCGTTACCAAGGTGTAGAGGTGGGCAGAATAACATTACCCCGTTAACAAGCATATGAAGCAGTAAAGCAAGCAAGGTAGGTCCAGCTAGAAGTATACATTATATTTCAGTGGGTTAGCCTAATTTGATTTGAAAGCCAACCACAGTGAGCCAATATAGAGGTGCTGATAGAAGTAGCCCATCAGTAACGCGCACGACAGGAGGTTCGGGAGTTCGCCTTTTCAGTACGTGTCTCCAGCAATTAATCCTGTGATTGAGTCCTAAAAAAAATAGCATTTCTACATTCCACAAGCACACCAGAAAATATAACGAAAATATTTCAAATATTTCATAATGACACGAATAACACATAGACAGGGTGTGTAACTAATCGCGCGACTAATCTGCTTCCCAGGCATAAGACCATGGGGTTCTATACTCAACCGGGTCGGAGTGTGTATGTGCTCTTCTTTGGTAAATAGTCTAACCATCGCCTGACGCCATCTATGTGCTATACGTAAGATGTGAGTTGTCGCAGATACATGACCACTCTACCACTCAAACTAAGTTAGAACAATGGGTAAAAACTGTCGCTGAAACCTGTGTTGGCTATTACAACAAGCAGACAAGAAAACAGTTATATTACTATAGATACGCAATGCAATAATAATTAGTGAACTGGACACAACGAAACACGCATGGCCAGTTATAATGCACAATTATTCTTGACCAAGTACAGACAGACACTGCATTTCCTATGTGGTCCAACAACACGTAATTATTATTAATAGTTATCAATTATTAGTTTTCAAATAATCTCACATAATGAAACCGGTTGATTCAAACGAGTTGCCTTCATCAACCGCCTGCTCGCCTGAATAATCTTCCCTGTATTAATTACCTTTAAAGTTATTTGCCAGCTGCAATTAGAGTATTCCTTTGTATTTTGCTTTGCTAAAAGATAAAAATAACATAATATTCGTAGTGTGATCTTAAATACTATTTCCATAAACGCCATCCTTGTTACCCTGTCTGGGCCCGGGGTAGAGTTGGCTCAGAGCATACTCTGCTAATCGTACAAGGCGATTCAGAGAAAAAGTCCACATCGCAAACATCAGCTAGGCCTAGTATAAGAGAGGAGTATATTACTCCCCGAAACTAGAGGCGAGCTCTGGCAATCGTCGTCGGGGTCACCTCTCCCTTTCCTTTGACGACCTCCCCGACGTCGATGACAATTGACACAACAAAACGATGAAAAGACGATAACGACCGCGACGTGAGAATTCTCCCTTTCCTCCCCCTAACCGTGGCTGGTTCTGACCAGCATGGGCCCCTCCCCCCATATCCTCTATATAGAGTGGCGTATTATGACCTGACGGTTGACGCACCCTTAATCCAAATTAAACAAAGCCATACTTGTTATTTCATAAAGCCCTAACACTCCTCAACGAAAGGTGCATGGAATTTCGGAGAACCTCAAAACCTCAGTCGTGCGCGAGTGGAGATATGGTGGACATAAATTAAATTTTTACCAGGGGAATTAAACCTGTTGTAGGGTGAAATGTGTGCCCCTCTCCCTCTTTAGGAGAACTAATTATGTTGCGGATAGGACAAAATTGTGAAGGGATGTCCGAGCATACGCCCTTTCATTCCCGAATTAATTGTGTCTTAATAAGTTGGTAGGTAGTTGTAATAATTCAATTAAAATTTCAATTCTTTTAATAGAATTTTGGTATTTTTTTATCTTGGTTTTTAAGCATTTTTTTAATTTTTGGAAATTTTTGGATTTTAAATAAAATCTATATTTTTTGTTAAAATTTAAATTTGAAGTACATTTCTAAAACTAGACTTTTTTCTGAATTTTTTGCATATTTTAGATTTTGTGTAGGCCTATCTCAAATATCACCAGTACTGGAGATTTATTATTTTTCCGGGAAAAACCAACATTTTTCTTTTTTAAGCCTTTTAAGCACCTGTGTATTACTTATTTACAAAAAAAAAATGGGGTTAAACTCAAAAAACAAAATTTACACGCAAAAACATTTTTAACTTTCCGTTGCCATATGGCTACATTGGGAACGAAAGGGTTAACAACTTAGAAAAACCAAAAAAAAAATCAGTTGTTCCACAAAATAAACGTAAACCTCATTTCAAACTGAAATATAAGCATTACTTCGATTTCAGCAGTTTTTATTTGGCATTGCTTATGGTTCTTAAGACATAAAAATCCGATTTTTTCCAAATGAAGAGAATAATACAAATTTAAAATATTATTATTAGAATAGATTTTCATGGAGCTGACTTTGAAGCAATATTCATGGTGTCGAGTTTTAGTTATTCCATTTACACGACGATAACAACATAACATTGTGGGCGAACAGGTCTGTTGTGTGTATGAAGTTAACGTCTCTGCTGGGAGTTGCTTGGGTTGGGAGTTGCTTGGGTTTTTTAGAGTAGTTTTGTAGAGGACATAAGGGAGAAGTGAAGAGTCACGCTCTTTGTACAAATAATGAACTGACTGAAGACAGTTGTAGGCCTATAAGCCAGTTGCGAAAAATATTTTGCAAATAACAAAATATTGAATTATTAATTTTTTAGTCATTGAATGTATATTGACATTCGCTGCGTAGAAAATGAAAGTTACACTCTCTCAGTTAATTGAACCTCGTTATTTCCAGAAATATGCAAACCGTAATGGAGTATTATCATCATTTTGTCGATTGTGGTTTAATAGCACTTTCTCGTCAAAAAGCCAGCTATAGGCATAATATACGATTAATTTTGTCGCGTGATAAATTAATGTTACAATGTGCCTAAAAAACTGGGATCGAACCCAAAGTCGAACTTCCGGTTCTGTGTAGCAAAGTTCTTTCAACAAAAAGCAATTAGGAAAAGATTGGTCTCATTCCCCTATAGATGAATTCAATTGACAAATACATCGGTACGACCGTACTCATATCTTTTGAGTTATTGGGTCAAAAACTCAGTAAGTAAAGTGAGAGGTTCTGTGTTCCATCCCAATTGAGCCAAATATGCACGACAAAATTAATATTGTTATACACAAATAATGCATAAGTTGTATTTTCAAATATTATTTTCTATTTAAATCTGTCATGCAGATATAGAGAAAAATATATTTTCAATGAACTGACTGTGTGTAGGCCCTATGCCTTTCCTCTTTCGTAAGAGAATTGAATTATTGTTACGCCACTGCAAACCGAGTGAGACAATCCTCTCCCACCGACACGAAACAGACAGTAAATTGGCTTTTTAACCCCGGAGGGCCTTCCTTTAATCAACACCTTACCACGGATAGAAATTCCTCCTGCCAAGTTTTGAGTGTTGGGCGAGTAAAAAGCGGAGACCGCGATGTGATTTATGACTAGCCTCGGCCAGGTGTATAGAGATGATCACTCCTGGGGGCCCAACCGCAGAGACGGGGGGTGAGTGTAGTGGAGTCCGCAGAGCCCCACCCCACTACCCGGCGCTCACTACCACCACACTGGCCGGGTGTGAGTATCACTCTCGAGGCGCAATCCAGCAGAGAAGGGGGGTGAGTGTAGTGGTTTCAGCTACCCAACCCACTGCTCGGCGCTACTACCACCACCCGGGCCGGTGTAAGATGATCACTCTCTGAGGCGCAATCCAGCAGAGACGGGGGGGGGTGAGTGTAGTGGATGTCCTGCAGAGCTACCCACACCCAAGGGCTCAACTATTTTTTGTACCTTGGGTTTCCCCGGGAACAAAAAAAAAATTTTAAAACTTTTGGGGGTTAGAATTCGTTATAATGTTTTTAAATTTTGTAAATCTTCGTTATTGGATGGTGAAGCGAAGACTTAAATTTTCCCCAAAACCCCCAAAAAATTTAGTTTGGATGTTTTTTTTTTTTCTTTTTTTTTTTTTTCTTTTTTTTTTTTCTTTCTTTTTTTTTTTGTCTGTTAGCTCTCTACGGGGCAAACGGATATGCAATTTTGATAAAAATTTTGAGGGGCCCTTTCAAATTTTTGTACTTAATGCTACGTTTTTGGGTACAATAAAGAAATATTTCCAAAATATCTATTTTTCGATTTTTTTTCGATTTTTAGTGCGATATTTTCGTGACATTTGGGCCGATTCTTACCAAACGGTTAGGGCTACAACTTTTCATATTTCACATGGACATTAAAGGAAAGGGTGATGTATTGCTTTCTGAAAGAAAAGTTGAAAAAGTTAGCCAGAATCCATAGAATAAAGGTTTTAATAAGAGTTTTTTGAGGTTTATAATAACAATTGACAAGTAACAATAGAAACTTGACATCAATCACCTACAATGCATTAAAAAGGCACTTTTAAGGAAAAGTGGTCTTACGCAAACTAAAAACTTACAAAAAAGCTCATCCATCAACGCGGCGGGACTTAAGCGTTTTCCTAGTTTATTCCATTAATACTATGTTGTTGCCAATAATAATGCGTCTCATGATGTATTTTACTCCAGATGAACTATATAGTTTGCAATAAACAATGCCTTACACATTACAAAAGCACAGTACATACATTTAGTTCACTTCCTTGTGAGGGCAGGTCGCCTATACTTGATGAAATTTCAACACTTTTTATAATATGTTTTCAACATAATTTTAATATAAGTTTAAGAAATGACAGGCCTGTCCGCCCCGCGTCCCCTCGTGACACCCCTTACCATCCTCCTTTTTGAAAAAATATGTGTATTACTTACTATCTAAAGTAATAAACTACATTATCGCAGGAGGCACAATATGACCTAATGATTGACGCGACAAACCTAATAAACTTCAACTTCATCAAAGCAGAGTAGGCCTAGATCCAACTAGAAACCTCATTTACAGTCTTTTGGCCGATGGTGTAGGCCTATTCGTACCTATGACCCGGGTTCAAATTTCGCCGAGATCGGCAATCCTGACTGAAGGTTTTTTCCTAGGTTTTCTTCAGCCTCTAATGCGATTGCAAGGGATTGTGTCATCTTAAACAGTCCTCGGACATCCCTTCACAATAAATTGTCCTAACTCTATTGTAACTAGTTAGTTAGACGCTTGAAGACGGGCATGAATTGCACCATGAACAGGTTTCCCACGTAAAATTATTATCCCAACCTGCGTTAACGGCTTGACGGTATGGCTTTGTAAAGACCTAACTTATCTCGCTATATGGGCTTGCACTTGATGCTACGCCACTGGGATTGAGAAACAAAGTTCCAAAGACACACTCGCCACTTCCTTACAATGACTTAAACCACAAACATAATTTAATTTCGACTTTTGATGAATAGTTAGTTGCATCGGCATCCTTTTACAGCGCCGGCCATGCGAATAGGCCTATTGACCCTAAGTATCCTGCTGGTTTTGACTATTAATCTATTTAGAAGCGAAATGACCCCATCAGTATGCGAAGAAATAAGCGAGAAAGGTGCTGAAATTAAAACCCGAAGTTATTATGGTTGTTAGTTCAACAGGTCAACCCATTCATTTGCTACGAATATTATATCGACGTCCTTGAATTAGCATACTGAGCGAGCGAAGCGGGGCACGGGATCTGAAAGGATGATCAACATGTCCGTATAAAATAAATCCATCAGTCCATCAGACATCACCTCGGCAAGGATCATTCCACACAGCTTGCCAACTGACATTCGACCAAATTGATGGTTCAATAATGTCAAATCAGATCAGTCATGTACAAATAAGTCATTCTTATGATGATGAACATAAAAATAGTTTTTTTTTAATATTATATAACTCGTATATCTTTTCGGTAAAAACAAGAAATTGTTATTTTGTCGATGATCAGTCACAATGGCGGATTACTGCGACACAGGTCTCCACTATATCACGTTGTTTAATTACTACTACTAGTAGATACTATAGTATTTCACTAGTCAACGGCTGGTACAGAGCGAGTTTGTGCGTGAAGTAAAATTGGATGTGCTATTCACCCAGACATCTATAACCCAAGAATTGCAGGGTACAAAGGTAGAACGCTTTCATAATTAAGACAAATTAATTATATTCAGTATCAAGAAGAATTGCATAATTCAATAACGAACATTTGATTTCATTTGCAATTTTTGTACCAACGAATTATAACAAAATGCAACTGAAAGCCTTAGGCTTCGTTACACATATGCCAGTTTAATTCATACAAGCATATAGTGTGAAATTAAAATGAACTGCTTGTCAAATGCGTTTTATGCCCTACTCAATTAGGTTAAGTGCTGTTCAAGAGGTGAGAATACATCAAACATACCACAGTGCATAAACCGGCTTGAAAAGTGTAATGTAACATAAAGTAAAACACTCATTAACGTTGCATTTATTAGAGGAGCCATAATTATTACATAACTAATTGGTTAAAGCTTTGATAAAGCGCCATAAAATTATACTGAACTATGTACAGGTCTAGTGCTATTCCATTAGGTATGTCCGAAGCGTGTCTCTATTGAGGGGTGAAGGACGATTACAAAAACCCATGCCTCATCTAGCTCCACCTACACGGTACACCCGTCTGGACCCGGGGTAGAATTGGCACAGAGCATGGCTCTGCTAATCGTAAAAAAACGGGGGAAAAAATAACGATGACAATGACCACGAACGATGACAAAGACGATGACGACCGCGACGTGAGACCCCCCCTTTCCTCCCCCTATACCCATGGCTGGTTCTGACCAGCATTGGCGCATTATTACCAAACGGTTGACGCGCCTTTCATCTCTTTTTTATATTATCACCACTTATCTTCAGAACGGAAATTTTGCTCAACTTCGATTTCCAGGCCATTACACACAAAACTTACATTCTAGTCTGCTAGTGTAATATGTGTCATCCTCTATCTCCAACATTGAGTGATCACTGAAACGGTCCATTGGTGCTAGGGCTCTAACCATACTTCATTCTCATGCATTTCTATCTCTTCGTCGAGGAATGTACGTTTAAACTGAGCTGAGCTGGCGGCTCTAGTCCGCTTGCAGTTAAACGGTCATACCGGGTTGTACCCTTAAACCAGGCAATAGAACAGTACGAGTGGGCCTACACAGTGTCTTATGTTCTCTCCTGTACTAGAACCACTCGGTTGAGTCGGTTGTACGACTATTCGCCTGTAACACAATCTAGATTTAGATTGATCGTCACATCAGTTTCACGGTTACGCATGAGCTACGTCTGTGGTATACGATAACCACTTCCACTTAGCATTTAAGGCTGTGTGTTCACCAAAAACCAAAATCCAAAATATGCATAAAACAGTAGTTATAGAGTATGATCATTAATCACAGTCTTTTGAAAAGATCAAAATATATTTTTTAGATTTTTTTGGTCGATGCATTTTTCCGCTACTTTTTTGAACGATTTTTGGTGCTAAGTTTTTCCAAAAGTATACCATTTGGATGGCTGAAATTTTTGTCGTAGCTTACACTCATCTTTGATTATAACATTAGGGAATCTGACAATGTTGGATCTTTTAAGAAATGTAATATTATATTATGAAAGGTAATACATCTGATTGTTATTATTTGTGAAGGTCAGGCTTACATTTGATAGGTTGATCATGTCTGATTGTTCTATTATTAAGAATGTATAAAGCATATTATTTCTGTATCGATATAAAGCTGAACTCAGCTATATAACGATTATTATATTATTATAGAATGTGTTATTTTGAAATGTGTATCTTCAATATCTTACATTTTATAGTGTATTATATTTTCCGGTACTTTTGTGGTATTTGTACCGTCAAGAGAAAAAAAGTAAGATCTTAAGGTACGAAAGCTATTCATTTCAAAAACCACATTCATAGTCAAGATAGTAAGCTACAATAAAATATCAGCATCCAATGGTATACTTTTGGAAAAACTTAGCACATAAAATCGTTCAAAAAATTAGCAATAGAGGATAAATGCATCGACCAAAAAATTCAAAAAAATATTTTTTGATCTTTTCAAAAGGCTGTGATTAATGATCATACTCTACAACTTCGGTTTTATGTATGTTTTGGATTTTGGTTTTTGGTTTTTGGTGAACACACAGCCTTGTTGAGTGCGTTTGGTGGATCAGGCAGAAACCTCAAAAGATAACTGTTACCTCATTATTATCCATGTTCATTCAAAATAGGCGCATTTAAATAGCTTTATTATAGCTAATAACGGCTTATTTTAAGAACGTTTTACGGCAAGCTTATTTGCATACTAATAAAGTTTCGCTATCAATCACGTTAAAACTATTTAGCATAGTTTATTAGCCAAATAGTTATAATGTAGGTAATTTCTTATTTTACCTTTTAATTAATTTTGTTTTAATTTTGGAGAGGGTGTGTCTTCTGTCTTATTTACGCTCAAGTTAACAAATAGCATATGTTCGAAAGCGTAGTTTGTATAACCACATTAATTTTATTTTGATATTTAATTAAACGTAATTGGAAATATGCTGTTGCAGCGATAACAATGGTTGGTATAAACTTAGGAACGATGTGTTATATTCACACATCACGAAGAGAAATGGACTGTCTACCTGACATTTTGGTTTACTACAATATTGTCTATGTGCAAGATTGTTCTATTATTATGATTAATGTTTCATCAACCACGTTGCAACGTTTAGAATTTAAATTCGTCGTTGATTTCAAAATACATTTCCAAAAGTTAATGGCATTAGTGATTTGTTACAATAATAATTTGTGTATTTGTGGGAATGTGAAACGAAAACGAGTATCGATTTAATACCTTTGTAAATGAATCAATATCGATTGAAGATTGATATCAATCAGTAAATAAAACATATAAACTCCTGTACGTTATTTCTTGTTTTCAAGGTATAAGAGTAAATGGGTACCTAATCATACCTTCATTGAGTATAAGAGTACGTATCATCCACTTTCTTGATATCTAAATAACGCTGCCAATTTCGATTAATCGAATATCGATCGATTTCGAAAAATAAAATGTTAAATGATTTTTTCTATTCAATATCGAAAAGTCTGGACTTAATATCAGTCGGGTATAATTAATCGTTCTCTGTCACTTGTGTTTTTATGTTGCCTTTATCTACTTAAATCTGTATATCGTATAGACCTATATTGTGTTTGCAGGCCTATGTCATATTGTATGTCGCTACGTATGTATTATTTATAATGTTATATTTATATTGTTGTTCGCTGTCAGATTTCAGATACAGATTCAGATGTGCTTTTTTTCTCAAAAAAATACATGTTACATTTATAATAAGCATATGATACATATAATTTTGAGAAGCCCACAAAACTATGTTGACTTGAGTGTGGGCCATTATCTCTAAAATGGAATATTTTGGTAACAAGATGACGGGGTATATGTACATGAGACATTAGTACACCCATTATAGGCATTTTATTCCTTCGCCCGATTGAGAAGCTCCAAGGTTTAAGTGCTGACGGTGATTTTTAGAGCACGAAATTGTGTTATGTTTTTTATCTACCACAATTCAGAAATTAAAAAAGTCATAACATAAATGTTAATATGTGTACATAAATTCAATTTATGCTTACATTAGGATGATAATTTTAACCAAAAATTATGTTTTCAAATTGTAATGAATCGAGGCACACACTAACTAATTTTTTGTAGTTTCATTTTGTTTGGATGCTTTAATTTTTTTTAAATGGCAGTCTCGTGTAGCGTTGTAAGTGAGTTAACTTGTTTTGCATTTGATCACTGATAGCACAAATGATATAATATTACTTGCTGAAATTTATTAATTTAAAATTAAATATTTATTTGAAGAATTTTGAAAATATGTATTACTGGTTATTAAAATGTAATATTACTGTACAGATTGTATAAGTTATAGCACACACAAACACATACAAATATTATTTTCAAATAAGGATCGAACACGAGTTCACCGGTGTATATCAAGACGCGTTTACATCGAATTGTTGTTGTGTAGACCTATAATGGAACAATATCCAAAAGGTTCAAAAAGCTAGTTTTGTTGAATGTTAAAACTGTCTAATAGAAATAATACGTTTGCATGCACCTATATTCTTTATCATAGTAGCCTGTTAAAAGTAAGGAAGTGTTGGTATATATGTTACTTTTACATAACGTATTAATATGTTAGTTGGTTAAACCGTATTCATGCTACACAAGCATGGTCCTCCAGTGCTTATGATTGTAAGAAGCTTTGCTGTATTTTTTTTTACAAGATTTTGTATGTTTTAGGAAGGATAATAGGATAATCCTATACTGAAACCAATGCTGTGTCGTCAACATCTGTTCTAATCTATTTCATTTGTGAACTAGCTGTCAATGAAAACTCTACATTACTTAACTTATTAACAGATTGGGAAAGAGACTCGAGCAGGTGATGTAGATTGTAGACAACCTTGTAACTTATCGGTTTTACTTTTACTACGGGGCTGTTAGAAGGAATATTATCCCAGACTTCACCTGTAGCCTAACTGAGGGAACACTGTTGTGACTTCAGTCAGGATTGGCGGTGGCGAAGCGAGGTGCCCCCTCTATATTAGCGTGCATGTATTTGTATTCATTGTATGTTTCCTACGTTAGTTTGTTATTCAAGATTATGTGAGAGTTAAAATTAAAATGTAATATACATAGTTCAATTTGTATTAAACTATGCTTGTAAAGGGAGCCGAAACTAAAGCTTAATTATAATTTTCTTTCATTTCCATTAAATGTTCAATCATGAATCTTTTTCAATAAATTACAGCTCAGATTTCCTAACTGCTACGTTTAAGTGCGAGTCCACGTCTATTACATTATTTAGTGGCGGTTATATTTTGACTGATAGCCATGATTTATGTTCAATCTTCAAGCACTTTTTATGCAGTTTTTAACTTGGTCCGGTCATGAAACGCGTTGGTTCTGACACGGTTCGTGTTTGGATGCCTTATTTTAATTACTAATCAACAGCTGTCGTGCCTTTAGAATGTTATTAACAAATATTATAATAGCTATTAATTATTACAGTAATTAATCACAGTAATACATGAGCCGGCAGCTCGGCTGGCTGGGGTATTGGTAGGCCTATGTTAGCACAGGTTGGTGTAGCGTTAAGTGATGCGACTGTATTTCCCTTCTCTTTCTCTCACTTGTACTGAAATACATCGAGATTTTTGTCCTTGTAATTGTAGTATCAATCGATTTAGTTAATTAAGGTGATTGGTCAACAACCGTGTTAATACTTATTTGTAATGACCAAATTGATTAGGAATTTCTATTAGACTCTAAACGTGATCTCATATCTCATTAGAAAGTGCAGAATTAAATGAACTAATTTATTCCCCGTCTGGGCCTGGGGTAGAATGGGCCCAGAGCATGGCTCTGCTAATCGTAAAAGGCGATTCAAGAGAAAAAGTCCACCTCGCAAACATCAGCTAGTAAGAAGGGTAGTATATTACT
Organism: Sweltsa coloradensis; assembly: GCA_024449915.1. NCBI lineage: Eukaryota > Metazoa > Arthropoda > Insecta > Plecoptera > Chloroperlidae > Sweltsa > Sweltsa coloradensis. The sequence continues at coordinate 194,500 of JAMZAV010000236.1, read as the reverse complement.
CCCCGAATCTAGAGGCGAGCTCTGGCAATCGTCGTCGGGGACCTTGCCCCCTTCCCTTGACGACCCCTCGACGACGATAACGACAATGACACCACCAACGATGACAAAGACAATGACGACCGCGACGTGAGAACCCCCTTTCATAGTCGCGAAATTAAAACCACGTGAAATTACAGTTTTTTAATGATATCTCGAGAACGATGAAAATATCTAAAAACTGATTCTAGACCGAATTGTGGTTTTGTCAGAACAATATAATGCAAGAAAAAATATTCAAATATAATAATTGGTGCGGTTTGTATTATAGATATGCATTTAATTAATTAAAATTCTAATAATAAAATTAATTACCATCACAATACAATATTTTTCTTGCATTATATTGTTCTAACAAAACCACAATTCGGCCTAGAATCAGTTTTTAGATATTTTACATCGTTCTCGAGATATCACGAAAAAACTGTAATTTCGCGTGGTTTTAATTTCGCGACTATCCCATCCTCTTAACCGTGGCTGGTTCTGACCAGGATGGGCCCCTCTCCCCCCCCCCTAGGTTAGAGTGGTGCATTATGACCTAACGGTTGACGCGTCCTTAATCCAAATAAACAAAAAAATCAAAAAACTAATTTATTGTGGATCGTAACCATAGTTTGTATAACAATCAGAACTCAGAGTACATGCATTCATTGTTTTTACATACAGCTTGTTACCATAGTTAATTAACAGTTAACAATCACAACACAGATTAGCATGCATGTTTGTTTTTTATATACTTACAGATCCCGCATTGGAAGTTATTATTTTATTTTTTAATATTTTATGGTTGTCTGACATATTTCCAGATGATTGGCATAGTGCCATCTTAATTCCACTGCTTAAACCCACAAAAGACAAGTCGATGCCGACTTCATATCGCCCTATTTCTTTGACAAGTTGCTTTTGCAAATTGTTCGAAAAGATGATCAACAAACGACTAATGTGGATGCTAGAAACACGCGGTTTATTGGCGAACGTCCAATGTGGATTTCGTCAACGTCGCTGCACCATTGACCACTTGGTTCGATTAGACCTTTTTTCAAGAAGGGTTTGTTGCAAAACAGCATGTTGTTGGCGTGCTTTTTGACATTGAAAAAGTCTACGACACAACATGGAGATATAATATTCTTCAACAGATTCACGAGTGGGGTTTTCGAGGGCACATGCCAAAATTTTTAGAAAACTTTTTAAAAGATAGAACTTTCAAAGTGCGTGTTAACAATGTTTTGTCAGACTCGTTCTCACTGGAAACAGGTGTATTACAAGGCTCAGTTTTGTCGGTGGCATAAACAGTGTTGTGGATTGTATTCCAAAGAGCCTAATGTCGTGCCTATTTGTAGATGACCTGGGAATCTTCTACAGATCGGTAAATTTATCAACAGCTCAAAGACACGTGCAAATTGGATTGAACAATATAAGTGAATGGGCTAGAAAGCGGGGGACACGATTCTCTCCCGAAAAGACTCAGTGCATTCACTTTTGTCGTCTTCAAGGAATTCAAAATGACCCACAACTCTCGTTTAACAATATAGAACTTCAATTCAAACCACATGTCCGTCTTCTCGGAATGGTGTTTGACAAAAAGCTAAATTGGAAACACCACGTTGTTGAGTTACGCAAAAGATGCATGTTGAAAATCAACTTCTTGAAAGTTCTCAGCAATACATCGTGGGGTGCAGATAGGCCTTGCATGTTGAGAATCTACGGATCTCTAGTTTGCTCCAAGATGGACTATGGATATTTCATATACTCTTCAGCAAGGAACACAACCCTTAAACTTCTAGACACTGTCCACCATTGTGGTCTTCGTCTTGCTCTTGGTGCATTTCGAACAAGCCCGGTAGTCAGCTTGTATGCCAGTCAGGTCTGTCAGGTGTGTCCTCCTTGGCAGAACGGTGAAACCTCTTGATGGGTACGTACGTAATGAAAATTAAATCTATGCCTAACCATCCATCAAATCGTGATATTTTTAATGTGAAATATGTCAGACACTTTGATAACAAACCGATGGCAACCCTTCCAACGGGGTTAAGGTGTAAACTTTTGTTTAATCTTATAGATTTTAATCTGCCAACAGTTTTTAATTTTGTTTTTAGCAATAACCCGCCCTGGTCTACACCAGAGCCGATTATTCTATTCGACCTTTGTCGTTTTGATAAAAACTCTACTAGCGATACTGTATTCAAAATTAACTTTGGAAAGATTAACCCTTGACTGGTAAGGTGGGGTCTGTGCCGACCCCAGTACGATATAGTTCTATATTTGACCACCAGGAAGTTCTAGTAAGCGGCTGGCGAATTAGGTAATCTCATTACCCACTCAGACATTGAAGAGGGAGGTTGCGTTATTGTATTGCACAGGAGCGTTTGGCGGCAATCGCGTCGGGGGTTAAAAAAGACCCCAGGATACAACTTAAGGGACTTTTTCTTTTGCATATGATTTAACATTATGAAAAAAATATATATATATATATATATATATATGAGTTTTTAGACTTTCGTGGTTGGTATATGATGTCATTTTAAAAATATTTTACGGTAAAACCACGTACCTTGTTAAAATTGGAGTCCTAGTTGGACGTTGTCGGGTGAATGCAACGTATCGCCAATGTTGCAATTGGTTCCGGGGACACCACGAATGATGACACAGACAATGACGACCGTGACGTGAGAACTCCCTACATTCTTTCCTCCCCCTACCCGTGGCTGGTTCTGACCAGCATGAGCTCCTCCTCCCCATATCCCCCACACTAGAGTGGAGCATTATGACCTAACGGTTGACGCGCCCTTAATCCAAATAAATAAAAAAAAGGTTGCAACCATAGTTAACTCTAATAATCTCAGCCCAGAGAAAGATGCATTCATTACTTGCAGCTTGTAACCATTGTTTACTGTAATAATCTCAGCCCAGAGTAATATGCATTCATTGATATACTTACAGCTTGTAACCATAGTAAGCTGTAATAATCTCAACCCAGAGTAAGTTGCATTCATTGATATACTTACAGCTTGTAACCATAGTTAGCTGTTATAATCCCAACCCAGAGTAAGATGCATTCATTGATATACTTAGAGCTTGTAACCATAGTTGACTGTAAAAATCTCAGCCCAGAGTAAGATGCATTCATTGATATACTTAAGGTTGCAATGCAACCATAGTTTACTGTAATAATCTCAGCTCAGAGTAAGATGCATTTATTGTTATACTTGTAGCTTGCAACCGAAGTGTATTATCTTTACAATTTCATAAAGAGATTGCCGACATGGTCGGCTCAAGCGTACAGTGCGAGACTGCTTATTCGGGAGGTCCTTGTTTCAAATCCCGTCGAGACCGGCAATCCTCACCAAAGGTTTTTTCGAGGTATTCCTTGGTCGATAACGCGGATGCAAGAGATTGAGTCCTCTTAAACAGCCCTCGGACATCCCTTCACAATTATCCTAAGTCCATATATACCTAGGTTGGCACCCGAAGAGGGGCATGAATTGCACCCTGGGCAGGCTTCTTAGGAAAAAAAATCTTAAAAAGAAGATTAATTTAAATGTTTTACTACTAGGCCTCAAGTTGTATGAATCTTAGTAGGCCTATATCTGTATTACACGTATTTTACAGTAGAGATTTATAAGGCACGTCATCCATCACAGCTACTTATTCAAGTGTGCGTAGTGAGAGCTAAGCTGAGCTGCCAATTAGTTATTTATTGTATTTTACACGACCGGATGCCTTCTTCGGCTGTTCTAGTATTATACTTTGTTGACTTACAGATAGCTCGAGTGTGGCGTGCGAGACCCAGGTTCGATACCCTTCACCAGATAACCTGATTAGTATTATCTCGAAGGTGCTATTATGATGATGATGATGATTATTATTATTATTATTATTATTATTTATTATTATTATTATTATTATTATTATTATTATTATTATTATTTTATTGGATGTATTTCATACAAACTCGGTCAAAACCGGAGCTAACATGTTGTACGGACTTATTACATATTTTATTTATTTATTTATTTATTTATTTATTTATTTATTTATTTATTTATTTATTTATTTATTTATTTATTTATTTATTTATTTATTTATTTATTTATTTATTTATTTATTTATTTTGTTATTTATTTAACGGCTATCCTATTCAGTTATAAAAACTGATTTACAAAGGAGGACAACTAAATAAATCTAATTACATCGATGCAGACACAACAATGAACTACATTTAAGTAAATATTTGAAATAGTAATATTACAACAATGCATTAAATACTCAACAAATTTGATAACAAATAAAAAGGATATTAAATGCAATTTATGAATGAATCAATATAAAAAGGGTGGGGAATGAAAAGAAAAGAAAAAAAACAAAAGAAAACAAAAGAAAAAGGAAAAAGAAATAAGGAAAGGTAAAAAGTGAGAAAAAAGAAAGAAAGAAAAAAAGAAAAAATAAGTAAATAAAAAAACGTTCAAACAGAAAAACGAAAAGAATAAAACTGATTTATTAGACGATCCCACTCAAACGAATATGAGGTTTGCCAAAAATCAGGAACAGCAAATCAGGGAGTAATCAATCTTTCGCGAAGAAACCACCGAACACGAATCTTCATTCTTGTGTTCAAATCTTGATAACAATTTAGTACAAAAGATCTTGACTCTATCTATTATATAATTATATCATATGTATAATTATTTAAAATTGTTCAAGTCAAAAACTGATCACAGCAATGATACAGGACACCTAACTCAAGTTGCAAGTTCCACCAGTGGGCGGCAACCAGACAATCTAGGCAGAAAAATATCAATTGAAAATACATTGAATACATCAAAATCAAAGCAATAATGAAAAACAAAGAGAACAGCAAAATCATAAATAAGAACATATGAAGATAAATTAACATTACATAAACACAGAGACAATGCCCCACAAATAAATAGTAAAAATCAATTCTTCTTTGTTCTTCGATTCATTATCATTGCTTCAATTTTACTTTTAAATTGTACTATTCCTAGCTCAGTAAACTGGCTTCTAATATCATAAGAATTGAATTCCAAAAGGATACTCCTCTGTACAAGAATGTCTTTCTTAATGATTCAGAATTAATTTAGGAACTTTCAATGAGTACATTAGAATAGAATTTCTATCACGATCAACAAATTGAAAAATATTGGGTAAAATACCTGAATACATACCTTTCAATACTTTGTATGTATTTACCAGTACGCTATATTTCATTCTTTCCTCAATCGTGAAGCAATCAGATTGTAAATCTTGGCTCATAGGAATTGAATCAAACAGATAGTCAATTCTCTTCTGAAGTACAACATATTCGGTAGAAGGTCTTACTGCCCAAACCACTAAACAATAATCAATAATAGAGTGAATATAAGAATCTACAAGTAACCTCAACATACTCTCTGTTACAAACCTCTTCATTCTACTTATAATTCCTATTGCTGATGATACTTTATTACATACATATTCATAATGTTTCTTAAAATTTAAATTACAATCCAAGAAAACTCCAAGATATTTAAATTCATACACTCTAGAAATTAGCTTACCATTACAATTCAACGTCAAATGAATATCATTCATGCTTCTATCATTAGCCTTATGAAAAATCATAAAATTTGTTTTACTATAATTAATATCAAGTTCCTGAATTTTAAACCAATCATCCATCCTCTTTAAAACTTCTTGAAGACGTCTTACGATCTCTTCAACATCCACACCTTCTAAATAAAAGACCAAGTCATCAGCATATAAAATATAATTGATTCCTCCCATTATCGTAGATATATCATCTATGTAAAGAATAAATAACAGGGGTCCTAATATTGATCCTTGGGGTACTCCACAAAATATATTGAATACTTTTGAACTATATTTTGCAAGATTGATAAACATTTTTCTTTTTAAAAAGTAATCCGCCAATATTGATAACAAAAAGGGACTTATGTTATACCTGGTTTTTAGTTTTAAAAAGGTACTGAATCAAATGCTTTCCTAAGATCAACAAAAACAGCTCCAACCTTACCATTCTTATTACTACTTATTACTTAGTTATTACTTATTACAACATTATTACTTTGTCTTAACTCTAACTAAAATAAGTCATTTGATATAGTTTGTAGATGATGTTTTCTTTCTGCTGTGTACGGTCGTGGCCGATTTCTCGTCGCCATCCTAGCATTTGCTCTTCGGAGTATGGGAAACCACGAAAACCATGTCAGGATGGAAGCTGTCTCGGAATCTCGAAGTATCATTCTTAGTTTCGAAATTTACGAACTATTCTACACGTGTTGAGTATTACTGCCTTTTGAGTCTCGATGAAAACACTGGGTGGAAGATCTAGTTGTTTAATGCTTTCATGTAGCTTCTTCGGTATGATGCCGTTGGCCGATATTACGAATGGGATTGTATTTACCTTTTTCTGTTTCCACATCTTCTTGATCTCAATTGCAAGTTCACTATACTTGTCAATTTTTTTCTTCCATGCAGTCTCGACGTTATGGCACATTGGGATAGCAACGTCAATAAGGGTAGTTTCTTGTTTCTTCTTGTCAATTATAATTATATCCGGTCTGTTGTGATGTATAGTTTGGTCTGTTATAACTGTGCGGTCGTAATATAATTTGAAATCTTTACTATCTAGTACTTTCTCCGGTTTGTATTTGTAGTATGGTGTGTGTGTATCAATGAGGTTGTATTTGATTGCTAGTTTTTGGTGAATAATGTTAGCTAATTGGTTATGTCTGCAGAGGTAATCTGTTTGACATAGTGACTGGCACCCGGATATGATGTGTTCGATTGTTTCACCCATTACACTACATTTTCTACAATCTACATTGATCGTTTACTGTCGCATCTTGTATAATGTATTTTTTAAAAATTTTTCGTTGCAATCACTCTGTATTGAATAGCCAGCATCAAACCTTCTGTTTCTCCAAATAGTTCCCCGTTGTTTAACCACCTATTTGATGCTTTAATATCTACGTGATCTTTGTGTAGTTCATCATAATGTCTCTTGTGTAGGGTCTTTTCTGAGAGACGTAACTCTTTTGCAGCGTCAGTTATGAGGTTCCCTTGTAGATTGACATTTTCGTTTGCTAGATTGAGTGGAGTTTATGATTTGTCAGCTAGCACTATAGCCCTATGCAGGGTTGATTGGTTGCTCTTTGTAAAAAAATATTTTCTTAAAATGTCTAGTTTTTTATAAGTTGTTCATGGAAGTGTCAATCTCTCTATTGCTGATTTAGGATGATGCATTCTGTGTTTGGTAAGTGTAGTACGAGTTAATATTTACATCTCGTGGATGTCTGTCTGCGTCCAATTAATGATTCCGAATGAATATGTCAGTACTGGTATAGCATATGTATTTATTGCTGTGATCTTGCTTTTACCGTTTAGTTGTGTCTTGAGGATAGATTTTAGTCGCTTCTTGTATGTATCTATCAATTTTTCTTTCATTACTTTATGTTCAATTCTGGCAGCTTGTGAGAATCCTAAATATTTGTATACTTCGTTATCATCCATTACTCCAATCCTATTTCCATCATCTAGCTGGAACTCTTCTGCCTGCGTAACCTTACCCTTTTCGATATGTAGTGTCTTACACTTGTCTACTCCAAACACCATGCAGATATCTTGACTAAATTCTAATGTAGTATTGATTAAACTGTTTAGTTGAACAAAATTTGATGCATATAACTTTAGGTCATCCATGAAGAATAGGTGAGAAATTGTGTGACATACCATATTATTGTCCTTAATTTTAAATCCGTATGTAGATTCATTAAGCATATGCGACAGTGGGTTTAATGACAGACAAAACCATAATGCACTTAATGAGTCACCTTGGAAAATGCCACGTTTAATTTGGATTGGATCTGTAGTTATCTGCTGGTTTTTCATATTTAGTTTTAGTGTTGTTCTCCATGTCTTCATTACTGTCTTCAAAAAGTTTACAATTACTGGGTTGATTTTATATATTTGTAAAATCTGAATAAGCCATGTGTGTGGTGTTGAGTCATAAGCTTTCTTGTAGTCAATGTAGTTTACGTGAATATTCCTTTTCTTATTGTGTGCCTGATTCATTACAGTAGAGTCGATAATAAGTTGTTCTTTACATCCCTGTGAGTTCTTACAACATCCTTTTTGTTCCTCGGCCATGATATTGTATTCTTCGCAATGCTTATATACTTTATTTGTTATGCATGAAGTCAATATTTTATATATAGTTGGTAGACATGTAATTGGCCGATATTTACTTGGGTTCTTCGTGTCATTATCTTTCGGTTTGAGAAAGGTTACTCCTTCAGTAAAGAATTCGGGTATTTCTTTAACTCCATTTTATAAACTCGTTGAGACATTTTCTTATTTGATTGTGAGTAGTATTGAATTTATTATACCAAAATTTTTGAATATTATCATTACCTGGTGCTTTCCAGCTATGTGTAGCACTGATTGTCGACTTTAATTCATCAACAGTTATACCTTCGAATCTCATCTCATTAATATCGCTCATCCTAGCTCTTTCGTCTTGAATCCATTGTGCATCCTGGTTGTGTGCTACCGGGTTACCCCATATTCCTGCCCAAAACTCTTCTATCTTCGTCCTAGTTGGTGTTCCATTTTCTGTTATTTCTTCGGAACAAGATAGTTTTTGGTAAAACTTTTTTTTTACTAAAAATTATTATTATTATTATTATTATTATTATTATTATTATTATTATTATTATTATTATTATTATTTATTCCCCAATTGTAATGAACACATGACGTACAATACAATTGTGACGATTTTTGTCAATCATTAATGTGAATGCAAGCGATTTAACCCTCTTAAACAGCCCCTTTGAAATACCCTTCAGAACGATCCCTACTCCAAAATATCTAGTGAAAGCTTTGAAGATACCATGCGTTTGTCCCTTGTCATTTAAAAAAATATATAAATATAATATATTATAATCTATATTACTGTTTCTATGCAAATAACATGTATTCATATAGAAAATAATAATTCTCTAATAATATTTTTGGATTCATTTTGTTTAAGAGCGCATCATAATGCGCCACTCTGTCTTCAGGGGATATGGGGGTAATATAAAAAATAAATCAAATAATAAATAACAAACAAACAAGGTGTTTAGAAAACTTTGCCCATTAAATATTATTAAAATAAACTAGGGAAACGCCAAAGTCGTTGTTAGACGAGTGAGTGAGCCATGTGTTGAGTACCCGGTAACATTTCTTTTCTTCCCCTTACCTTAGGCCTCCCTAGCCTATCATATAGGCTACATTGGAGCATTTTGGCCTAAACTATGGCCTAAACATTTACACAACTCCCGGACCAACAATCTAACATTAAGCAAGACCCGGCAGTCACACGGAATATTCAGTTGAAGACTGCCAACAACAGCAACCTCCGGCACAGTGATTTCCACCAATACCCTATTATCTATACGAATATAATTATCAAACTTAAATGCAAATGTTCCCGGTACTCACCACATGACTCGCTCACTCGTCTAACTACGACTTTGGCGTTTCCCTAGTCTAGTTGGCTTAAGCGCCCTTGTAGCCGAAATGTGGGAGACGTGGGTTCAATCCCCTGGTCGGGAAAGATTTTGTAATTTCTAGATTGCATTTCAAAAAATAATTATAAACATGTTTTGAAATGCATTTAACGCAGTGTAGTCCATCATCTGTGGCAATAGGGCCTACTATGGTTAACATAGCCAGTACGAAATACGTGAAAATATTGCAAGGTTTATATATATTTTATTTATATTTTATTATTCTTGCAAATATGTGGTTACATGGTGGCAAGTTCCTAAAATTAACATTTTAAAATTGTACAAAAATATAACATTCACATTCATTTTTCTTCATATCTTATAGGTATTACATCTAAGACACCATCATCAAAGCAACATCAAACATCAATGAAATCAAATCTACATCAGATCCAAATCAATATCCTCCAAGCAACTTCTAAACATTTTTACCGAGGATTCCTCAACAGCTGCTGCTGGCAATTGATTCCATTCTACAATTGTTCTATTTAAAAAAGACCACTTCCCAACATCCTTCTTTTTTAGTTTACATTTCAATTTCAGGTCATGGTCTTTCCTCCCTTTGTATAATCCTTTTTCAATTTTATTGCTTATCTCATTCCATCCCTGTATTCCATTCATAGCACGAAACAGGTTGCACAGCCTGTTTCTCCCTCTCCGTAATTTTAAAGAATCCCATCCTAAACCTTCTATCATTTCATTTACACTGTCATACGTTCTTATCCTCCTTCCCTTGGAATCAGTTACCCATCTCTACCTTTTGACCTTCCCAGTTACTCTCCTTGCTGCTAATCTCTGTACTTTGTTTAGGGCTTTGATATGACCGTCCTTATAAGGGTCCCATATAGCACTTGCATATTCCAATATTGGTCTTATAAGAGATTTATATGCTTTATCCTTAATTTTTGTGTGAACCCCTTGTAGCTGCCTCATTACAAAATTTAGAGCTTGTATTGACTTTTTACTTACATATTCCACATGATGCCCCCAATCCAAATTGTTATCTATGAACACTCCCAAGTATTTGTAATTGATGACAACATCTAGTGTTTTACCACACAGCTTATAGTTTATTTCCGCTTTTTCTTTGCTCTATTAAATGAAATAACCTTACATTTACTCACATTTAAACCCAATTTATTTATATCTACCCATTTTTCAATTACTGTTAAATCTTCTTTAATTATAAGAACATCTTCATCTTCCTTTATTTCCCTATATAACACCCCATCATCCGCAAAAAGTTGAATTTTGGATTTTATTCCTACTTGTATGTCATCTATAAATATAATAAACAAATTTGGTCCTAGAACACTGCCTTGAGGTACTCCTGAAGTGACATTAATCTCATCAGAAATTACATTTCCCACTCTGACTCTTTGAGTTCTATTTCTCAGAAATTCCCCAACCCAGTTCACAATTTTATTATTTCTTATTTTGTTTCCAAATTTCTCCATTAAAAGCTTATGAGTTACTTTATCAAATGCTTTTTGAAATCTATAAATATTGCATCAATCCTACCATTGTTATCAAATGTGTCAGCTATGTCCTGAGTAAACCCTGTTATCTGAGTTTCACAAGAATAACCCTTCCGGAACCCATGTTGTGTACTTGATAATCCTTCTCCATCTTCAATAATGTTCTTAATCTTCACATCCATAATCCTCTCCATTATTTTACACACTGAAGACGTAAGACTGACAGGTCTATAATTACCTAGTCGTCCCTTCCCCCCACCTTTATAAATTGGAACAACTATTGCTTGTTTCCACTGATCTGGCAGTTTTCCCTGATTTATAGATGTCTGAAATAATTTCTTGAAGTATGGCACTATTCCCCATCCAGCTGCTTTAATAAATATATTAGTTATTCCATCTGGCCCTGGAGATTTATTATTATTAAGTTTTCTAATAACACTAATGATATCATTATCAGTTATCACTACCTCACTATCATCCCAATCATCATTTTTACTTTCATATCCCCCAATACCTTCAGTGTGGAAAACTTTGCCATAGTATTGATTAAGAGCCTCCGCCTCAATCTATGTGCGGAATTTGGGGGTACCTTGACGTCCAACATTCGACTGACCTTGCATGGACACGGCATTTCACGGCCAGGCGAAAAACAAACAAAAAATATCTTTTCAAAATCTAAAACATTGTCGTTAAAATAATTTCTAAACATTGGAAGTCTATTTCTCAGTTTATTATTTCTTGTAGGTTTAAATCGCAATGAATCTTGCTGATTTTGTTAACAGTTCTCAATAAACTCGTACCGGATGTCCGTTTAAAATTTCAGCGCAATTTGTTCAGCGATTCGGCTGATTTTCAACGTACACACACACACACACACACGCACGCAGAAAAACCGTAAGGGCCGTTTAAGTCGAATGGAATCACTACGTTGCGCTACGCTCACTCGTTCAAAAATAAATGTATGAAAAATATGTGTAATGAAAATAATAAAAGTCAGATACATTTAAATGCCAGGACGACAACTGTGTTGTTGTTACATTATCTTGATATCTAAACATTTAGTTAAACAAATAAATAATGCAAGTAACCGTTACAATAGATACACGACAATGAATTAAATGTGGATTGGTAAGTCGCTGATTCATGATGATGGTGATTTTTCATTTTTAGTTGTATTTGAGGCGATGAGTGGTGATAGATGACGATGGAGGACAATTATCACAACAACAACAACAACAACAACAACAACAACAACAAACATTACTTATGCGGGATTCGTACCCCCGCCCCTCGTAAAATTCATTTTTTTGTGACACCGCGGCGGCCACACCGCAAATCTTTTTATCATTTGGATTTGGATATTGTTTAACTCTCAATTTATGAAACTTGGCTAATCGAGACGAAGGGGGGACTAGGGGATGACGCGGGGGAAAAGATGGACAGGCCTGTCTGGTCAGAACAGCCAAAAAACGTATGGGGGGGGGCGGGGGTTCCCCCAACGTCGTGGTCGCCCGTTGTTCTTCACCTCCGTGTTGTCATTGTCGTCGCCGTCGGGGAGGTAGTCAAAGGGAAGGGGAAAGTCCCCGATGGATAAAATAAAACAACATATTTTGTCTTGTGATCACAATGAAAAGCCACACATTCCGATATTATGCTAAAATATCCTGAAATCATATTTCGTACGCACTGGGCATGACAAAGCTTCGTTATACTCGGCCGTCCGTTCACCTGGCCTAACTGGTTGGAAAATGTGATTAATGTTAAGTGTATATAGGCTAATAAGACTCGGATTTTCTCTTTGTTAAAAAAATTTCGTCACACTTCAGCAATGCGTTTAAAAACCAATCATGGATCCTTTAAAATAAGAAATTTTAAATGTGATTACAAACATGCCGATAAAAATTTTATCCAGTAGACAAAATTTTTTTTTATTATCAGGATAGTTAAAGAACAATATTTAAATTCTATCTTTGAAAATATTTACACGGAAATAATTAATTTTGTTTAAATACAGGGAAATCCCAAGCGCCATGTTTTTTAAACCTAATTATTTCCCCTGTATGGGTCTATCTAGATTAAGTTACTTTACTTTTGGTAATGCTTGCGGGTTAAATTGGCGGGATCTTGCCCCAAAATTTCAAATTTAAAAGACCGAGGTTAGAATTGCGTGCCAACAAAGAAGACGATAATTATTACGCAAAATATCAAAGAACGTTTCGCTTTGACGGGTATGCCTAATATTGTTATTAACATAACGAACAGTAAAGCAAAGTGTAGCAATCCGTAAGAAGACCGGCAAATAGTGGTTCGGTTCCTATGTGGCGTTCCTCTTTCCAACACGTAAGAGCCACGGTCCGACTTTTGGTAATGAGCATGCACTCCTCTTGATTTGTCTCAAGAAGATAATTGAGGCGGCAGAGGAAGGAAGAACAGCAGAAGACCAAATGTGGAATCGAAATCGCTGTAGGTGTATGTGTATGTGGGAATTGGATATTTATACGGAATGAAAATACAGTTTGGAAAAAAGTGAATGTGTTTCGTCATATTTATGTGTGCCCATGGTGATCTTGATAGATGTTTAAGAATTTTAGCAAGCCTCATAATTCATTTTAGGTGGGGACGTCCAACAAATGATTTTAATTTGTTAATGCATTTATTTTAATTTTACTATTTCCCCTTCTTTCTTTTTACTAATTTTTTTCGTTTTGCTTCTATCTTTAATTAAACTATTTTTTTAAATATTTTGTTATAATTGATTAAATCGTATGCATTTGAATTTTTCATTCTATTTTGGTTTTCTTTCATATCACTTTTTGTAAACCTTGGATAACTGTACGTTTTTAAAGTGTTTATCATAGGTCTATGTATTGCTTTGTCGTGCATTGATGTTCTATGTCATTTGTTTTTGTAATTTTGTTTTAATTTTTCATGGTACTTCGTAAATCAGTTTCTATAACTGAATAGGAGACGTTAAATAAATAAAATAAACTGTTTGATGACAATACAAATACAAACCGTTCAGGAATCCAAATGCCCAAGTTAATTTATTTGATTCGTTCTTGTCATTCATACTATTGGAACGAGTTCCAAGTACACATTATAAATAAACAACCATTATTAGACCATTCAGTTCTTACTTTTTTCATCCGAAGTTGTTTGAAACACATTCTGATGAGAGCCACTCGCCCCATGCTGTTGACACTCGAGGCTGGAGACGAGAGAACACCACACCACCCATGCTAACTGACAGTGACAGGATATCAATTTCAGATTAGATTGTTGTATTAAAGATGCGTGTTATTGCCTTGGATCTGCTCATTATCTCGCTTCAATAGAAACCAGCTGACTTATTGATTCGAACCAAACATGGCAGAGCGATGGTCTTCTCTTGCATTCAAAGCAAAGTAATCTAGTAAGAGATGAACTAATATTTTACGAGTCACGATACAAAACATTGAAGGTGTAGCGAGGAAATTAATATTCTTACTTTTCCATTACTTCATTGGCAGGTACAGTCTGAACAGTCAGATAGTTGACACTCTGTATGCACACAACTAGCAATTAGAAACTAAATACATAAATTAAATACTTTGTTGGAGCTAAATGAGTTATTTCAAAGACTCGTCGGTATAACCCTACTAAACTGCTGTTACTATACTAATGTATAGCAGCAGTCCAGCAATTTCAAATCTAATGCGTATTAGAAAAGTACAAAAATACTATACTGTGCAGTTTCTTTCCTAGCAAAAAATTATATAGATCTAGATAGTCCATAAATACGTAGAAAATCGGAGGCTGTCGCGTTTGATTCCCAGTTAGTTCTTTTACTTCAATATGGTATATTGGTAGACGTATTTGAAGATGAAAATCAGCGCTAAATTATTCGCGTGTGGTCATGTGTAGGGATAGTTGGTGGAGCTAAAGTTATTTCCCCCATATTTGGCAGATAAATAACAATTCAAATTAATGAAGAAGCTCCACTTGCGAATTTCTAGACATGAATTTATGGAAAAACTAAAATTCATCGCTTAACCTATTTTTTTTTTAAATTATTGACACCATGCACCGTATTCACCGTTTTATTGGCAGGACACAAACAAAAACTGCTTTTTATTTTCACCACAATTATCTACCTCAGAACATTCCTAACAAAATGTTGTATTGTATACTGCAATTCCTTTCCAAGATTCCATTCACAAAATACAAAATATATCAAGGGAACAAACATAATAATACATACATCACGATAAACAAAATTTTGACATATTGTGTGATGTGTGATATATGTACCGTATGCACTTGCTATTGTATGGATGTTCGGAAATATGAGCGTCAAAATAATATTCTCAGGTTAGATATTCTTACTGAATTTGGACGCAGACTAAGTTATTCATAGTATATACTTTATATTATTGTTAGTTTGCTAATTAAGATTGGAATGTTGAATATACTGCATAACAATATGGAAGGTAAAGCATGAATATATTCGAAAACCAGCTCACAATATAATATGCCACTTTAGGAAGTAATTAAGGAAACCAATTAAATGCTTAATAACCTTAAAAACTGTAGTCAACGAGATTAAATGAATCTGCGAAGTGGATTACCAAATTGGTGTGTGCATGTGTGTGTGTAAACATTTAATGAAGTTGTTAATATAGATAAATATTATTTTAGTCTGCACGCAACCATATCACCACCCACACATACGCATGACATACTGTTCCGTGAACTAGAAACTGAACTAGTGGCTATAAAATAGTTTTTTTCACGCGCTTTTAGGTTTACCATTAGCAACTTGATAGTGATTTTAATTGAACAAATCCAGGCATTTGGTATAAGTGTTCATCTTTATCACTGAATAATACATACACATTCTCCATTATAGCTGCAACAAACAACAACAATATTTTAGCAACATCGTTCTTAATTACTTCAGTAACTACAAAACACTACACAATACTAATGTTATTTCCCATGGACCGCAGAGCGCCGCGGATAACAACCTGAATTTTTATTTGTTCACTTTTAGTTATGTTTTATTAATGCAGTGGACATTGTAATATACCATTACACTAAACAGATTTAATTACATTATATAACATTGACAACACATTACATTTTTATAACCTCTACAATCCATTTTATAACAAGACAAATTTTTACTTTGCGTCCAACGCAATAAGACTTTTGCAATGTGTTAAGATTTCGAAATTTGCTTTAATTTAAAAGAGTTTCTGGATACATAATACCGGTAATAAATATTTTTTGTACAACAAAATGGAATTTTATGATGGGCGAGACTGATAAAAATACAAGTGA
The DNA here is from genome assembly GCA_024449915.1 of Sweltsa coloradensis. NCBI lineage: Eukaryota > Metazoa > Arthropoda > Insecta > Plecoptera > Chloroperlidae > Sweltsa > Sweltsa coloradensis. The sequence goes on along the minus strand of JAMZAV010000236.1, from coordinate 178,089 downwards.
GTGTATGTTCACATTGTTTGTGTGAGGTCCTACCGTTCACGTTTTATTCTGCTATCTTATAGATTTCGTAAAACTATACTTTGACTAAAAGTACACATTTCTCATCTCGAATACAACTTACTTTTATATTCGAAATAAGTTCACTTGTGACTGAAAATCAATTTTTAACTGTGCTCAAAATGCTTCCGCATACTAGATTATGTGAAATAGAATATGTATTCTAAAAAACTAAATTTTGTTATAATATTCAGTTTAAAACTTTCAAAAACTATCTTTGATTCATTTGCAATAGATCTTTGAAATGGCCGGAGAATTCAAGCAGATTAAGCCGAACAATCCTGTTGTGTTTCTGATTGTGGGAAAGAACAAGTTGAAACGGTTATAGTTCATGGAACATTGGCTTTGAATGCTATTCAGAGCCATTCTACTACGAACAAAAATCCATTCAAATCCACTCGCAAAGAAAAGTAAGACAATAAGTACCTTACTTAGTGAGTTTAAAAGTCCCTATTGTGTGCCCACATTGTGCGCTTTAATGTCTTAAGATGGTTTCGATGTTGGCTCGAGTCTGCCGTGCATAATAACAAATGATAAACGAGCCAACTTTTCATTGTCATAAAAAGGCAAAACGGGGAAATAGAAAATTAATGGCCAGGCAATAACTTCTCAACGCTGAAAGATTGTCGTTGTTCTCTTCTTCTTGAAAAATAAATGACAACAATTTTATATGAAACTCTTTCCCGGTTAAAAAAAAAAAACATGTTAAACTGATACTTCTTATTTCGTTGATTTATTTGCAAATAACTGTCATGTGCACGAGAACCGATGTGAAGTGTTAAAAACTTTATTTGATATGATAGCCTATACAAAGCTAAAACAAGATGTAAAGGTATTCAGTCGTTCCACAATATGTATAAATACTCAAATAAATCATGTTAATTTCATTCATTGCTTATTATACATAAATAATGAATGCATTTTATAACCATGCAAACAGAAAATATACAGTTAAAAGTATGAATACCATCGTGTGATGAAACATTGGTTTGCCTTTCTGCCTCTCATGACTGAATGACTCGCACTCATTCCTCTTTTCAATGAGCCACATCCAAGGGGTGTCCGTCTGTCTGTCCGTCCGTCCGTCTGCGAGTGTCTCACGCCTCACGATAAAAACCGTACCTGACCTCAGATTGACAAGCATATTTTTTTACATTGCTCTTCAAAAAGGTAATAAAATAAATGTTTTTGGTGATCCTGTGTGTTACGGGAATTTACGTGACCCCAAAAAGTCGGCACCTCCACCAAAAAGTTGAAATAAATATATGGTATAACTACGGTAAGCATTGCTCTCATGCTCTCAATTTTGGCTACACCCGTATACTTGCTTGTTCCAATATAATATGTGGGCTCGATTTCGATACATCAGTATTCCATGCAGTTACCACGTGTATGTTTTGTCGTTCAACATTTAAAACGCACTAGATTGGTTTTTTAAATTTTAATTTAAATCATTTATGAAATTTTATCATTTTACTTATAGTAAAAATAATTTTTTCCCCCTTTTTTCATATATGAACTCTTTATGTATTCTATTGTGTTGTAGTTTTTATTATAGTTATTCTCTCTCTAGCTCTCTGTCTCACTCTCTCATCATTTAAATGTCAGTTTCAAACGGATAACATAAGAGCAGTGACTGTCTTATGCCAATATTTCATTGAATGAAACTATTATTATCCCCCAAACACTCCGCACCTGTTATGGTGATGGTAGGCACGGCTCAGAGTCTGCGTGCGAGGATCTTGGCTCAGGAGATCGTCGAATCAACTCCCACCACCGGCAATCCCGACCAGAGGCCTTCTCAACTGGTCCCGAGACAATCCCTCTTCCCTAGACTGAGCCACAAGCCCGATACCTATGTCTAGGCATCTGTAAGAAGCAAAGCGCCTCTAGGGAGGTTCCTAGAAGCATCATTTAAAATATAATAACTATGGCATGTGGATAAACTAACACATTGCCTCCAACATCACGAACAAACATAAATAATTTGTTACAAAAGTGACACGAACTGTTCTTCTATCTATAGGCTAATTTCAATCATTGCATCTTCAAAAGCGAAACTGACCTTCAGCTGCTGCCTTCCTTGAGCAAGGCATAATAAAAACTTGTCGCGAAAATAAGTTAAAACGAAAGTGTGTTTGCTTAACTACCAACGTGCAGTGTATGCAATGGTTCTAGAATTTGTTCGTTTAATTGACTTTCGAGCGAAGACACAGAAATTAATCTTGTGGTTGGCCAAAACGTAACTATGTAAATAAAACTAAGTTTATTTATAGTAACTAATAACTTGTTTACCGAGCACAATAAAAACTCGAACGTCATGTTCGGTTATTACTTACAATCATCGTGGGATGTGACACACACGCAGTGCTACTCGTATGAAAGCTTCGCTCCCTAATATATAATATCGAGTAACCGAGTACGCCCTACCCAAATACTTTCAAAGAATGCGTACGTTTTTTTAAATTGAATAATAAAATACATTGTTTAAGAATATATAATTTGAAGCGGTGTTTTGGTTGAAAGCATCTCCCTTGTATCTAATTAAACTGGAAACCCATATACTCTTTGTGTACCGCGCTGAGAGGCGTTTAATAATTTATGGATTGATTTCCATATAATACACTTTGTGGTTGTGTATGACGTGTATGATTTCCCTTTGCGCGAATTGACTCGTCTTATGTTACTTATTTTAGTATTTAGTATTGATATTGGTATTGATATTGAATTTAGTTCGCATTATAAGCTCTGTTACTACTATAGAATGCAATATACCTACTTTATGCAAATATAGTAAAGCTTTCGCCACAAAACGTATCCTACGAGCTCTAATCGTAGCTCTCTCATTAACATTCACTTATAAGTTAGAACGCCTAGCATTACCCTGTGCATATCAAAACCATTTCGATCCCGTTGGATTTTTTTACAATAAAAAAGAAAAGAGTGAGGTTAATGGTTGAATAATTCCGAATAACAAGAGCTAAGTGAGTTCTGAAAGGCGTTAGTTGGGAAGGGTGTGGGGGAGGGGACAATGTGAAGGAATCTCATCATAATTCGACACCCTTACGTTGGTAAAAGAATGAAAATAGGCGGAATCTCGTTAGTCATTGATGCAAAGCTGATAGATGGCGCTGCAGGCTTCATCGAAACTCCGTAGCTGCGTTCTCTAAGCTCGACCGATTTAAGAAGCAGAGTGTATTTTCACAATTATACACTGACTATACATTTAAACATAGTAATATAACACAACAATACACTAGGAAAACGCTTAAGTCCCGCCGCGTTGTTGGATGAGCGTAATTGGTGCATTGAGCTGCCATATGTGTTATGCGGATTTTCTGTTGTTCTGTGATCCCGTCTGGGCCCGGGGTAGAATTGGCCCAGAGCATGGTTCTGCTAATCGTAAAAGGCGATTCAAGAGAAAAAGTCCACCTCGCAAACATCAGCTAGTATAAAGGGTGGTATATTACTCCCCGAATCTAGAGGCGAGCTCTGGCAATCGTCGTCGGGGACCTTGCCCCCTTCCCTTGACGACCCTTCAACGACGATGACAAAGACAATGACACCACGAACGATGACAAAGACAATGACGACCGCGACGTGAGAACCCCCTTTCCTCCCCTTACCCGTGGCTGGTTCTGACCAGCATGCCCCCCCCCCCCCCTAGGTTAGAGTGGTGCATTATGACCTAACGGTTGACGCGTCCTTAATCCAATAAACAAAAACAAAAAAAACTGTTGTTCTGTGAAAAAATTACTAGGAAAACGCTTAAGTCCCGCCGCGTTGATGGATGAGCTTTTTTAAGTTTTTAGTTTGCGTGGGATATTTTTACTTTTGCAAGTGTTTTGCTTTGCTGTCTATGCATTGTAGGTGATTGTTGTCAAGTTTTTATTGTTACTTGTCAAATGTTATTATTTACCGTAAAAAACTTATATTAAAAGCTTTATTTCTATGGATTCTGGCTAACTTTTTCAACTTTTTCTTTCAAAAGGTACTATATCACCATAACCTCAATGCCCATGTATAATATGAACGTTGTAGCCCCACCCGTTTGGTCATAATCGGCCCAAATGGCACGAAAATATCGCACTTAACAGTAAAAAACTTATATTAAAAGCTTTATTTCTATGGATTCTGGCTAATTTTTTCAACTTTTTCTTTCAAAAGGTACTACATCACCATAACCTTAATGTCCATGTATAATATGAACGTTGTAGCCCCACCCGTTTGGTCAGAATCGGCCCAAATGACACGAAAATATCGCACTAAAAATCGGAAAAAAAACGTAAAAGTACGATATTCATGAGAAATATTTCTTCGATTGTACCCAAAAACCATACACCTCTAAGTTTAGAGATTTCAAAGATCCCCTCCACTTTTCATCAAGATCGCTTATCCCGTTTGCCTGAATCCTGCTAACAACAGACAAAATACAACAAAAAAAACAAAAAAACATTGGAGCTAATTTTTTGGGGTGTCAGTGAAATTGAAGTCTTCGCTTCCGCTCATCCAATTACTAAGTTGAAGATTTTTTAAATTAAATTAAATAAAAAATAAACTTAAATTTTAATTTTTTTTAATTAATCGTACTAATTTAAAAAAAGAAAAAATCGAAAAATTGCGATTTTTATAAGAAATAATTATTCGATTGCGCTCAAATTTCACACGAATATATAAATTCATAAAATTAAGGTTCTGTGAAAAATTTTTTACAATAGAATAAAGCATGTAGGTGTTATAAGTAAAAAAAAATTGTTTTAAAAAAAGAAAAAACCCACAAAATTTCTATTTTCATGAAAAATAATTTTTCGATTGCGCTCAAATTTCACACGGATATCTTAATTCATAAAATTAAGGTTCTGTGTAAAAATCATTAAAATCGGATTAAGCATGTAGATGTTATAAGTAAAATAAATTTTCAAAGAATCGAAAAAATCGTAAAATTGCGATTTTCATGAGAAATAATTTTTTGATTGCGCTCAAAAACGTGGCAGTTCTAAGTTCAAAGATTTCGAAGGCCTCCATAAAATTTCATCGCAAACGGAGTATTGGTTTAGCCGGAATCGTGCTGACAAACACACAAAAATACAGAAAAAAAAGAAAGAAAGAAAAAAAAACATTCCGGATTTTTTTCTCCAGTGTAGTGAAATGGAATCTTCGCTTCGCTCGCTACGCTCATCCAATCAGTAATACAAGTAAACTGTTTTGGATTCACGAGGAACTAAAGGTTTTGGAAAATGCATTCCTCCAGAATGGATATTCGAGTAAATCCAAGTTGAGGGAAGAAAAAGAAGACTCAGTGGAACCAGTGGCTATAGCAGTGGCTTCTGTTTTTTCACAAGACCACGGACAGAATGAGTAGATTTCTGAGTAAGAAAACCATCAAGACTAGTTTCTAACCAGATTAAAGGAGCATGAACGACACATACGACTGGGTTTCGCTGCTAAGGCAATTCGAGAGGATAGAGGGGTGAACGATTTGCAAAGACAACTCCTGATCATGCTTTAGAATTGGATCATAAAATTCAATTTGATCAAACATCTGTTCTGATTCAGCAGTGCAATGAGTAGTTAGGGAGCAATAGAAATTTAAAAAAACATCCCAACAATTTCAATGGGGATCAGTGATCACTGTTTTGTCCTCAGCCATGCATGGGATCCTGTTATAAAGTATGTCACTAAATTAGAAACAATACCGTTTAAAGAAATCAACCCTATTGGGGAAGATATCATATGACCAGTCCGAGAGATAATGCCGGTTCAAGAGGACCATGGAGTGGAAGACTTCGAAATTGGAAAGTTGTCTAGCAAATCACAATCTGTCAGTGAATTTGGGAAGCATATTTAGAATAACCAATCAAAAATTTTGATAGTAACAATAATGAAAACAAGAACAAGAAACAAGCGTCAATTCATAAACTTCACATCTGCTTCACATCAAGGATACTATCATACACTTCGTTGCTTCACATCTTATTTCAAGTCCTGAAGATGAAGACAAAAATGGTCTTTGAAACGTCGACAGAAAATATCATCAATCTTTGAATACCACCGCTTTAAAACAACCCGATCAATAAAATGTTTTAATATGATTTGTATTTTAAACGTCTTTAACCTATTTATCATTCACGATGTCAACCGCTTCTCTTGAATCAGCTTTCATACTTTACACGTAACACTTCACCAGATAACACCAGCAGTCAATAACACGTTAGTTGATTACGCTTTACCCCATTACAGCGGCCAAATCATATTTATACGACTAACCAGTCTTTCAGGAACCAACGTGTTGCTTAATGTTTAATTCAAACTACATACTAGGAAATATATTTAATATTAATGGCGTACCCCATCTGATTAACAATTTCACGCATTGTACCTGTGTATTTAGAGCCTAAGGACACTTCATTATAGAATTCAACCTTCTAAAGGTTGAAGTAAAAAATTCGTCCCAGAGTTATACTGCGCTCACTTCGTGTAAGGAGCATCAAAATAACACTGTATATTTCCTCCAAGTCTACTTGTTGTAGACATTCATAATTTAATTATTGTTATTATTAGAATGATTATTATAGCTTAAGGTACGTTTTTTTACCGATTGGGTGAGGATTCGTCGGTAATTACTGTTTGGTCGGCACGGTGTAAAACTAACATGGGGTTTCCAAGCACGATAGAAGCCGCGTGAGTCGAGGCTAGATCCTGACACCTTCTTCCCGCCCCCTGGTAGGAGCCACGTTAACAGTCAGAAGACAGAATTACGTCGCATTCTACCCCCACAGTCTAACGTAATGCTAGATCCTGACACCTTCTTCCCGCCCCCTGGTAGGAGCCACGTTAACAGTCAGCAGGCAGAGTTACGTCGCATTCTACGCCACAGTCTAAACGTAATGCTAGATCCTGACACCTTCTTCCCGCCCCCTGGTAGGAGCCACGTTAACAGTCAGCAGGCAGAGTTACGTCGCATTCTACCCCCACAGTCTAACGTAATGCTAGATCCTGACACCTTCTTCCCGCCCCCTGGTAGGAGCCACGTTAACAGTCAGCAGGCAGAGTTACGTCGCATTCTACCCCCACAGTCTAACGTAATGCTAGATCCTGACACCTTCTTCCCGCCCCCTGGTAGGAGCCACGTTAACAGTCAGCAGGCAGAATTTACGTCGCATTCTACCCCCACAGTCTAACGTAATGCTAGATCCTGACACCTTCTTCCCGCCCCCTGGAAGGAGCCACGTTAACAGTCAGCAGGCAGAGTTACGTCGCATTCTACCCCCACAGTCTAACGTAATCACACACATAACAAAAACTTGTAGAAATACAGCCAAACCTTACACACTCAAAAGAAATGAGATCTAAAAAAAGGGCCAAGCTCATCTACCCTTCCACATTTGCGCATTCTTAATTCATAAACGTACAGTGTCCCATAACAGCATCCTCGAAAAGCTTGGCAAAATAGAATTTGCGATTATTAATTTAAACGAAATAGTTCATCCAAGTTCTTTTTTCTAATTAATTAAAACGTAATAACATGCAAATTTTATTTTGCCAAGCTTTTCGAGGATGCTGTTATGGGACACTGTACGTTTATGAATTAAGAATGCGCAAATGTGGAAGGGTAGATGAGCTTGGCCCTTTTTTTTAGATCTCATTTCTTTTGAGTGTGCAAGGTTTGGCTGTATTTCTACAGTTTTTGTTATGTGTGATCTCATTACTTTTTCAAGTAACATTGCAAAATTATTTGTTAAAATATAATAATTTTATCAAAGTTGATTTAATTTCTATGGTATTAGCAATAACAATATAGGATGTAAAATATCTAGACCCGGATTCATGTACATCCTGGGTATAGGTGGTATAACCATGGTATAACGACGGTATAAGGACTGGACCCCAATTCTTGAGTTCGTGGGAGATGACTGTTGAAAACGCAATTTGAAAACGAAGTCGTTTTCGTTTGACACTTTAAAAAGATATGCGTATAGCAAAGAGCTCGAAAAAGTTCTATATTTATTCTAGATGGCAGTGCCTTCATAAACGCGGGCCAATCGAAAGACGAGTTGCGTGAAATGATTTGATTGTTGCAATTATGTAAACAAACAGATGAGCAAGCGCATATTATTTTGACACCTTGCTTCGACATTGTGTTTGTGTGTATTGTGTGACAGAACTATGTTGTGCTGGCCTAGGGTTGGCTAGGCTTGCCAAACATGTAATGTAAGTAATAATTTTATCTAGTCCTATAGCCTAATGGAACTTTAGACCTACACTGTTGTATTATAAATAATTTTCTACATCTGGGCCTAGGTCAGGGACGGTTTCTGATTTGTTTTATGAGAGTATAATGACAACTTTTCTCATTTCACACATAGAAGCAAAATTTAAAATGACCGCCATTTGTTTACGTATCGCACTTTCCCGCCGTACTCTGCTTATACCGTCAACAAGTGTCAAGTAACTATGGTTACTTGTTGATTGTATAAGGCTTATTTTAAAACCTTTATTTGGAAGCCTTCCAACAAACTTTTTCAACTTTTTTTTAAAAGAGACTATAATACTATAACCTTAATGTCCATGTAAAATATGAACATTGTAGTCCCACCCGTCTGGTCAGAATCGCGGGCCGACGTATTAGATGTAAGTAGCAGTAGTAGCAGTAAGTAGGGAGTAGCTAACACCTTAAATGATTTGAGGGAGTTTCATAACCATTTTTTCACCAAAAGGAATTGGTCGTAAACCATAAAATGGCAAAGTGTTGTCAGGTACCTAAATCCCCTCGATTGTGATAGTTTTCAAGTTCACATCACGTTACATGACGGCTGGGTAACACCTCGAAATCACCCCAACTCTGCTTGGTGTATAAGGTGCTTGAGTGTGTAGCGCACCGCGGCTTGGCTGCGGCGCCCTAACGGGCACCTAGATGCTAGATCCTGACACCTTCTTCCCGCCCCCTGGAAGGAGCCACGTTAACAGTCAGCAGGCAGAGTTACGTCGCATTCTACCCCCACAGTCTAACGTAATGCTAGATCCTGACACCTTCCCTGGAAGGAGCCACGTTAACAGTCAGCAGGCAGAGTTACGTCGCATTCTACCCCCACAGTCTAACGTAATGCTAGATCCTGATACCTTCTTCCCGCCTCCTGATAGGAGCCACGTTAACAGTCAGCAGGCAGAGTTACGTCGCATTCTACCTCCACAGTCTAACGTAATGCTAGATCCTGACACCTTCCCGCCCCCTGGTAGGAGCCACGTTAACAGTCAGCAGGCAGAGTTACGTCGCATTCTACCCCCACAGTCTAACGTAATGCTAGATCCTGACACCTTCTTCCCGCCCCTGGTAGGAGCCCACGTTAACAGTCAGCAGGCAGAGTTACGTCGCATTCGACCCCCACAGTCTAACGTAATGCTAGATCCTGACACCTTCTTCCCGCCTCCTGGTAGGAGCCACGTTAACAGTCACCAGGCAGAGTTACGTCGCATTCTACCCCCAACAGTCTAACGTAATGCTAGATCCTGACACCTTCTTCCCGCCCCCTGGTAGGAGCCACGTTAACAGTCACAGAGTTCGCATTCTACCCTTACGTCTAACGTAATGCTAGATCCTGACCCCTTCTTCCCGCCCCCTGGTAGGAGCCACGTTAACAGTTTGTTGGCAAAATTACGTCACATTCTCCCCCCCCCCCCCCCCATCCCAGAATATTTTTGTTTGCTTTGCTTTTTTTATTAATTTGTTTCATTAATTTCACTTATTATTATAATAACCCACTTGAATTAATTGTGTCCAAAAGTTATTGTCTTATACATATTACTATTTTCAACTTTTCTTCATTACTGTCTGTATTTATAATTTTGCGAAAACATATCTACAAATGTGTGTTAAATATAAGTGTCAGTAGCAGATATGTTATAGGTTTGGTTCTTTACAGAAAATTATTTATTTCATTATTACTCCGAACTACTATTTTATACAAATTTTAAATTCAGATTTAGGCCGACATGTAGCCTTAACAGATAAGCCTACAGGATTTACATTTTTTTTTTTTACTGAACTCATAATAATAACTAGATGCTTTGCAATTGTTGCAATGTAATATGTCTGTATCCATTTCCAAATGTAATTTAGAGACGCGAAATGCTTTGCGCGGTGTCTCTTTCCATGTAATTTTTTTAAGCGACCGGGCCCATTTGGAATTTTGTTATTTTAAACGTTTATGGATCGTGGTTTATTAATTTTCATTTCAGTCCTTTTACGCTGCTGATGCATAACACAAAACAGAAAAAGTCAACAGACATCGACTTGCAAAAATGCATTGATGTTTTATTTATTGAATTACCCTATATATTATAAGACGTTCTGGAAAATACAATTTAGTGATCGCTGTTTTTTTCTGCAGTTTTTATTGAAACGTAAGAAATGTCATTATTTTCGGTTCTGTGCCAAGTTCTTGAAATGTATAAAAACTTTCGCGATTATCCCTTCCTCACTAATTATGCAATTTTGCATTGTTCGTGGTTTGTTAGGGTGGCCTAGATGTATAGTATCTAATTTATTTATTTATCTCTAACAACAGGTATCAAAACCCACAAGTGTTAGGTATAACTAAAACTAAACAATTCAAAAATATACTATTCAAAACAATACAAAATACGTTACACATACAAATGATTAAATACCTATATGAACAAGTACGATAAAATTAAATTAAAATGTTACAACAAATACAAACAAGAAAAAATTGAATAACAAAAGAATATATAAAAATACGGCTTAAAGCCAAAGATGAATGAAGGGGGGGGGGGGGAATGAGGTTATAAAATACAAAACTGGTGAAAAGTTGATTAGGTGACAAGAGTGATGAGTCATGTTGGTAAACTAGCATAAACAGCTGCTTTAAATAATTAAAGTTTCATGTGGTTGATGTCAATTTCTGGATTAATGGCTAATAATTTGTTGTAGGTGTCTTGTATTCGGTTAATGGGGGAAAATTTAAAAACATCAATACGAGCACATGGAATTTTGAAGGGTATGTAATTTCTTGTAAATCTTGAAGGGATATGAAAGTTTATATCTTGAATTAGGTCCGTGTCGATTAAGTTATGGAGAAGTTTGTAAAGGAAAATTACGTCGGTTGCACTACGACGACTTTCTAGTGTTGGAATTGATTGTTGTTGACAAAGTGTAGCATAATGTGATCGGTGAAAATTTATATTATTTTTATAACAAAGAAAACTTACAAATTTGTATTGAATACGTTCAACTTGCTTAATTTTGGTAACGTGATGTGGATTCCAGACAACACTGGCGTAGTCAACGTGGGGTCGAACCAAGGATACATACAGCTTTCTTGTAGTTCTGGGTGAGAAGTTAGCGGCACAATTTCGTTTGATAAAACCAAGAATTCTTAGTGCTTTTTTGGAAACGACGCTAAGGTGATCATTAAAAGAAAGATCAGAAGACATCTGTACACCTAGGTCTCTGATGGAATCAACAATTTTTAGTTCAGCACCTGCAATGATGTATTGATAAGGTATAGAATTTTTCTTCTTGTTAGTATATGTGATCACGTTACATTTATCAACATTGAGGTAAAGTCTCCATGTTCTACACCAGTTGGCAAAATTATCAAGCTCTAACTGAAAAGCATTGCAGTCATTAGCTTTGTTGATGGTCTTGTACACTTTTAAGTCGTCAGCGTATAGAAGGCACTTACTCGATGTAAAACACGCAGGTATGTCATTCACAAACATACCCAGACGTGACATCGACACTGCCAATCTCTGTCCAGTTCTTCTGGTGAGTATTCCATATTATGCTTTTTATTTAGTCTACTTTATTACTTATTGGTATTGGCTAAACCGTGACAGTGGAGTTGCGTCCGTAGAGGAAAATGATCAGATATTATGTGTGTTCAGATTAGTGTCAACATATTCTTGTAACCGTTACAGTTGGCAACATTTCAATACATTTTTAAATGTTCTTATTGCGAGAGCTTGGCTGAATTTGCAGTGAACTTTACCACCTCGTAGTAACTTGTACTGTAACTAGTCCAGACGAACTTCTTCTTTATTTTCTAATTGATAATATTATTGTATGCTCATTTCTCATTTTTAACCTGGTTGTGTGTTTAAAATGTACATTTCTTTATCCATATAATAATTTGTAATTAGTACACAGAACCCTGTGGTAAACCTATTCCAATATTATTTTATTTATTTAAATTAGGCCTATATTGCTTAATAAAACATATTTATAATTCGTCAGACTTCGATCAATACACATTTAAATCATTATTAACATTGTCATTAAAAATTACTGAGAGGTAAAAGTAATAAAATGTCAGATAATAATTTTCCATTTATAATAATCAACCTTATCACTACATAATTATTATATTATACAATTCATAAAATTTCAAATGTTGCAACAAGTATGAAACTACTAATTAAAAAGAAAAACATTGTTGTAAAGATTAAAGATTAATTAATTACAGAACGTTTAAAGCAATTTAAATCTACGTTATCTCTTGCGTTTACTGGTCAACGTGAGGTTATTCTCATTGCAACATTTAATTTGAGATGTTACCAATAATTATTGTATTTCAAATTATTATTTAAATAAACTTTTTGTACTGTTCTTATATCGAAAATAAAATTTAATTCAATGCAATATTTCGAAAAGTGCAACCATCCTTAGACTGAATTATAAACAAATGTACAACTACAAACATTTGACATAAAACAAACACAGTTTTGTGGGTAAATATTTTTAAAGCAATTATTTACAACAATCAACAAATATGTTTTTCCATAAAGCTGCGGTTGTTTTATGTGAAATGTTTGAAGTATTGTTTATAATAAATGTTAAACCTTTCGAAATAATGCATTATTAAATTTCTTTGTTCCACCCAAGAACAGTGAAAACAGTTTATTTTATATACCTGTCCTAGTAAAGTGAGCTCAATTTTTTAGATATTGTTTTAAATGTGAAATCTTTGTTCGAAACCATATGTTATTGTTTGTATGAGCTCCAACCACTGAACGTGTCAATCAACCCCATGTGTTGAACCCCACTGCTGCTCTAGGGACGGCGGTCGGCATAACGAGGTACTAATAAGAGGGTACTGCTTCTGCCTGCGTCAAAGACAAGATCATAATGACATAAAGGTGTTGTTAGATATGACGATCAGACACCTTGCCTCGTTCTGCTTCTAACAACAACACCAGCCATCGACTCGGACTCGGCATCGAGGAAGACCAGCGGTAGAATACCGTTGAGTGAACAACATTCTAAGAAAATACTCTGTTGAGCCATCAGTGTATCAAACGAAAAGTCATCACAATCGTTTATTATGAATGTAACATGGAATAATAATAGTTAATTTGTTTCGTAGAAGATATAATTGTAAATACAATTGTTATAAGTTGGTAAAATTTTGTATATTTCATGTGTAGGCTATACCCAATTCTATACCAATTTTGTTGGTTGTGTGTATGAATTATATTATATCTAAAGAACCCTTTAGATGCTATGGATGACCGTCTACTAAGTACACATTTAAAACGTTCTTTAAAAATAAATTCAAACTTTTTGGGAAATACTTTGTAACCTAAATTAGTTTTAAAAGTTATTTCTCATTTCTTTTAATTTGCTTAAAACTATTGCTATAGTAGTAGCCCATAGCTAAACCATGAAGTAGTACAAAAATCTTTGTAGGGATGCCCGCTGTAGGCTGGGTGTGTGACTTTATATTCGCAGATGACTTACTAGGCTACTATAGGGGTTTTAGGATAGTTGGGAAAGTAATGTCCGAGGTCTGTTTAAATTATTCAAGTTTTAATTCCTCTCATTCGCTTTGACTGAGGACAACTTCTGAAAAACTTTCAGCCACGATTGCCGGTCTCGACAGCTATAGAAGCTATAGTAACGCGGCCCCTCCAAGCGGATCTTGAAGAGGGTAGAGTAGTAGATGATACTGACTGTTGACGAGAGCCAAATGAATAAATGTATAGAAGAAATATAATAAATGCTGTATATTTAAAAAATTCTAGAACAGTTTCAAACTCGGTTAAAAAATTATGGTGGCATGAGACCATTATAAAAACAAGAAGGTTGTCATCTTGACGTCTTCATAGTTTAATAACAGTCCCCATAATGACACCACTTTGGTATAATTCCATGAACACATCTCCGTTAAGAAGCTGTACATTACGTAAGAACATTAAGCTGGCCAACGACAAGACAATGTGTTTTTGTCCGTCATTCCGTGTATTAAATAAATCTATTCTCTCTGGGCTGTTGAGTGGGTTAGAATTAAGGCTAACGAGTCACCTAAGCCAAAGTTCTATGACATGACGATCAACAGACCGGAATGATCTCACAACGAAAGAGTTCACTATAATATTATGTAACATACATGGTTTGTACTTATTTACGCAAATATCCCGTTTGTATAACGAGAGTGTAAAGTTGTCAATGTCATCTTAAATGGCATAAGACTGCAAAACTTACACACTGAAACAATATTAGTCAAACTGGCGGTCAAGCCTCAGTTTGTCCAAAAATCAACAAACGAAAACATTAAAATTTTAAAGAATTGAAAACTCGTGGCCGTGGAAACTACCCTCCCAACATGTTGGAATGCGATTGTTTGTGTTGTGTTAGTTTTGTGTTACTTAGACAACCCGTGGTTTGTCCACCAGCATGGTTCATCGCCATCGTCATCATGGTTGTAACGCAGTGGTGTAGGAGACCTATTAGTTGCCAAGTGCTCCTGCAAGTGCAACTACCACTATTACCACCATATAGTCAACCATGGAGCAGAAAGAAAGTACACAAAAACCCGAACAGGCCTGCATTCCGGTTTTTCATCTGGTTTGGTAAACACATTTCACATGAAGAATTTGAATTGTTCAAGAAATTTCCTTTTGACAAGAGCAAACATCGAGCTATTTGTATATTGACTTACTTACACTTTTACTTACTTTGTTTACTTTATAGGCCTATGAGCGACGCTTTTCCTTTGTAATTTACAGGAAACCTAATCCTCGAATTCGTAGTCGACGCCGTGGCGCGTCCTCTAGCCGAAATGGGTATATATTCTTAGATCTCATAATGGGAGAGCCGCAGCGCAACCATTGGTAGCCCAAAGGAAGGCAGAAATCGTATGGGAAGCAAGGCACTCGTCTCCGGTCGACGAATACGACTTTTTCGAGACACACTTTGGAAGCCCAAAGGGCGGGGTGGCGTAAAGACTCCCATTGGGACGACTATGAATTCGGGCCTAAAATTATTATCTTAGTGTCCACTGTCCACACATGTTGATGCTCCATTTGAGGCAAAAATCGCCCGCGGACGTGTTATATATCGTGCTTCATTCACTGTCATTGCATTCATTGATCTACCATTCAATCCTGGTATTCGAAATTTTGCCACCACGATGATGTCCGGCTTATCCGGGATACACCGCCCTGAGGTATCCACCGATCTCACAATTTCAAACTGCGAGATGAGTATGACCTGTTTCGCCGGTTTACGACGCACAATCAAAGCATTCCAGATACTACTTTGTTTAACCCTAACACAATGACATGTGCATTCATCATCATGCGTCCCAGTACGGTACCATATTCTGACATTCATCGTATATGGATCTTCTCGCAGGGTTACAAAGCTCGGATATATAATGGACTGAGTCGCCCGTCGTGTGTTTCAAACTCCAGATCATTACTCAAAATATTAAAACAATTTTCACCACAACTCTGCTGTCCATCGTGTCGATGGGTATTGGATGGGACCAGTGGGTGGGAAAACTCTGACATTACTGCCGATCCTACATCTGGTTCATGTTATAAAAATCCCCGAACCCTCCACTAGACACAAGTCTGGCACAGGACTCGGTAGCACTAGAAATTCGTATGCCCTACTTTAGCTTATGCAGCTCATGTTTTAATTAGATCATGTAGGCTGGAAGGATCTGGAAGGATCTTACGGAACTGAACGAATTCCTATTATTGTTATTATAAATTTTATAAATGTTGTGATCTACGTTAACAAAAACACCACCAATGTCTGCTAGCGAATTTTGCAGTTTTGTAAAACTTGTTTAAGTTCTCCAATATCACCTATCAAAAACACCTCCGAGCGCATATGGGGTTCGCAATAGTGTTGTTTATCAACTAGACCTTTGCGGTTACTATCACATCTTGATCTATAATACACGTCTGGAAAAGGGCGTACAACTAAACTTACCCTGGAAGACTTGAAGCTGTTGATTTGAGAGAAAGTTGTGTTCATTAAAAGACTGTACATCTGCCAAGAGAACCATCAATCTACTGCCGAATTGTTCTTAAAAATATCTGGACCAAAACTTACAAAACACAGTAATTCATCAGCCCTGACATTCAAAACGGTTTTGCGACTAAGTATATCAACTAAGTTATATGTACCAATCACACCAGTATTCAACTTGGAGGTGCAAAGTCAGCTGTTTATCTAAATGTGGTGAAAGCTTTCGACACTGGCAAAATATGGGACACTTCAAACAGCACCCCCTTTGAAAGACGTAACCATAAAAGTCCTGCCTGGTAGACGGAGTGTTTTAATTTCCTGCTTAGGGTGTAGTGCTCTTCAAAACTACGTTTGTATACAGGGGTTCCACAGGGATCGTGTTCAATCCTCTCATTTTCAACATATTATGATCAACAGACCTCCCACAACTTACACCAAATTGAGATATCCATATTCGCTGATGCTGTTGAAAATAAATTACCAAAGCATTGCTGACAAATATATTATGATGTAGATTTTGTATACTACCAGTAATTTTAATTTATGAATATGATAAATAATATATTTCTTGCTGGGCCCGGGTCAAGTTTATCCTAAACGAATCTATCGCGCAGCGCAGAGCAGTTTTCGGTCACGTTATATGGTTGTGGATGTATATTGTATACTGTATATACAATGGTTTGGTGACATAGTGGCGTGACGGAAACCATGCTACTAATACAATACGTTCGGCGAAAGTTCATTATTGTGTTTTACTATTTAATTTCAAATATGATTACATTTCACTGCCACAAATTGTTGTGTACGCCAGTGGTGGAAATATTTTGTTATTTTATGTCAATATAGCTTGGTATACTGTTTTATATTTTGTTGTACATAGTGGGCTCGCAGACGCCTTGTGATTAATGCCCTTTTCTGCAGACCTCCCGTTAAATATTAAGTATTGACAACATAAATAGCGGGATTAAATATTAAAATAATAAGTAATTATCACACAAAAGTGAACCTCAATATTTGCTTTTTTTCATTTTGACAATACTTAACTTATTACTAGCATTACACAAATCAGTTATTGAGATTCTTTACACAAGTCCATATGGACCATGATGAGTTAATATCACATCACAAATAACATTATAAATAAATAAATAAATAATTTTTTGTAGGATGCCCGCTGTAGGGTATACACATCAAATTTAACCGGTGTGACCCTCTTCAGGACTAACTAGGTATATTGCGAATAGGACAATTGTGAAGGGATAGAGGACATTACGGGGTAAAGATGTTCGGGCTCGGGCGGAAATTAGAACAGTTCGTGCGCGTTAGGAAACATATGCCAAGTGAATATTGTATTTTCCAGGTGTTAGTCAGATGCAATCTAAAACACAACAAAACAAGTGTGTTAGTTGGGACCTACTTGCCCACTTCAGGGAGGGGGATGTCCAAGTGCTAGTCATTTATAATACACAATCACATTTCAAAATTATAAGCTCCAGTTATATTTAGTTATCAGCCAGTAAGGTAGATGATAATATGTTCCACCAATTATTTGTCTGGACTTTAAATCCTGGTTACCATGGAATATTTCTGATTTTAATTTGTTCAGTTTAAAAACGGTCCAAGACTAGGAAAGCCTGGTAACAATAAATAGCAGATGCATAATATCGGATACACGATAACCCACCCGATTTAGACTTTAGAGCTACGTCCGTATGGTGGTGTTATAGGCTGATGTGTTCTGATGATTTTCTCAGCGTCGTTTCTTGTAAAATTACAAATATGATTTTTGTTAATATGAACAAACGGCATGTCACGTGTTCGTTTGACGAAACTGGGTTCATTTTAAGTTGTCGTAATTTGAGCAAATATTATGTAGCAGACATTTTAATACCTATCATCATAATATTCAAGATAGATCTACATATTAGATAAACGTATAGGAAAAAATATTCATCGTTTAATAATATTGGTTAGTAACATAAACTGAATATATAGTAATAAGGTAAGATTCGTCGCCTTATTTTGCTTTAATTGGTCACTCTCATCGCTGTAGCAACCTCTTTAAATAATCTTTTGATTAACTTTTATTTTAACACGAACCGGTTAATATCATCTGTATTTCTACACACCAGACACGAATTAAACCATGTCTACCAATGTAACTAAATGGTAAAATAAAATAATACTGTAAATATAGCATTACTTAATTGGTCTAGTCAAAAAATAAATTAAAAAAACTATACATATATTTTATTACGAACATAACAAGTTCACAAAACATATTTGGCCATGTCACCACAGAGATACTAAAATGGCACGTTTTGTGATTTGTAATGTACTGGATGACGTGATAGTATTTGACCGCTGTGTTGCCATGGAGCCGCGGCATCGGGAGATTTCAACCCATCACCACACAACATTTGAAGACTGCGCAGCGCTCTATAATTTAGCAGGCATCGAGTAGGACCATCATTCCTCGCCGGGAGGGACGGGGGGGAAGGGGGGGGGTCATTTTCTGGAAATTACTGTCGGCCCCCCCTTTCAAAGAGCACAGCTGCGGCCGCCCCGGGCTCTTCTACACCTCGGACGGCCGCGCGCACGAACTCATGGAAATAGCCACAAATAATGCAAACATTTACCGATTTTTAAGTCAAGGTGACGGCAGAAGTGAAATAATATATGCGTGGCATAATTAGGTATAACTCCACAGAATTGAGTTTCTACCAGAATTGTATCTATAATCGCTGACCCTATATTAATGTACTAATACTACCTGTATTTTAATTTGCCTGACGCCTTTTGAATTAAACCCTGTGTAAAACAGGTATTTACATTTTACAAGAGGACCAACGACGTTGCCAGACATATTCATGAAAACATAGACCTACATTACTAATTATGTGAATTAATCTAAAAGTAATTTCGTCAATAAGGTGTAAGTTTTGTACTAATTATCTCTCAATATCGTTAGTTGAATTAATGATAAAATACGTGCGTAGGTACTTTCGAATAAATCAAATGTTTAGTATTGTATTTTACAATATATGTAGGGCCTATTATGTTTCAAGACTAAGACTAAACAATTGAGATAAAGCATAATATTCAAAATTAAAATGGCTACAACTCTTTTTAAGAATGTTCACTCTCGTCGACTGTTGCGCCCTGACCAGAGTCCTGCTGATGTATGGATGAGGTGCTGCAAGACGCCAGCATGTAGGTTTCTGAACGTCCGGGCACAGAAAACAGATTCCGGGACTTCTTGCCAATGCCCGATTTAGCTTTTCTTGCGCGATTAATAATGTCTGACCTTTACCTTCGGCCTACAACACTATGTCTAGTTCCACCACAAACATACTACAGAATCCATGTCCTATACGTGTACATAGGACATGGATTATTGTAAGCGTGTAGCACGCTATTTTGATGATATCTAAGACAGAAAGTAAAATAACGACGATCGAACCTAGGTCTTTCGCTTGCCGACGAATGCCTAGACAGATTAGCTATATAGGTAGGTAGGTAGGTACTATTAGAGCGATACCCAGTGAGCGGGAGGCCCGGGATGCTTCCCCGTTGGAGCCAATGTTTTTCGTTATTTGTATTGTAAGGGCCCAGGGGGCCAAATGATACGCCCTGCTTTAATTTGTTGTAAATAGAACGTTTGAAACCAATAGCGGGGAGTGTTCTAAAAACAAAAAATGGATTCATAGAGTAAGGAAACAATCAATCTGTGAGCGTACTGTTGGCAGTTTAGAGACCTAGACATGGGGAACAAGGACAACTCCTCGGTGGATGATAACATCAGGTTGTATGTCGCATTAATTAGTTTTTTATTGCGTATACAAAGTCAGTTAATACTAAGTTATGGTTAAAAAATTATAGTCTGTATTTATTTATTTACAAATAAGTGTTCGTGTAACGGAGCGAAATAGTACCCCCATTACAATATTTTAGGCCTAACAAACTACTTGGAATAATTTACTAGGTGATGTGACCTGTGAGCACCATAGCAAACTTTTCCGCTGCTTGGACAAGAAGTTGGTGGAACCAGTTGATCTTACAAACAAACAAAAACAAAAACACAACAGTAGGGACTTAAATATCACTCCACACTGTCTGGAACGACACATACCTATCATTATCCTACTGATACAACATATTATCATTTTCATTGTTTTTACTTAGAAAATAAAACTAACCTTGGTTACCACTTGCCACATTATTTGAAATGGAAGAGGGATCATTCACATTTTATTAGCTATACATATACAGAAGAAGGTAATAATTGGCGTTTTCATTAAGACCAAAATAATTTAACATTTAGTTGAAAGCTCTATATTATTATTATCTCTCCGGTTTTCCCTACCCACTGATGTATTTAAAAAATTAGGTGTAGAATCTTGTTAAAGACTTGAAGATTACAATAAAATGTAGTTACGAGAGTTCAGAGGCAAATATTTGTGGTGGAACTTATTTGCATCTTTGTCTGTGTTCTGCACAAAAGCAATGAATTGGTGTTGACATTGTTTACAATTTACGGCCTTAAGCGGTGAAAATTCGTTTTCACTATAAATACTTGCCTATAGCTATATTATATTTTTAACTCTAAATAATAAATTATTAGACCTAATACCATTGAAAAAGATTTTAATTTCCGATTTCAAATTTCAGATAATATTGTACCTAATAATTAAAATGTAAGCCCAACTTTGTTTCTAAATCTAGGTAAGATGCTACGAATAAGGGACGAGACCACAAATATCACAACCTGTCTTTCGACGCAACTCAACAATACAATATATAACTGGCTAATATTCCTGTTTGTCATGATTGTGTAGAACTAAGAATATGTTACGTAATGCATTAAAAAACATATGCACGCAATATCCGCTGTTAAATTTCCAGTCAGGCTTATTCAACCAACGACGACGATAAACGACGAACGAAACGATTCATAGAATATGGTTTGATACTGATAGTTTAGAGTGTAATTTGTGATCGAATGATATCCTCAGATTATGACAATGTAGCAACGATATTATTTCTCATTGTGAACCTAGGTAGACATATTAAACTCTACAATGAGAGACGGATATCAATTCGAGGTTGTTATTTGTTAGTATGTATAGCGCGCTTGGGCTTATCGATATCAAAATATTAGTAAATGCCAACATCTATGGACAGTGTACGTGCAAAGTTTTATTGGTGGTACAATCATGAGGATGATTGTTTGGTATTATTTGTTAAACGCGCCAATATCCGTCACGTATGGATTACAGTGTACAATTAACTCCGAAAGGAAGTCAATATAATATGCATTATGAAAGCTATTTTTTTTTTTTAGTGCAGAGGTCATGAAACAAATTCATGTCAAAGTTTCGAGCATCGTCATCGAGATGAAGTTTTAACAAAATGTCCTCGTAAATAATATCCTCCGACTTGTAATGTTTTATCTAGGGCGACGGTCGTCGCCCGGCAGACAAGCGCATGCGACTGCTTAGGCGACACGAACTCCAGCCCTGTATACAGCTACCAGAGTTGGGGGTTTTCAGCTATCTGCACACGCCGCCCCGAAAGAGTTACAATCTTGAAACTCGGTATATGACCTGGTATGTGGTCCATGACATACCAAAAAAGAAATCAACCCGATCCGACAACTCGTTCTGTGTTAAAAGAGGCTCTCAACATCGTCATATTCCTTTCGGCTGGCTGGTGGCTGGGTGGGTGGCTGGCTGGTGGCTGGCTGGCTAGGAGTTCTCTGCGGAGATTAATTTAGCCTACAGAGAAAACGGTAAATCTTAGAACTATGAAACTTGGACCACACTTAGATGTACTTCAGACGCAGTGACTTTTGCTTTCAAAACCAAAATCGGGTAACAGGGACCGGAGAAAATCAAAATTTGGATGATAATCAAAACGCGTAATTACCAAGGCGTGGTAATTTGTACAAACTTGAAATTAAACATGCTATTAACCATTATAAATATCTTGCGTCCAAAACACAAAAGGGCCAAATTTGGGGATGACCATGGGCCCAAAAATGACAAAAAAAATATCTGAACTTTAAGAAATGAATCATTCAAAGAAAATGCTACAACTGAGATGTTTCAAAGGTGGAATACATTTTGATATCTCTCATTCTTTATCACTTTTGAATATGGAAAGCAAAATTGGGTAACGGGTACCGGAGAAAATCAAAATTATCAAAAGTAGGTAATTCCGTACTCTTATGAATAATACGCTATACTGAGAAAACGATTCGTCTTAGAACTTTGAAACTTGGGCCACACTCAGATGTACCTCATAACCAAAACCGGGCAATTGGGACCGGGGAAAATCAAAATCAAAACGCGTAATTACTCAGGCGTAGTAATTTGTACAAGCTTGAAATTAAACATGCTCTTAACCATTATAAATATCTAGTGCTTAAAACACAAGGGGTATCTTTGGGGGGACCGTGGGCCCAAAAATGTCAAAAAACAACTTTGAACTTAACAAATTTAATCATTCAAAGTCCATCATTCACACCTTGATAGCAAACGAACAACAAAAAGATGTAATATCCAACCAAATACAAAAATTTGTAAAAAAAAAAAAACGGCAGCCAAGCTCTCCTTCAAAAGTCTTCGGCTGTGAATGCTGTGAGATATAGAAGTTGAGCCAAGCTTTTTATTCTTTCTCCCTAGTTTCGCTTTGAAAATAAGTAAGATCATTTCGCCTGTTGACGAGCGCCAAGCCAAAATTCTCGAAAAAATTCTTGGCCATGAACCAAATTCAACCAAGCCATTTTTTTTTATTTCGAATTTAAAAATTTTACTTTTTTACCACAAAAATCGTTGGCTTGGCGCTCGTCAACAGGCGAAATGATCTTACTTATTTTCAAAGCGAAACTAGGGAGAAAGAATAAAGAGCTTGGCTCAACTTCTATATCTCACAGCATTCACAGCCGAAGACTTTTGAAGGAGAGCTTGGCTGCCGTTTTTTTTTACCAATTTTTGTATTTGGTTGGATATATATCTAGGGCGACGGTCGCAGCTACTGTCATGCTACTGCTTAGGCGACGACTAACTCGCGGCCCTATGTACAGCTACCCGAGTTGGGGGGGGTTTCAGCTATTTTTACACGCCGCCCCGAAAGATTTACATTCTTGAAACTCGGTATATGATCTGATATGTGGTCCATGACCAACCAAAAAAAAATCAACCCGATCCGATAACCCGTTCTGGGTTAAAAAAAAGTGCCTCAACATCGTAGAAATCCTTCCGGCTGGCTGGGTGGGTAGGTGGCTAGTAGGCTAATTCTCCGCGGAGATTAATTTAGCCTACAGAGAAAACGGTGCATCTTAGAACTTTGAAACTTGGACCACACTTAGATGTACCTCAGATGCAGTGCCTTTTGCTTTCAAAACCAAAATCGGGAAACAGGGACCGGAGAAAATCAAAATTTGGATGATAATCAAAACACGTAATTACTAAGGCGTGGTAATTTATACAAACTTGAAATTAAACATGCTCTTAACCATTATAAATATCTAGCGCCCAAAACACAAGGGGGCAAATTTGGGGGGACCGTGGGCCCAAAAAGTAAAAAAACAACTCTCAACTTAACAAATTTAATCATTCAAAGTCCATCATTCACGCCTTGATAGGATTAAACAGCAAAAAGATGTAATATCCACCACAAATACAAACAAATTTTAAAAGAAAACGGCAGCCAAGCTCTCCTTCAAAAGTCTTTGGCTGTGAATGCTGTGAGATATAGAAGTTGAGCCAAGCTTTTTATTCTTTCTCCCTAATTTTGCATTGGAAAGAAGTAAGATCATTTCGCCTGTTGACGAGCGCCAAGCCAACCATTCTCGTGGTAAAAAGTAAATAGTTTTTAAACTCAAAATCATAAAAAAAAATGCTTGGCTATTGGATTTGGTTCATTACGAGTACTCTAAAAAGTCAAAGCCAAAATTTTTTTAACGATTTTGAGTTTTAAAATTTTACTTTTTACCACGAGAATGGTTGGCTTGGCGCTTGTCAACAGGCGAAATGATCTTACTTCTTTCCAATGCAAAATTAGGGAGAAAGAATGAAAAGCTTGGCTCAACTTCTATATCTCACAGCATTCACAGCCAAAGACTTTTAAAGGAGAGCTGCCGTTTTTTTTTTTACAATTTTTTGTATTTGTGGTGGATACATACATACAATGTATGTCATACATTCACATACAAAACAAAGTTCTATTCAGTGTATACACATGCACTCCACTATTCAGGAATCGGAACTCCACTATTTTGAGTGTGGTTATGTTTTCATCTTGAGATAATTAAACACCTACCTGCTAAATTTACAACAATTAAAATCCAGCCAAAGTAAAGTATCAAGTCCATTATTATTTTGCGTTGTTGAAAGTTCTGACAGGAAATACAGAAAAGAAAGTATTTATGATAAAATCATACTTTGGAATACGGATGCACGTTTTGAAAAACGAATTGAAATATATTATCATGGTCAAATTTTATTTGTTTGTTATTCCATTCACAAACATTTCACAGTCCGATTCCATACCCATTTTAAGCTGTTGGTCGCTTCTATGGGGCATCAAGATAGAGCTATTCAGGTCCAATTTGGGTCCTTCCAAATGAGCCATATTATTGTGCCACACCATTGTAGCATTACAATAATGAAACTCGTAAAAAATTAAAACATCAAATCTGTTTTCATTTCCACACGCCAGTGTCGACTCACGCCAATGTTGGTTTAACAATCACGGTCATATCACAAGCCAGATGGAGATCGGCCTAGAGTTAGGACAGGAAGCTGTGTTCGTTTCTATGCACGATACTCGAATATAATACCGAGAAAAACAAAAAGGGAATATTTTAAACCTGGTGGTTTTGTAACTTCTAACACATTGCAGAGAAAACATTTTCACTTCAACATTCACTCCCACAAAAATTAACGCAGAAATGTAAAAATTAATCAGCCTCACCACACAAATTCTACTTCTATCTTACATGCATACTCCAAAAATGTCGATACAAAACAGAAATGGAATTAGCAGTGATCAAAAGTATTTTTAAGTACGATCTTTCAAGATTCTGGTTCTTAAAATTTCGATACATGTTCCATCCTGAATTAGTTTTCATTGTTTTCAAAGATTTGAAGAATAAATTACTTCGATAAATCGACCACGCCCACGACCGTCCGTATACACTACAATAAATAAAATTGTGGAAATTTGTTGTATAAACACAAAGCATTGGTAATTGTTTAGTTAAGCGAACGTGGCAACTAGGTATAGGCCTACAGTGTAGTACTCGACTATGTGGCTGAAAAACATGTCATCACCGGTTTTGTATGATATTGTACAATACAATAAATAATTAACTACAGGTTTATGTTTGTGTTTGATAGAGTTCGTTCTCAACAAAGACAATATATTTCTCGATTTGGTTGATCGGGAAACACTCCCGTAGGTGTAAAGTTATTATTTAATACAATCCAGAAATTAAAAAAGTCCGCCCCGACCGGGACTCGAACCACGGATGTCCCACATTCCAGGTGAATTTCTGGATAGTATTAAATAAAGACAATATAATATTATGTGCATGCATGATTGTATGTGATAGGTTGCATGCTTTCAGCAGCATATGCACAAGCATATTATAGTGTATACACATACTAGTTTGTAAACATACTTCTCAAGTACAACACACAAACAGGCACCATATTACTTTAGGCATATGCATAAAATAAATATTATTTTATTATATATATATAATAATACAGTAAAATAATTGCCTTCTACGAGTATTCATTCAGTTATAAAAACTGATTTACAAAGAAGAACAAGGAAATAAAATTCAGTACACAAAATAATTAATATGTAGATAAGCAAGGTTTGAAATAACAGTATTACCTATAAAACAACAATTTTTGATACATATTATTCAAATAGTATTTAAAATGTGAAGTGAAATGATTTCAAATATAATATAATATAATTATTGAAAAAAGAGAAAATGTGAAAGAAAGAAAGAAAGAAAGAAAGGAAGAAAGAAAGAAAGAAAGAAAGAAAGAAAGAAATGAAAGAAAAACGAACAAACTACTGATCTATTGAACGATCGCAATCAAACGAAAAAAACGGTTAGCCCAAAATTAAAGTGGGTTAATAAATCTTACATCTATGAACAAAAATTACTTTCTAAAATATGATCAGAAATAATTAGTCTAGGAACTTGCAGTGTGCATATTAGAATAGTTTCAGCGGTCAACCATTTGAAATATATTGATTATCCGCTAGATCTAAATACAATTACACCTAGTGCTGGCTCGGGCGCTAAGCGATCGACTCTGATTCGGGAGGTCCCGGATTCGAATCCCGTCGAGACCGGCAACCCTGACTGAAGGTTTTTCCGAGGTTTTCCTCAGTCGTTAATGCGAATGCAATAAAGTCCTTTTAAACAGCCCTCGGACATCCCTTCACAATTGTCCTATCCGCAACATACCTCGTTAACCTGAAGAGGGGCATCCGTATATTGCACCCTATAACAAGTTTAACCGTTTAATGCCCACGAAAAAAACAAAAAAAAACAAGTACATTTCATTACTGTATTTACTAATAGGCTACGGTATATCAATTCTTTCCTCAATGAAGCAATCAGATAACAAATCTTGGCTTAGGGTAATTGAATCAACATAAAATCTTGTACAGTATTGTAAAATACGCCAATTGCTTAATGCGTAGGTTTCATTGAAATTGTATTTTTGACCATGCCGTCCAGAAGTAAAATAATAATATTAAAAAATGTTAAGTATACCGATACGAAACAAGCACGGGTACGGTAGCACCCGAAGTAGGGAGCGAAGCTACTTAGGCAACAGATCGTCCAGAAAGTAAACAAAAATAAATAATTCGTTTTGTTCCAGTTTCAAATCTCGTTGGTTGGAGGTGGAGGTGCCGAGATTTTTTAAGTTTTTGATGTGGCTATAGCCCCGGCCCAAGAGACCCAGGGTCGGCAAAAATATTCTGTATTATCCTTGGTATCATTGTGTATATTATAGACACTCAATGATAATATCAACACCAAAGCATGTAAATCGAAGGCCATGTTCGGTTTTAACGTAAGACGTGTCACACTCACAGACGGACTGCTATTAAAACAGAAAATATGTGCTTATAGGGAATGCTTCACTCCCCTGTATGCAATATATGTAGATATAGATAGATATGCTAAAAATAAATGAGTTCATAAAATTTGGTTTCCTATGTATTTTTGGTGTGTTGTGGGTTCGACTAGCGGCCTTTTCGCATTGCTTTCCCCCAATCAATCAGCATCTTTTCTAAACTAGGAAGCTTCGCAAACGCTTTTTCTGGCGCGTTGTTGGATGAGCGTATTTTTTTAAACGAAAAAAAGCGTAAAATTGTGATTTCCATGAGAAATAATTTTTCGATTACGCTCAAATGTCACATGAATGTATTAATTCATAAAATAAAAGTTCTGTGCAAAAATCATTAAAATCGGATAAAGCATGTAGGTGTTATAAGTCGAAGATTTTTTTTAAATCGAAAAAAATCGTACAATTGCGATTTTCATGAGAAATAATTTTTCGATTGCGCTCAAAAACGTGGCAGTTATAAGTTCAGAGATTTCGAAGGCCTCCATAAAATTGTATTGCAATTTGGAGTACCGATTTAGCCGGAATCGTGTTAACAAACACACAAGAATGCAAACAGAAAAAAAGGAAAAACATTCCGGATTTTTTTCTCCAGTGTAGTGGAATGGAATCTTCGCTTCGCTCATCCAATTACGAATACATAGCTTTGCAACTTTACACATTATTAAACACTAGATATTCTAAAAATAAATGGGTTCATAAAATTTGGTTTCCAATGTATTTTTGTTGTGTTGATGGGCGCGACTATCGGCCTTTTCAGTTTTCACATTGCTTTCCCCCAATCAATCAGCATCCTTTCTAAAAAATTGGATGAGCGAAGCGAAGATTCCATTTCACTACACTGGAGAAAAATATCCGGAATGTTCAGTTTTTTTTTGGGGGGGGGGGCATTTTTGTCTTTTTGTTAACACGATTCCGGCTAAGCCGATACTCCAATTGCAATGAAATTTTCTGGAGGCCTTCGAAATCTCTGAACAGAACTGCCACGTTTTTGAGCACAATCGAAAAATTATTTCTCATTAAAATCGCAATTGTACGGGTTTTTTCAATTTTTTTAAAATTTCTTCGACTTATAACACCTACATGCTTTATCCAATTGTAATGATGTTTTCACAGAACCTTAGTTTTATGAATTAATATATTCGTGTGAAATTTGAGTGCAATCAAAAAATGTTTTCTTTTGAAAATCGCAATTTTACGATTTTATCGATTTTTTAAACATTTCTTCGACTTACATCACCTACATGCTTTATCCGATTGTAATTATGTTTTCACAGAACCTTAATTTTATGAATTCATATCTTGGTGTGAAATTTGAGCGCAATCGAAAAATAATTTCTCGTGAAAATCGCAACTTTACTCTTTTTTCGTGAAAAAAATATGCTCATTCAACAACACGCCTGAAAAAGCGTTTGCGAAGCTTCCTAGTAAAAACATAGTTTAATGGAATTTTATTCATTATTAAACACCAAAAGCAACAACAAAAGACAAACTTGCCCACATTTGCAAATACCTACTCAAATATAATGCAGTATATAATAGCCTTCTTCGCCTCGTTTACTGAAATGTTTATGTTGTACTGTTTTGTATAACTTGTTATATTTAATGTTTTTGTATGAGCGTAGCGAAGATTCTATTTCACTACAATGGAGAAAAAAATCCGGAATGTTTTTTTCTGTATTTTTGGCTGTTTGTTAACACGATTCCGGCTAAACCGATACTCCAATTGCGATGAAATTTTCTGGAGGCCTTCGAAATTTCTGAACTAAGAACTGCCACGTTTTTGAGCGCAATCAAAAAATTATTTCTTATGAAAATTGCAATTTCACGATTTTTTCGATCATTAACAAATTTCTTCGACTTATAACACCTTCATGCTTCATCCGATTTTAATGATTTTTTTTACAGAACCTTAATTTTATGAATTAATATATTCGTGTGAAATTTGAGTGCAATCAAAAATTATTTTTTATGAAAATCGCAATTTTACGTTTTTTTTTGATTTTTTAAAACTTTCTTTCGACTTATAACACCTACATGCTTTATCCGATTGTAATAATTTTTTCACAGAACCTTAAATTATGAATTAATATATTCGTGTGAAATTTGAGCGTAATTGATTTTTTTATGAAAATCGCAATTTTATGCTTTTTTCGTTTTTAAACATTTACGCTCATCCAACAACGCGCCGGATAAGCGTTTGCAAAGCTTCCGAGCTAAATTTAGTTTAGTTTACATCAATGTAAAATGACAGCAATGCTGTAGTTGAGTGAACCATTAAATTAATATAAAACGTAGCTTATAAGATGGCCCTCCGAACCTACTTCACTGCATGTGTGCTACCCGTCGTTGAATATGGTTCTGTAATTTGGGCTATGTCTGCAGTGTCAAATCTTAAGAAGTTGGATCGTGTTATGTCTTTTTTTCTTTCAATTGTTAAACATCGTGTTAGAAACTTTCAGAACACTTCAAAACCTGAAATTATGTCTTCTCTCAATTTATGCTCCTTAACCAGTCGTCGTTCTCTGGCCGATTTGAAGTTTTTTCATAAAATCGTTAATGGTAATCTTCGACCTCCACTAATCAATTTTTTCTCCCTACATGTACCATCCCGCCTAACCAGATCGACTCAACTGTTTCATTTACCTATTCCTCGCCTGGAAATTATCAAACGCTCCCTCTTCTACCGGCTACCCTTCACCTACAATTCACTTGCCACACCCACCCTAGACATTTTTGCGAACCACCGCGAGTTCATAACTAGCGTAAAACCCCTTATTAGCCATGCTTAGTTAATTTTTCAATTTAATTTTTAATTTTTAATTAATTTTTTTTTATTCTTTCTTTCTTTCTGTTTTTACTATTACGTATCATTCATTATTCATGTGTTCATGTATTTCTATTCGTATTTCCTCTGTTATCATGTTTAGTTTAAGTTACTATAAGTTAGTTAGTAATGTTATTATGTTTACAATGCACAATGTAAAATGGCCTATGGCTGTATTTGTGTCCAGTTGAATAAATAAAAAAAAATCAAAGTATAACCCTAAAATGTGTTAAAAAAGATGTCAACACAAAAGATCATAGGCCTACTCAATATAGAAAGCACAAGACTCAAATGTGTCAATCAATATACTGTTTTTATGATTTGGGCTATTTCAAAATAATAATATTATAGTGGCATACAATCAATCGTATTACATTATATAAAAGGATAATAACCTTCCCAGTCCTAGATCATGGCCATTGGGGCAGTGGTATAGGAAAGGAAAAAGTAAGAACAATACGCGGATTGTATCTATACGTGAAGCTGATAAGATAATACATCACGTGACGATGTGTGGTATCAGTACGATGAATGGAATGCCAAGTCCGAACTAAAATAATAAAACAATACCCGACAGAGCAAAACATGCTACCGGATTTGAGAGAAAAAATATCTCATTTTGTGTCATATTAAGTTAAGCCCTATTTTTGTGTGGTGTGGGTATGACTCTTCTCTGCTAAAACCCATTTTATAATAAGCTTCTAATAATTAGCAGATTATACTTATTTAAGGGTATTTTTGTGGAATAAGTCTCAGAAGGAGGAGCATTTGAAAGATTACAGACATACCTTTTGAAAGCAATCAAAGACATATTGTGGATAAATAAATAATAAAATAATATCAACTCCCTGGTCTACAACAGTTTATATGTATACTGTAATCAGGCAAGGTTATGATCACAATTAATTGCATAAATATGCATTTGAAATATTTTAATCATTGCCATTGTCCTTTTGAAGGATGAGAGTTTTCCTTTTAAATACTGTAATACGTCATATCCGAATAAATCAGAATAATTTCCGATGTATCCAGGAGACAGTCGTAAAACTCTATAACACACATTTATTTTAAGACCTAATATTGATTTATTATGTTGTGTGCCCCTTAATCACATTCCTGTCGTTGACATTTAAAAAATGTACAATTGTATTAGGCTAAAGAGGGCCATCAACCATGCCCTACATTGGCAACAAATGAGCCAAGTGTTTGTATTTGAAAATTTGTCATTTAGAATATCAACAGATCCAAATCTTTTAATTACTTAGCTATGCTAGCAAAGCCAACACATAAATTTCATTGGAATTGGGAATGGTACATTATTTGCAATAATAATTATTACAATTGTCCAACATTTTGACACATTTACTTTGAGATGCAGATGTGTGTTTGTTTGTTTACAGTGATTGGCTGCAAACTTAATTTTTAATTATTTATTTTTTCTCTTGGGAAACGTGCCGCAATGCTGTTTGTTAACGACTGAGGAAAACCTCGGAACAAACCTTGATCTTCTAATCTTCTGTCGAATGCACTACACTATGTTTACTCTTGTACCTGCTTGTAGTTTCACAGCGAGCCTATGGACTCTTTTGAAAGAATGGTATTAACTATATATTTGATGAGGAAACGCTTTTTCACTTAGAGATTGAGCGGGACGCTTTTTCACTTAGAGATTGCCGGGATCTCGACGGATTTTGAATCTGGGACAATCAGTCATCAGATAAAAAAAAGTATTTTATACTAATTTTATGTAATGTTTTGCTATCAATTTAATCTATGTTATAATTAGTGTAAGCTTATGTATTATTATATTGCACTAGTGGGACAATAGTCCTGTTGCTAATAAAGATTTAATAATAATTTTAAAAAAATAGTATGCAGAAGGAAAAATTAGAGCCTCTCGTTATTAATTTGTGAAACTATATTTAGAATAATGATGCATAAAATTTACATTTTATAAGCTTAATCTTCCAATACCAACATACACTTATGAAGATTGTACATGATAATAATAATAATACACGATTGCGTCGTGGCCTACCCTATACAGGGTTGGCTTGGTCGCTTTGGTTTAATGTCCCCCACTGGCAATCAGTTATATGACTGAGTGGGTAGACTCTAAATACGAATTTATTTATTTTATTTGTGGTGCTTACGAAGTTGTCGATTATTTATTATAAATATCGACGATTCTATTACTGATCGATTAGTAATTAATCGGTAATTTATTTATTCTCTACTAGAATTTATACAAATAACTCGATAATCGGTAAGTAATTGGTTGTTTACTTTATTTACCTTTCGTTCAAAGGATATAACTAGGAAAAACGCTAAAGTCCCGCGCGTTGATGGATGAGCTTTTAAAAATGTTTAGTTTGCATGGGATAAACTTTACTTTGCAAAGTTTTTTGTTTTGATGCTACGCATTGTAGCTGATTGTGTCAATTTCTTTTGTTACCTGTCAATGGTATTATTTCCGTAAAAAACTTATATTAAAAGCTTATTTCTATAGATTTTGGCTAACTATTTAAAACTTTTTCTTTTAAAGGTACTACATCACCATAACCTTAATGTCCTGTATAATATGAACGTTGTAGCCCCACCAGTTTGTCAGATTGCCAAATGGCACGAAATATCGCACAAAAAATCAAAAAACTTATATTAAAAGCTTTATTTCTATAGATTTTGGCTAACTATTTAAACTTTTGTTTTAAAATTGTACTACATCACCATAACCTAATGTCCATGCATAATATGAACGTTGATAGCCACTCGTTTTCAGAATTAACCCAAATGTCACGAAAATATCGCACAAAATCGAAAAAATCGTAAAAGTTACATATTCATGAGAAATATTTCTTCGATTGTACCAAAAACAATACACCTCTAAGTTCAGAGATTTGAAGGCCTTCAAATTTTCATCAGATCGGATATTGCCGTATGCCTGGTAGAGAGTTAACAACAGACAAAAACAACAAAAACAAACAAAAAAAACAAAAAAAAAACACCGAGCTAAATTTTTGGGGGTCAGTGAAATGAAGTCTTCGCTCGCTATCCAAAAAAAAAAAAAAAAACAGATACAGAATGCTTAAGTATTTCTGTATTTCGTAATGCTTTGCGTTGATCAATACGTGAGAAGGTTAGGAAATCAAGTATTTAGTTTCGGTTAAAAATATAGTCAATCATCGATTGATCGTACGGTTAGGTACATCCATCGATCATTAAGTATCGAAAGAAAATTTTGATGGTGAATTAACAAATCATGAAACAGCAACCCTACACAATAACATGGGGATTTTTACAAAGGTGTCGGGTTAGCCGACATTTTCGTTGTTGTAGATAAGGCTACATTCACAAATTATCAATGCTATACCAACCATTGGAAAATTGAAAAATACATGTTAATACAAACATAATCTGCTTTATAAATATGATTGGGTTTGATTATTTAACTCAGAATGTGACAGTGGAAAATTCTTGGATTTTAAATTTTGTTTGGCATAGTTATGATACGAAATTTAAAAATATTAATATTGTTCTTAAATACTAACATTCATAATATACAGTCACAACTCACAAGCACAATAAAGGTTAAGTTTGTTGGACTGAAGGGACTAGACAATGGAAAGGTATCACAGATTATTTGGGTTAATACTCATTCAGGATATTGTGTACATGCTATGGTGAATAAATACTTTCCACTATTGCACTAGAATTAATCCATTTAATAATATTCACAGGAACAATAACTTGTTTACACATACGACAAAAATGTACACTATACGAAATCATCATTGCAAGTATCAACAGTATTTATATGATAAAGTCTCTGGATAATGATTACTAAATTGTCACCACATGTAACTTTTATTTATTTACATAGGACCATATGACTTAATTTCTCCTTCTTGTGTTTCATAAACTAATTATATTTTAGTTTGGTTTCATATAGACCCACACAAATACATAAGTCTATATTCGGATTGAATTCAGTACTAAAGAAATTAATTAACATTAATACTTTCTGGTTTTTCTGGCGTACTTCCAACTGTAACATACATGACAAATATGAAAGTGAACGTAAGTATGAAAACAAGTCACAGTCAGAAACATGTTATACGCAAACACACCCTTGTACAATCATGACGGAAACAACAGGGCGTTGTAATCAAGATATTGTCCAGTATCATGCACGCATTTCAACTGAAACCCTGTCCAATTGAACACATGCTGGTTATAGTACACTTTTATGCAGGAAACAATGCTTTGTTTGGCACATTGTAATGCCTTTAATTTTAGTACAAATTTTGTTTTGAGTTCAGATTTCAAGCAATTCTTGGTATGGGCGTTACATTGTTATTAACATTTAGCTGTGATAAAAACATGATATCTTGCTATAAAAAAGCAACAAATTTGTTTTGAAATATAAATAATTATAGACATTTCACAACATGAAGAAATATTGTGTATATAAGCTACTTAAAAAAATTAACAACTTCGGAACGAATCTATTCAGAATGGAATGCTATTGATTCAAGAATGCTTTCTTTCAATAATTGTGGTACGTTATGTAAATTTCTAACAGTGCAATAATTATAATAAAATGTTAAATTTAACAAGAACGCAAGCAACGTTACTAAGGGCCTAATCATTTCAGTAAGATGACGATTGACGAATAATGTATTACAGGCTACTTGGCAGCTTATTAAACATTGGGAAATGGAAACAAGTCGTTTTAAACAAACTGTTAAATTATTCTACCATGCATTTAGCTCGTAATTTTAAGGATTTTCATTAACATTTACCATTTTCTCCGATATAATGATGATAAACTTAGTGTGCTTACACGCAACAGTATATAAATAAAACATTCTCTCTTTGCCCTTTGCTAAAAAATGTGCCTCTCTCTGTCACTGATTCCTTTATTTCCGAGGATTTTTTAATGAAATCAATGGTTTACTTACAGACACAATTTCAAAACGAAGTCTCTTCGGCCGACCATCTAACTAGCATTTGTAAGCCCAGGCTACAAAAATTAATAATACAGGCCTAATTATTATGCTAAATCATAATTGATATTGCTTAGTTATGATAATACAGTGATTTATGTTGATGTTTATACGATTGAATGAAAGATAACAATTAAATTAAGATTGCATTTTTCGAAACTACTCTACTTTTGAAATTGTTAAAGTTTCCTGTTAAATAACTTAAAACTGTGTATGTTTTAACCATCATTATTACACCATGATTAGGCCTACATAACAAAATTAATGTATACAAACATCAGCTAAACAATCGTAGCACCACTTACGTAAGATTATATCGTATAGAATTATAATTTGAATACGCATACTGTTATACGTGGGTGTTGGGCTATGTAACTTGCATTCATTATTTCAGCAAACATCTATTAATCAATCTCGCATTGCAATTGCATTGTGTTGAGAGTTGAGACATACGTATTGGCATTATGCAGAGTTAATATACATAATGTTTTATTCGTAGTGGTCCGTGGATGAGTTCAAATTCCTAAAAAATAATGTAGCGGTTAACAAATATAAAGTTATTTTTATTTCACATCGGCCTACTTCACGCCAATTACCCATCGTGATAAACTCAAAGATAGGCAATGTTTTATATCTATGCATGTATTCATTAGTACTGGGCTTAACCCCATGAAGTCTAGGCAGGAGACGTGAGGTTATCAACGAAATTTATTCACTAAACTGAAACATTCCCAGACTATCGTAAAGAATTACTAAAGATAAATAAATAAATAAATAAATAAATAGTGTAACAATCATTATTTCTTTTTCTACGTTAATGCAAATCATATCTTGTAATTAAAAAGGTAATTTGTTGGCACTTAAGGTTATCTAAAAACAGAGAGCTACATAGGATATAATATTTTTGTATGTATGAAACTGGTATACCTTCAAAGAAAACTATGTAAGAATGTTTCCCATTCATAGGTTTAAAAACAATTTTAATAATATTAGGCAACAGATCAAATTGTCGTAGACCAGGGCCCCTGGTCTACCACAATTTCCAGACATACGTAAAATAAAATGAATGGTAACATTTTCATAAACATAATTAATGTCAAAAGAAATGTTTGTGTGCATGAATGTGAATAGAGCCTATAAACAAACGTCACCGAGTTAGCTGGTAGCGTTGATACCGAAGGCTCTTCTCGCTCGAGTGCCATGGCCTGAGCCTTATGACCGCGGGATATCCTACAGTTCGCGCGTCATAACATCGCAATTAGACTCAATTTAGTGATATAGTCAAGAAAAAATACCGCATTGCTGGTGCAATGGTGCAAGGTTATAGTATTCTAAATCAAAGCATTGTATTGTTTTAAATAAAGACACTACAATGTTTATAATTAGGTTCAAATAACCCATCAAATTCAAACAACATAATTTATAATTATTTGTGCTATTTTTCAATGCACAATGCAAAGCAAGATTTATTATCGACGAGCATA
The DNA here is from genome assembly GCA_024449915.1 of Sweltsa coloradensis. NCBI lineage: Eukaryota > Metazoa > Arthropoda > Insecta > Plecoptera > Chloroperlidae > Sweltsa > Sweltsa coloradensis. Next base: position 141,265 of record JAMZAV010000236.1, on the reverse strand, counting down.
TGTTATATTGGCTCTTAAACATATTCCATACGTTACTGTTATAATTTAGCTTTGGTGATTTGGTTTAAACAATTATTTTCACAGAAATAAGGAAACACATTTAAAAAATCACAAAAAACTTTCACTACACAAAATTTTATAATGAATAATTCTAAGTATTAACCACCATTATAGCTATCCATGCATCCTCGATCATTATATTTCATTCCCACTGACAGGCACACGTTATTATAGTTGGATGTTATGAGATACAATGAGAACGAACAATGGTGCCATACAGCGTGGAATCCGTGAGTAATTGTTACGCACTTGACATTGGCTAAGTCAGCATCAAAACATGAAATGAGGATGTTGGATCGTTTAGAGGGGCTTATCACAAAACTTATTGCGATGCACAGGACCAGTAAAAAAAATTAAATTGTATGTGTAATGACAGTTGAACAATAAATCAGAGAACGCCATAGAAAATGCACACAATAGTATGAAACAAAAACAAATTTGAACAAACAGGCAACTTATTGTTTCTATAAGTTGTTCTTTAATTGCGTTTAAATAACTTTAGGTACCAGTAGTTATTTAAGTCAAAAGTTTATACTGTCAGCATTACACTTTAAGAATTAGACATGTGCCTAGCACAATGGCCATGTTATAAAATGCTCAATAGTTAAGTTGGAAATAAAACTTCAGTTGCTTTGAGGTCAGTACTCCAGTTTAAATATGCCAACTTTCAATAAAAATAATACTTTTATTAATCAGGTGTTTAACAACAAAATCACTGTAATTATTCTTTCAGCTATAATTTGTTATGTTAATGTGTGGTGAATTATGAGCAATAATATTATTAATATGTGGTTGACCATGGGCAATTTTATATTGGTACCGATCCTAGTTGAAGAGACATAAAACAGTGATAAAAACGATTTCAAAAACATGTATGCATAATATGGTGTCATTGTTACTAACATCCCCCCTCCCCCTCCCCCCGTGAAGAAACTCCGTTATCCCTAAGATTGGATGTCTAGGTTTAGTATGGTCAGTAAATAATTTATCAATCCTGGATGTAACAAATTATGTTTGGAAATAAATAACGAAATGTTGAATTGTCGGCCTATATCTGTGTAGTTAGCTCTTGTAATCATCAGGAAAGTTCTCTAGCTTGTATGTGAACGAAACGAATTATGTATAGTTGGACAAGAGCAGGCATACAACGGGTAGCGGTCAATAACTGTCACGTGTACACGTGCACTGCAGCGCTGCATGATCGTGTTTGTTTGCTCGTACAACGTGTAACTCCTAAAACAAATCCAGCGACTGTAGATTAGATGAACTCTCGCCTAACACACAAATGATTTAATTCTTCTGTAACCTAATATGCTTCACGCGAGTTTGCTTCGAGGCCATGTCAATTATAGCCGTGTTGAACTCCACACAAGCTGTAATAAACGAAACTAATCACCATGAAGTAATGAATAATTAACGTCATCGGATGCGGTTATTGACATAAAGAACGGACTATCCAAGGGGGGGAATTCTAAAAGCATTTATGTCCATAAAACAAAATTCTATGGGACAATGGTATGCTCTGGTAAGCATGTCTTACTATGTGCGTTTGGTGAGCTACTTGATTCCAATGCAAAATTATGTAGACGCCGATTATATAATTCAAAATGAAACTTACTAAACAAAACGTCAATATAAAAACTTATAACAACCTCGGTATTTTTGTTTTTAAAAATAAAATAAAATGTAATAACGTATAGGAGTCAAGTTTTTAAAATTGTGTTTTATGATTCAGGTTAACAAGTACTGTAACGTTAACAAAAACTTATGGTTTATTTGAGTGTTAATATATGTATTTGCGAACACCCTTATTTGTTAACAGTCAACACAGTACGTAGCCTACACTATAATTTCCTGCAACATGCAGGCTTCATGTAGTCTGATGCAAGTTGTGTTATTGTAGACTATCTTAAATCGAGGTCCTTTCTTATTTAAATAAATGATGTGACCTTAATACAATTAGTGATCCGTGTGGGAATGGACAGTAACATTAAAACACTAATTCTACATTACTTGTCTTGTTTGAAGAAAACAACTAGGCATTATAGTAGAGTAGGCCTCTATAGAATGTCTGACTGTAATGTTTATTGCTATTTTCTTCCTGTCTTGAGTGGGCCTGCGACTACTTCAGGACTATGCAGTGATAGTTTTGCCATGCAGTGCAGATACTGCACATGGGCAATTCAAATAACTGTACATGACTAAATACATCAAATAGAGTATTGACAAAATCAGTTTGCACGAAAGTGTTCTAATGATAATGGTCACCTCTGTTCCGACTGCGTCCACGGCGTTCCCGCCTGGGCCCAGTGATCCGGGGGTCAAACCGCCCTCAGCGTGGGGCTGAACCTGAACACGTGTCCGGGGCCGTCTTGGTGGTGGTAGAAGGCGGCCGGGTGCACGGCGGCAGGGGCCATGAGGTTCATCACGAGCGACGGGTGGACGTAGGGCGGGTGGTAGCAGGGCGCGGGGCCCGGGGGGTACAGGAACACGGGCGCGGCGGGGCTCCGAGAGGTCGGCTTGTCGGGAGAGATCAGGCTCTCGATCGTGAAGGATCGCTTGGGTCTCGGGGTGGGTGAGATCGAAGTCACCGTCGTCTGGAGGTGGATCGGTGACGTCCTCTGGATCGGCGGCGTCTTTGGCGTCGGTGGAGGATTCTCTTGCGGCGTCGCCGGCGCGAACATAAATCGGTTGATATTTGCCAACGCTGCAAGTTCGTTTTCTAATCTATCTTTATCGGTTTTCATTAGTTTGAAACGTTTCCGCCGTCGGAGGAGAGAACCGTTCTCGAACATGTCCAGTGCGGCCGGGTGTAGGGCCCAGTAGGCCCCCTTGCCGGGCCTGTCCGGCCGGCGCGGTATCTTGATGAAACAGTCGTTGAAGGAAAGGTTGTGTCGGAGACTGTTCTGCCAGCGCTGTGTATTGCGCCGGTAATACGGGAAGCGCTCGGTGATGAACCGGTAGATGTCACACAGGGGCAGCATCTTCTCTGGAGAGCTCCAGATGGCCATGGCGGTGAGAGAGATGTACGAGTAGGGCGGTTTCTGGTCGCCGTACGACTCGCGCGACGGACGTGGCATCGCTCACTGCACGTCTGGCCGGACTAGGACTAGGGGCATTATCGGATTATTATTATTACTACACTATTACAACTCCACGGCACAACAACGAAGACTGGCGGTAGTGTCAGCAGTGGTACTACTCGTGTAGCCGGAATGAGCGTAGGCTACTACGGTCGTGTACACACCTGCGTGGTTGCGTCTGATCGCAATCAGTTATTAGGCCTACATATTTCCATTGTCCCTACTAACGCTCTCAGTGTACATGAAATAAAACTCAATTATTATAACCTATTAGTTCTGTTGTGAGCTGGTTTAGGTGTTCATCACACGAACTGGATATTTAACGTACTGATTGGATTCACGTTTGTTTTTTAATTGTTAGAATTTGGCACTAGGATAATGTTTACTTTTATCTGCCTTGAGTGAGACGAATGTTTGTTCATCTACCTACCGTGAATAATGTTATTGGTTCGCTGCTCCCTCTAGTATCCGGACGTGAATACAGAACATTACATAGCTATCACATTTATTTGCACAGTTTGTACTAAACACAGGTGATGTATGATAACGGTGTTGACAAATGTATTCACACTACAAACCTTTTGCGTGTCACTAAAAAAATCAATAAATTACGTACACGGTACCAGATAATATACATAATTCTAAAATCTAATGTCACTCGCAGTTACAAAACGATTTCCTCAATAATTTAAGACGACGATTCCACACACTCACAAACACAAACACAAAATACGTTCGTTTGTCAAGAGAACTTCCCCACAACCTGCACCAACAGCGCTGCGGCTAGTACTGAGCTCCGCAACTCACCCACATGTCGCAGCCCCTTTTCGAATACTCGCGCGATTTCAAACCTGATTGGTCGCTGAAGAATTGCCTGTGTTTTAACTCCGACCAATCACAGGCCAGATCAAGCGGGTAACTTCAAACAAACATGCATTATTGGTCAGTAATGTGGCTGACGCCTTTCTCCACTATAATTTGTATTTATGTACGTCAAATGTTATTTTATCATAGTAATAAATTAACAGGGATGTTAAATTGACATAACCCCAGAGATGGCGAATGCCAGACTATGCTTACAATTCGCCGATAGTATTGTTGAGTACCTAGTTGTTTTATGGTCGTGTTGACGATATTAGACCCTCGTTGATTAAGATAAATATATTATTGTGTTATTCATTAGCATGTAGTGCATAACTTTCAATTACATCATAATTAAAATCGTTCATTATTATTTTGAAATATAACCATTGCTATGAGAACAAACCTAAAAAATAAAATTAATACACCTAAGTTTAAGCTTTTAAAGTAACCAGACGTACCGGTTTTACCGGTACAATACCGTTTTCAGAACACTTGTACCGGTGCTCCGAGAGACTTATTAAAATGACGTATTTGTACCGGTTTGCAATTTTGGAGGGGGAAGTATCCCGGTATTCTGTCAACTGTACCGTGTGGAAGGATAAAGTCTTACTAGAAAAAAACACTCCTCTACTAATAACATTGAAATAGTTCTTCCACTTCCAAGAAGATAATTTTTTCTCTAGGGGTGTGCGAGTCTTGTTCAATGATTTTGGTGGAGGTGCCGGGTCGCGCGTGATTTTGAAAACGTAAAAGTCGTTATCTATTCTTGGCGTTACCTTACCAACCATGAATATCCATAATACTAACCGCAGTCTTTTGATACAAATTAGTGTTCTTTTTGGAAGTTCTGTACTTTTTGTGGCACAAATAATTAAGCGAGCGAAGCGAGCGTTTCCATTTGACTCTGCCGGAAAAAATTGTCACTCGTTTTGTTTTTGTTTTTTTGTTTTTTTGTATGTTTCGCCATAACGTTCGAACGGAGGCTCGGATCGAGTTAAAATTTGGACCATCCGCAAGCTTTGATGTGGATTGAATGCCATTAGTTTTGTGGCAAAATCGTTCAAAAAGTTACAAAATTACATTAAAGTTAATCGAACGTTTTTTTTTTTTTAACTAAACGGCGACAAAATCTGAGGTGGCCAAATCATTTAGAATGTCCGTCCGGTCACGAATATGTTAATTTCATTTTGATCCGATAAGTAGTGTGGATGGAAATTACATTTTAACAAAAGTAACGTTACCCATGGCAACGCAAAGTCGCACGAGGTGCACTATGCACTGCCACCTAGAAGTAATCAAACTACTATCGAGGAAGCAGTGTATTATTTGTAACCAAAGAGTTAAAATAGTTTTCCCAAGGAAATGATGTCAAGGTCCTCTAGATGGCGGTGGATTTTATCCACAAAGTAAAGGTTTACCCACGGGTTCACCCAAATACCTTGGCAATAATAAATAATATTGGAAACATGGCCCCGTGGACAGCAAACGTCGCAAATTTTAAAATTTTAAAAATTTGCAATGTGGGTCTAGCTATAGCACGTGCTCGCTTATCAATCAACGCGTCCAACTGAGCGTTTCCTAGTAAAAAATATGTCACTTTAATGTTTGTATCGACATTTTTATGTAATACCACTTACTATTGAAATATATATGTCATCCCTAACTAATAACATTTGTGCTTGACCATTAAAAATGATCTAGAGAGAGATTAAATTTTTAAATCAATTATATGTTATACTCTTTCACTTTTAGAGCCATCATATAGACATATCAATAAATAAAATTAATATTGAACATAATTGTAAAAAATAAATATAGTTATAGAGTAATAGTGAAATTTAAAAAAACGACGAAGTACTCGGACTCGAATTGGACTCGATCCCCGAGTTATTACTCGAATTATTTTAAGTAGGCCTACTCGGACTCGGCTCGAATTAAAAAATCAGGACTTGCACACCCCTAATTTGCTCAGTCATTATTTGCATTGATTTTGTTTATGGTTAATCAAAAATCAAAATTCATTAATCATGCAACTGAACTACGTTTTTGAGTATAGTTACATACCTACACTAATAATTTCGTTGTGAATACAAAATGTACTAAAAGTTACACCATGCATATTATTCAAATTCAATGTATTTTCAATTATCTTTATTATCATTGATTCAGACTTCATTAGTATGATGCCCTCATCAATACATGTCACGCATTATTTTCTGCAGAGGTATTTTATGTAGTACTATTATTTTAAACCAATAGATAAAGATTTAATGACTGCAAAAATGTACACATTAAAACAATTTTTATTTCATATTCTCATGTCAGAAAACTGTTTTCTGGGCATTTGACGCAAATATATCTCGAAAAAAAAGCGCTTCCAACTTCTGACCCAGCCGCTGGAAGCGCTTTTTTAACCTCAGACTTCGAAATGGTCCATGGAGTACAAAGTACATTTACTTACACTTTAGTTGTCCCGGTTTGTAACTTTCAAAATATGGTCACCTTACGGATAAGTTATTATAAAAGTATCACTTTCACGAAACTTTGTTTATTTAATAGGGATGAAGATAAGCAAGCAAATGAGAAGGTTATGTAAGAATAGGTACCATGTACCGTCCTTTGAGGAAGAATTTCGCTGTTTATAAACAATCCTGATAAATTCAAAATAGGCTTAATCTCATTATATATTTCAAAACCATTGAGAATACAACAAAATCAAATCAGAAGAAAGCCAGACGGAGTTAACTTTTACCGTGCAATACATGATACCAAAAAAACAAATACAAATTGTTGTGCAAATTTTATAAATAATCTTTAATCGCATAATTAGTATGAATGTAGTCATGGTTCAAAATCCAAAAGGGTGGAAAAGTACCAATAGAGTGAGATTTAAAAAATCCTAGTAATTTCAAAATAGCTTAGTTTCGTGCTTTATTTCGAAATCATGCAAATATTTACCCCAAAACTCAAAAGAAAGTATTCTTTGTATAGCAAAATTAATAGTTTATTTCAAATTAGTGGTTATATTTACACGTACAATCCGAATTTTTTTAAAGTGCGTAATTATTGTCCAGCATTTTTTTTTTATTGAAATTAGGGTATCAGTCAAAAATTACAATTTTATTTTCTACGATAAACAAATAAAATGCTACCTGAATCCAATAATGTCCTCCTGAGGTAGCGGCAGCGCCCTAGAAGTGATGGGGGTGACCATGAACCATCCATCCGAACGTGGATTGCTTATGCTTTCCACGTTGTATTCCTCTATAGAGCAAATTAGCCATACTACAAATTGAGGAGACTAGGCTTATTATTGTTGATGGAGTTTTAATAAGCTGGGTAGATGAACAATTATTTTTACTGTTATATTAAATATCTTAGTGATATGTAGGCTTGACATTACGGACATACCGTCAGCTTTAAACAATTTTAATTAATTTCCTTACTAATTATCCATCATCCAACAAAATAAAAAAAAAATTATATATATATATATATAACAAATTTGATTTAGCCATAAAAAAAGATCATTAACATTTATATTCACCTATAGTGGGTAATGCATCCACAAAGCTAAATCCAAATCTAAATAAACAATAATACACAACGATTACCCTTTAATTAACCACACAAAATTGTAGTGGAAAAAGATTAATACAAATAGGTCTGTACACACAACAAAAACAAAATCAATAAAAAATAAACACTATAAATCACTGCATTTTTACTTTTGTACTTAAATGCAATCCATTCATACAATGCTATATTTTTCGTACATACATAAGTATAAGGTGGCAACTTAGTATATTTATTTAATTCCCTGATGGATAATATCGCAATGTTGCTGTTCCATATTTATTTTCAAAATAGGGCACTATATGTGAGTTTCTTTGGACGGCGCAGTGATAGTTACATTGAAAATAATAATAACATTATAGTTTGTTACGTTTTGTTGTGTTTTGTTTGTTGTTGTTGTGAAGAAATAAGCGTTCAACAATAATTGAAAATTAAATATATTTGTGATGTTGACAAGAGTGCACAAAGTTGATACAATTTTAATGCTGAACAATAGAAATATTATCTAGATCAGGTTTAATAATTTAAAAAGATTCAGTTTTGCATGAAGCATTGATGACAATTCGAAGCACGGCTCCCTGAAAGACAACAGAACACAACAAAAGAGATTCTATACATGATATTCCCTGTAATCTTTCCATAATACACTTATTAAATAGAACAATAATTATTAAATGAATTCATTTCCGTACACAGCCTTGATCTCTTAATATTTCTATCCTCCACAAGCTGCTTCGAATGCGGCTATATTCATGAAATATAAAGTTAATGATTGAAAATAGAAGGTTACCATTTTGATTACTTCATAACTGGTTTTTAATTTATTTAAAAAAAAACATTTTTACTTCCTCTAAAAACTTGCAAATCATAAGTATACACGAAGAATGTAAGTGACACCAATTATCATAATCAATTAACACAAAAATAAAATAAATAGATATAATTATGACATAATATAGACACATTATAAACACATGTGACAAAATATGCAATGACCTAATATTCAATAATAACTTCAATAATTTGTTTACTTATATATTGATTTCACATTTTTTATGGTAATTGGATGAGCGAAGCGAAGATTTAAATTTCACTTACCCCGAGAAAAATAAATCGGGTGTTTTTTTTTTTTACCTTTTTTAAAAACTGATTGATCACTCTTTACCGGACAAACATCATGCGATCTCGATGAAAATTGTAAGGGACCTTCGAAATCTCTGAACTTAGATTTGCCATGTTTGTGGGTACAATAGAAGAAATATTTATCACGTAATATCGTACTTTTCCGATTTTTAATGAGATATTTTCGTGATATTTGGGCCAATTCTGACTAAACGGGTGGGTCTACAACGTTCATATTTAATATGGACACTAAGATAAGATATAGTACCTTTTGAAAGGAAAAGTTGAAAAAGTTGGCCAGAATTCATAGAAATAAGGTTTTAATATATTTTTGTAATGTGTATAATTAACAAGTCACTATAGAAATTGACAACATAATCTACATTGCGTACAAAAAGCAAGTCTTTGCATAAGCCTCGAGATATTTTACATTCTATTGTTAATTGGTGTTACCATAGCAATTAATACTACTTTATTTAAATTAACCTAATTTAACAAAAAATTATTTTGCAATGGAACTTGAAAAAATAATGAGACCCCACGCATACAAAAAACTTAGTTATCATTGGACTGAAATAATCAACCAGATAAGCTCATCCATCAACGCGGCTGGAAAAAGCGTTCGCGAAGCGGCCTAGTAAGTTAATCCATAATATGATACATGGAAAATAAAATGTGTTACTGTTGAATACACAATTGGATTGACCTAGAAATAAACGCTGCACGTATTCGAATACAATTCACATCAGGGTATGCCAAACATATTTTATATCACATACTTTAACACACCTATAATACATAACATTTTAATAACATACTGTATAGCAAATATTATTCATTCAAACCATTATACCACATCCACAGGATAAAGTGAACCTATCATGAACCTCATGAACAGGCAATTATAAAACAAAAAACATAGACAAAGTTAAACATATAATATTGTTTAGTACTACAAATTCCAGACTGTTTTATGATAATGTTAGGCCTACTATCAATGGTATTCATATTCCATAAATGTACCTACCTTTAATCCTATACCATATGATATGATATATCAATTCATTTACGATATCTTCAAACCATGGAACGAAGCAAGCAAACTATACAGAGAACCGTGGTCCGTATCCAACGCGTAGCATTTGAAACTATTATTATTGTAAGGAAAAAATTAACCCACTCTTTTTATTATATAGCCATCCATGATCAGGGCACAAAAATTACACAACAATGATATTACATGGATTTAATTTAAAAAAATTATATCTTCACCTAATTACTTTAAGGCGGTAGCCTTATATTAAATCTGCCTTGGGCTCTTTTGTTTCAGGTGTAGACGTATTGTTAATAACAAGTGTGAAGATGACAAATCACACTGCCACAAGTGCAAGACCCGTGCTCGATCCCCAGTCTAGCCGGTCGTTTACTTCCTTCCTTTCTTTCTTTCTTTCTTTCTTTCCTTCACAATAGCGTTATAATCGCACACGTAAAATCCATCTCCGACATAATAATACCATATATGCATTTAAATACAATGTTGTTAAGCATAAGCCCGCATTGAGGATGGTTATTAAATGATAGCAATTGTCGTAAAAGTTTGCCCCGACTGGGGATCGAACCCAAAACCTCCCTCCGGCTTTATGTAGGCTACCGATGTTATAGCAGTGAGCTATTGGATAAATAGCCATGTACTGTGATTTTTGAGTGCCATGATGAGCATTGGTACGTGAAGCCGGAGGTTGTGGGTTCAATTCCCAGTCGTGGCAAACTTTTCCGACATATTATGTATATATAAGTCAAATTAATAATTAGTTTAATTACACACAACAAGATACAAAACTTTTATTTAATTTTATGGTGAATTTATTATAAACACGTATAGAAGGTATTTACATAAATGCTATTTATCGTGCATGATTGTGGCAAGGAGTTATGTCTGCTGTGGAGGAAAGTTTGACCTTGTAGTGATGGATGGATGCAACAGGTGGTGGCACGTACGTCGCAGGCGGTTCGAACCGCGAGGAATTTCTTGAGGGAACAATGAGTTCAGTTCATTACCTATCAGTTATGAGTAAAGGAAAGTCCGGCAAATAGGGTACGGGAAGGTAAGATTGTATGTGTACAGTGTGTGTGTCTTAATAATAACATTTCATATGCAAGGATTGATATCACTTTGGATACGAGTTCAACAAGATATAATAAATAAAATAAAATAAAGAGTTGTGATTCTGAAATGGTTCGTATAACGGGACGAATTTTGCACTTTGATCGGGTAGTTTTCTACAATATATACAATATGACTTTCAAGAATATGTTTTTCAGTGTTTCCATTCATTTGAAAGCAATCGTTAATTTTTTTATAATGTGACCCCATTAAAGTATTATGATTTTGCAAATATTTGTTCTGTCAATACTAAAAATACATTTTTTTTAAATGAGCAACATATTCGTCAATTTCACAATTTATTCTTATATTTCTAAAAGAATGTATCCAAAGCAACAGAGGTCGTTCTCAGAACCAGAAGCTATGTAAATAATCTATTTATTTTTCTGCAGCTGATATATAATTCTCAAGACAAATAAAAGAGACTAAATAATACAAAAGCCATATTTGAAAACCATTAATTTAATATATTATAGTAGCAGTAGTATTTTACAGTCTATAGAAGGAATTAACGAATAATTTTGACCTTTTTTATATAATCGTGTAATTTCCAGGGTCACCAAAAATATTCTGTATCAGCCAAGGATGATGGTACAGAAGGGCAATGTCAACGAAAAGCCAGCATGACAATCGAAAGTCGTAATCGGTTTTCATCGTGAGACTTCACACGCACAGAAGGATGGATTGATGGGTAGAAAAGTGATGCATAATTGAAAAGCCAGTGCTGTGCTGTGTTACGATTTACTTTATGTTTCAGCACTAAACTTATTACAACAGAATAGTTCGTTTATGATCAAATATAATTAAAATTAGATAATACTTATAACACTATACTTATAATCGTTACTTATAGCGACAAGTTGTGATAGTTGACCGCATGATCTCTTCTCCTGCACTATCACTGTTGGTAATTATTATCCCGAGGTACGGTACGCTGAATGTAGCCTAGGTTAAAGTATGTTTCAATTAAAACTTTTTAAATGTATGTCACATTCGTTATTAAGAATAATTAATTATACCTTCCGATTGTCAGTTTATACGTGTGCCTTGCAATTTAAAAGTGTATTTACCATAGCTGTTATTATAGTAAGTCGAATTGTATACAAGTATTTCGGTGAAATGAACCAAGTACGTATTATTTAGTTGTTAAACCCCTAATGATAGCAATAACCGTCACAATATCATCTCCGCAGCCATGCAACAATGGATCCGATGGCCGCTCAGCGTGAGAGCGAGTGATGCGGCTCCCCATGAAGAATGACACACAGGCTGAGGAGCGGCCCTCTTTAGACTCGATAGCGCTCCAATTTGTTGCCGCAGCGGGGGCTCGAACCCTGATTCTTCTCGTTACAGCTTACAAGGCGTTACAATTCCATTTCATCTCGGAGACGCGCAGATGCTTAATGAGGCATGACAATCAATATGTGTATTATAAATACAATGAGATATGTAATCATGAGTGGGACTGTAATTATCTTCTATTTAATTTCATTCCTAGATGTGAGCCAAGCCTACATAGTTAATTACTGATTGCTGTGGAGAACCGCTCTTGGCTATTTAACAGCCCACTATTGAAATTCTGATTTAATATTTGATTTCGATGGAGGTTATCAGACTATATTTACTCGGTATACTTATAGGTTGTGTTAAGCGTATAAATAATTTTATAACTCTTGTGTGGAGTATTCATTATTATATATTCTTATTACGTTTTCTAGTCAGGATGGATTAATAGTTTACAAATAACGACGGACTACATTTTTAGTTGACTGTTTATTGATACAATGACAATACAGTAAAGTGCGGGAGTCCTACTTTTTAGGTCCCACCAAACAACTTAGAAATCTTCTACCTAGTACCAACCTAACAACATGATACATGTAGTTGTTGTTGTTGTCAGTTTTCAAATACCTTTATATAACATCCCCTTTTCTAAACTGAAACATTACTATTCAACAACATAATGAGAAGTACAATTATTTGTTTTACAATTCTAAAGATAGGGTTACAAAGATAGAATTGCTTACTTAAATTACAAACTATTTATAAGTCATAAATCATAATCAAAAGTTGCTTAGCGCTGATAGTCTAACAGATAACGAGGCAGTTGTTTCTTTCGAGTTGGCCTAGTTATCGTTTGAGACAAAGGAGGTTCTAAAACTAAAGGATCAATCGGAATCACTGGTTCTGGAAGGTGATTTGGTTCTTGGAACAACTCTTCCGGAAGTGGCTGTGTTACTATGGGAGGAGGGTTTACAGACTGGTGCAAATCTCTTCGGTTCCTACGGAAATCTGCGTTGTTGGCCGTAGTAACGATGTACGACCTAGGCGATTCATGTATTCCCTTTACGATGGCTTTCTCCCATGTATCTCCACGTCTAATTCTGCAACTCTCTCCTATTTTTAGTTCTGGTAGAGGACGAGCCGATCTATCATAAAACTTCTTCTGACGAGATTGTTTTAGACGAAGGGCGTCCGTAACCTGTGTTTCTACTCTAGGTTCTAATAGAGACTTGGATATCGGCAACTTTGTGCGAAGATTTCTGCTCATTAGCAATTGTGCTGGAGATCTGTTTATGTCCTTAACTGGAGTTGATCTGTATTCTAAAAGAGCTGTATAGATATCTGTCCCTTCTGCATGTGCTTTACGGAGCATTGTTTTACCAATCTTAACTGCACTCTCTGCCATCCCATTAGATTGGGCATATGTTGGGCTTGATGTGATTATTTGGAAATCCCATTCTCTTGCAAATTGTTTGTATTCGTAGCTCATGAATGGCATATTGTCGGAAACTACGCACTCTGGGATACCATTATGTGAGAACACCATTTTCATATTTTGGATCACATCTTTAGCTGTTTGCCTTCGCACTTAATGATTTCTAACCATTTTGAATAGTAATCAATTATCGCCAGGTATGTCACTCCACTATACTCTAGGAAATCGGCAGCAATCTTCTGCCATGGCCGATCAGGAATTTTATGAGGAAGTAATGGCTCTTTTGAGTTGTTTCTCTGAAACTTCTCACAGATCCAGCACTTGGACACTGTGTCCTCGATTTGCTGGGTCATGCCAGGCCAATAAAGAATTCCTCGTGCTCTCGCCTTACATTTTTCCATGCCCTGATGGCCCTCATGAATTGAATTTAACATTTTCTCACGCATTGTTTGAGGTACAAGTAACTTATTTCCTACAAACACTAAACCTTCCGACACAGAGATCTGTTCCTGCAGTTTCCAATAAGGCTTTACACCTGGTTCAACCTCGGAAACTCGTCTTGGCCATCCTTCTGTGTGGTAGTGAATTATTTGCTGAAGGACTGTGTCAGCTAAAGTTGCTTTTTGAGTTTCCTCCCTCTTTGCAGGACTAATGGCTAAATGTTTTTCTACTGTATGTACAATGACGTTAAGTTCTGGATCATCCTCAACCGGGTCCATTAGATAGGCCCTTGATAGTGTATCAGCCACGAACAACTCTTTGCCAGGGACATACGACACATTTAAATCATATCTTAACAATTTAAGCAACATTCGCTGAAGCCTAAATGACACTAGATTTAGCTCCTTCTTCACGATAACGACAAGTGGTTTATGATCAGTATGTACATTTACGTTTCTACCGTACACGTATTGGTGAAATTTTTGTACACCGTAAACTATTCCAAGCATTTCCTTTTCAATTTGAGCATAATTTTTCTCTGCTGCAGTGAGACTGCGAGATGCATATGCAATTGGAAGAGAATCTTGCATCAAGCATGCACCTAACCCGTCTTTCGAGGCATCGGTTTGTAAAACTAGGGGTTTGGCTTGATCATAATATTGCAAAACAGGTGCATTGCACAGTTTCTCTTTTAAACTAGCCAATGCTTTCTCATGTTGAGGCTGCCATTGCCAATCAACATCATTTTTAACAATTCCTTAATGGGGCAGTGGTATGTGAAAGTTTGGGTACAAACTGAGCTACATACGTGACCATGCCTAGAAATCGGCGTAAATCTTCCTTACTTGTTGGGCGAGGCATCTCAACCATTGCTCGAATTCTGTCCTTGTCTGGTTTGAGTCCTTCCGATGTTACCAGATGTCCTACGTATTTGACAGAGTCCACTCGTAGTTGCATCTTCTCCTTGTTGAACTTCACTCCATACTGCTTGGCTCTCTCTAGCACTGCAAGAAGTATCTGATCATGTTCCTCTACAGTTGTGCCTGCAATTATTAAGTCATCAAACACAATCCACACTCCCTGAATATCACCAAATATTTTCATGACCTTCTTTTGGAATATTTCTGGTGCCGAGCTGACACCAAATGGAAGCCTTTCAAAGCGATATCTACCGAAAGGGGTCTGAAAAGTACAGTAGTCAGCACTAGCCTTTCTTAATTGTATATGCCAAAAACCGTCCTTCATGTCCAGTATTGTGAACACTTTTTTTCCGTTCATACGAATCGCGACATCTTCGGCAGTCGGAATTGCAAAATGTTCCCGCTTAATCGCCATATTTAAATCTCTAGGATCAAGACAGAGACGTAGACGTCCATCTTGTTTCTCCACTATAACGAGACTACTGACCCAGTCAGTAGGGTGATCTACTTTGGATACGACTCCTTGTTTTTCAAGAGTGTTTAAGGTTTCTTTCAGTTTGGGTTGGAGCTGAAATGGGACCTTTCGAGGGGCATGAATAACAGGATCTACCTTATCGTTTAAAACCATGTTATGCTCACCTGGGATTTTCCCTAATCCTTCAAACAACTCACTGTATTGAGCTACAATACCCTCTTTAGTCTGAATCCACTGTCCAAGGTTTCTAGCTACATTAACCTTGTCCACTTTTCTAATAAGGTTCAGTTTCTGACATCCTACTAGGCCTAGCAATGGTTGTGACTCTATGTCAGCAACAATAAAATCTAATTTCATAGGTTCATTGCTACCCTTGGTACAAGCTAACTCTACTACACCTCTAGGCTTGATTCTATGATTCCCGAAGGTGACCAATATTGTGTTGGTATCTCTTACCTTGTTTTTAGAAAATAGGCCTAGGCTGTCAAAATTTTACCTGGTAGGACATTCACCTGAGCACCTGTATCTAGCTTGAAAGTTACATTTTTATCACACAGTTTTAAATTAGTAAGCCACACATCCTTCTCAACTTGTGATACAGACTGTTCTTCTAGTAAGTGAACTACATACTCATTTTCTTCAAGTGTCACTTCTTTAACCTGTTTAGGGTTAGGTTTCTTGTTGAAACACATTGAACTATAATGATTATTTTTATGACACACATAACACTCTTTACCAAAAGCAGGACAAGCCCTTGCTAGATGTTTATTACCGCAACTGCGACAGTCAAAGCTTTGGTCCCAGTTTTAGTTGTGGTCGGTTCACTGTAGTATTTATCAGTTTTTGGTTCGCTAGTACTGGCTGATTTTTTCTTAGGGTTGCGATTGCGCTTTGTCTTCACAATGTTTATTTCACTTGGAACTAGGCCTACCTGTGGGTCTCGGAGCTGCTCGAGTTGTTGTTTTGATACCTCAGCCGCCCGGCAAATAGTGATGGCTTTGTCCAAGGATAGGGCACCGTCTCGGAGTAACTTTTCTTGTAGCGAGAAATCCCGGATCCCAAACACGATTCTAGCTCGGAGTAGGTTGTCCAACTGATCTCCGAAATCACACGTGCCTGATTTGGTACGGAGTTCCGTCAAGAAGCTATCAAACGGCTGTCCTTCTTTCTGTTTTACATTGAAGAAATTAAACTGTTCCATTATTATATTCACCTGCGGCAAGCAGTGTTCTTCGAATTTTCTTAGTACTACCTCGTACTTCTTCTTGTCTTCTGGGGTTTCAAAAACGAAGTTGTTAAAAATGGGTTGAGCGTCGGGTCCAATTAAGTTTATCAACATAGCTATTTTTCGAGGATCTGGCTTTGTATCCAAACCTGTGGCAGAGATGTAGGTCTCAAACTCTTGCCTCCAAGCCTTCCATTCTACACGTGGATTATCTTTAATTCTCAACACGGGCGGAACACGAAACCCTTCCATTATTATTCTTGTAATATATAATGGTAGGCCTAGGCTAGGCTATGCGCGGAATGAATATTCACTCGTTTTTATATTTTTTTCAACATGTGGTCGGCCCCGCCTAACCTCACTTTTTATAAAAACATTTTTATAATCGCGCTCTACGAGATAAACTTGTAAATAAACTTAAATCCCATTTTAAGACACCATATTATATATTCTTATTACGTTTTCTAGTCAGGATGGATTAATAGTTTACAAATAACGACGGACTACATTTTTAGTTGACTGTTTATTGATACAATGACAATACAGTAAAGTGCGGGAGTCCTACTTTTTAGGTCCCACCAAACAACTTAGAAATCTTCTACCTAGTACCAACCTAACAACATGATACATGTAGTTGTTGTTGTTGTCAGTTTTCAAATACCTTTATATATATATATATATTATATATATATATATATATATATATATATATATATATATATTTATATATTATTAACTATTCATCTCGATCAGGATTCATAGTTAAAAAGAAAATGTTAGAGTTTGCTGCTCATGACATGGCTAATCCAACCTTTGGGAAATTTTCAGAGAACCTTCGAAATTTTCTACTGAAACCTCCGATCGATTTTTAGTGTAATTTCACTTTTATGACATACATTTTAACATAGTATAAATTATAAAACAACAAAGAACGAGGAAAAGGAACAGTTAGTAACACGTTCGTATAAGTTATATAGGCTTGTACTGTAGTAGTTTTATTTTCTTTGTTTTTTAATATTATATGTATACGTATACTTAGTTTTAATTTCAAGATATAATTTTTATAACTTAGCAACTGCAATAATAAACTTAATTATTGAAAAGTATTGGAAAAGTGGCACAATATAGCCCAAAAACTCTCATTCATCAACGCGATTTTTAATAGCTTTGCGAAGCGGATGGTTAAGAAACATGAAACAGCGATACCTCATCAGAAACATAAATTCCGCATCTTTATACACAATATAAGGGCATTTCTGGGTTGACGTTATACATTGAAGATTTTGTTGTTGGCTTCTGTAACAGAATCCCTCTTGAGCCGATTAGTAATAATACGAGAGCCACAAAATTATTAGAAAAGAAAAATGTATACGTTTCGGTACTACACAGACACGAACACTGATTAATCTCTTGGTTTCTTCACCTGCAATCAAGGTGGCATAAACCTTTGCTGTAATCAAAGACAGGTGTCCCTTGGTTTCTACACCTGCAACCTAGGTGGCATAAACCTTTGCTGTAATCAAGACAGGTGTCCCTTGGTTTCTACACCTGCAACCTAGGTGGCATAAACCTTTGCTGTAATCAAGACAGGTGTCTCTTGGTTTCTACACCTGCAACCTAGGTGGCATAAACCTTTGCTGTAATCAAGACAGGTGTCTCTTGGTTTCTACACCTGCAACCTAGGTGGCATAAACCTTGCTGTAATCAAGACAGGTGTCCCTTGGTTTCTACACCTGCAACCTAGGTGGCATACACCTTTGTTGTAATCAAGACAGGTGTCACTTGGTTTCTACACCTGCAACCTAGGTGGCATAAACCTTTGCTGTAATAATAATAATGCAATGTAACCTTTGTTGTAATCAAGACGAGTATCTCTTGGTTTGGTTGGTTTTACACTTGCATCCTAGGTGGCATATCGTTGTTCTTGTTCAATTCACCACGCACGTACACAGCACACGTGTCGGATTATGAGCAATCATCTTTGCACTACCATAAGCTGAGAGTGCGATGAGAAGTTCCCACGCCAGCCAGCATCGCTCCTGGTTCTGGCTTCTACAGTCCAACATGGATGCCGCGTCACGTAGTTCCTTCTCTGTTAGCCCCGTAATGATGGGTCTGGATCATAGCCAGACTTGATACGCTTGCCAGGAAGTGTCCCAGTATTGGCTTATTTTTTTTTATATAATCCGTCTACACCCAACCGGGACACCCCTGAACCCAAACTAATATCATTACCACCAATACCATTAATCAGAAGACAAAAATAGGCTAAAATTGGAATACTGAGCAGTGTGTACTGAAAAAGTTTGTTATTTTTTCTAGTTGAAAGGATTTTTAGAAGGGATCCAATCTCAAATTGTGTATGAAAACACAAAGCACTTAAAATCCCGGAATGCCCAGGAATAAGCCAACACAATATAGATTTTCAAGTGATTAAATATTCATTATTATTAAATGCATAATAGATAAAGTGATGTACTCGGTTTCTCTGATATAATTGCTAAACGTATATTATCATTGAACCGACGTTTCGATATGATTTCACTTATACTCAATCCCCCACTATTATATGTATTATATTCTTATAGTAGATTAATTAGGAACATGTAAAAATTTTAAAACATTTTAAAATAGCAAACAATCTAATTACAGGAACAAAACTAAAATATCAAATTTTTATTCATTTTTGTTTACAATTTGGAATGCATCATAATATTTTTCTTACAGGTCAATGGACCATTTTTATAAATTAAAAAATTCACGATAAACGTGAATACAAAGAAAAATGTTGGACACCAGTTGTATGCTCCATAACCTTAATTGTGTTATATATCAATCACCAAACCCGCTATTGGTATCCTTATTATTGCATTGGTCGTAATCCAACAACTGGATACACATTGTTGGCATGTCTCCGGAGACAACGGAAATCAGTCTTGAACAAATAATGTTGATGCTTATAACATTTAAACATACGAAATTTGAATGTGGTTATGGCATGGCATTCTGCAAGTCCGTATTTTACACACAAAAAAAAGTGAAGTGAAGTGAGTGTTGATTACTATTATGTATATAAACAATAATATGTTCCTTTGTGGGTTAGGCATTAGGTTGTTTTATGTTAGATTTCAATCATATTCATATATTATCATATTTCGAACTTCGATCATACTTTCCTCTCTTATTTGCTATTGCGTCGGCCTAATCTGCAAGTAAGGGTTACTCATCTCATCCCTGTGATTGGAAGGACATGAGGGCGGTGACTAGCACCAACAAATTGATTGATTAATATAAGTGCCGCGTGTGTAATCGAGACTGTCTGTTCTTCATTATGAATGAGTACATGACATAGCGCAGCGAAGTTTCCTTGCTGCAGCGAGAGCTTGGGCAAAACTTATATACCCACTTATGCAGCTGGTCACTTTACCGGGAGCCATGAGTATGCGACTAAAGTAATTACTAATTAGGTGTTTCTTTTAACTCGCTTACCAAAGTCACTCCGAGTGTCTATAGCACGGCTGGACGAAGATCAGGGGACCCTCGTAGAAAATTCGCCTAATACGCAAGAAACCAAATACATTCATTTGGTATAAGTTTAAGGAAAAAATTATGTATTTCCGGATCAAAATAGCTAACAAACTAATATCATCCAAATTTAACAGATACCCAGTCGGGGCAAACTTTTACGACAATTGCTATCATTCAAGAACTATGTCCTCAAAGCGGGCTTATGGTTAAAACCCTTGTATTAATATTAAATATGTTATGCTCTGTGGCATAGAAATATAATATTTGTTAATTAAACATATTTATAAATTCCGAGATGATCTAGTATTGTTTTGATTAAGAGAAATTAAAAAAAAAATACAAAAATAGTCAATCATAGTTGGTCAAATTAATACCAGCGCGGCAATTATAAAGCAGTGGCATAATATTGTAATGAAATAATAGTGTTGTGTTAGGTTTTGGCCAGTCCTATAGATGCTGACACGTACTAATGGTGCACCCTGTCGGCGATCCGAGGAAGATGAAAGGGACTGGGCGTGTTCGAAACCTAGGCGAGGTAAAACTAATTTGGCTCACCGGTCCTTTAGCGTTTTGTCGGTCAAGTATTAAGTGCCAGAGGCTAAACTAAGATTAACTCCGACATCTACGTGTTGTTGCATGCATCTTAACACGCCCACTGATGTACATCCATTAGTTGGCTCATTTCTCACCGGCTGAGCTGCTGTCAGAACACGAACCGAACAAATAACCACACTTTCAACCGGACTACAAAGCAAATTAAACGCAACACTAATTTTTATGGTTGATTTGATTAAACAATTCTTTTGTTGTTGATTAATAGGCCCTTAGTGAGCCTTTAGGCAATCTAATCATGCTTGCGACAAGAACAATGTGGGCCTATTTAGCTATAATTAGGTGTGGATAAATAATAACAAATTAATAATGGTACTAAGTTTGACTGATAATAAAATACTTTCGGGTTAACCTATACACGCGTAACAATCTAAAAAACATATTTTGCAGAATTAAATAGAATACCAAAACAATTCAAATAAATACATGTGAATTATTATTCTCCATCGATTACAAGAAAACCGTGTAACGAAACCACATCGCATATTATTTACATTAATTTTGTGTACACTCAAAATTGCTGCAGGTTGAAAGATTTACGGAGGTTCTTTTAAACGACCGGCACAGAGATCCGACCCAGATTTCCCGGGGTTCAAGGTACTGATGCTCTAATTGCTAATTGTGCTAGGTCAAGTTGGACAAACCCTTACTAAATCGTTGTGTGCTTAGGTGAACAAAACACTGCCTTGTCGCCTCGTAATTTTACTGATATAGCAGAGTAGATAAAGCATTTTCCCCTATCTTATTTTATCGACTCTGCTTATAGAAATCACAAAACTTTGTTTATAATTTTGGTTCGAATAGTTTACGTAAAATTAACAAGGACCAGTCATGAATATTAAATAATGGTGTTTCAAAATAAGCTTATAATAAAAATGTTATCAATAATATATTGACAAGGAAATAAATCTGTGTTCCGGTGCTTTCCGACACAAATTAACCCCTAATTACAATTTGCAATTTGCAGATAGATTGTGACATAAAATTAGATACAAATACAAATCATTGGACTTTTCACTGTTATTTACATAATGTATTTTTATTTAAAAGGTGATATTTCGACTTCTTTACAGCTAAGATCTTTATCAAACAAATTAACAATTAAAAAACCACAACAGACAAAGACAAAAACATTTCCCAAAAAATTATAAATATGGCTGTGTATTAGTACCAAATTATTAACAAAAAGTTTTTTATGAATAAAAATAAAAATACCAAAAACAGAAAAACAGAACATTAAATTGACATGTTGGACAGTTGGTGTATGAAATAAAACTATTGATCTAGTGATGAAATTGATGGACAGAAATTCTTCCAAATGGCTGGATAATTAACTTAACTTTAATTTTTTGTTAATGGTACTAATACACAGCCACATATTTTATATTTTGGGGGAAATATTTTTGTCTTGTCAGTTGTGGTTTTTTAATTGTTAATTTGTTTGATAAATACTTCTGTAAAGAAGTCGAAATATCATCTTTTAAATAAAAATATATTATGTAAATAACAGTGAAAAGTCCAATGATTTGTTTTTGTAACGTTACTACCTGTTATATAGTTGCATGTTTTATAATAAAACTAGAGTTTTTACATTGGGGACATTTTAGGAGAAATAGAAATTAAGCACTTTTAAAGGCAATTTTTACTATTCAATTTTCAGCCAATCTTATATGGATCGCAGCTCCCATATAAGCATCACATTTCTGTCACGCAGTCCGCGTGCGTTTGTACGTGTTAAAAAATGATAAAAACCGAACACGACGTCCGATTGACATGCGGTTTGGTTTTACCATTGCCCTTCATCAAATGATAAATACTGTTTTTGTGACCCTGGGTGTAAGGGCAGAGAGGCGTGACCCCCCCCCCCCCCCACACACACACACAGAAAATAAAAAAAAATCATGAACGGCATCCACAACATTACTGTACGCGCGAACAGACAGTGAACATTTTTCTATTTACCCTGCACCGCCACCAAAATTAACAACCCACGGCAGAATTTATATTTTATTTTGGCATTCTTCTTCGACGATCTGTTCGCTTCGCTCCTTCTTTGGGTAGGCCTAATCCCGTAAGTACAATATCATAATATCAGTTCAGCTGTTATGTTTAGTTATTAAATTCTGTTTGTATGTATCAATTATATATTTTTTAATGATGTCAGGATAAGGACTTTTTTCTGCAAAAGTTACACAGAAAAACGGTTTCTGTCATAATATATCCCTACGGGTTTCAATTTAAATACAGGTGTATTATTATATTTAGTTTTCAAGCTCTTCAAACTTTTAAATTGAAAACTTAATATAATAATACACCTGTTTTTAAATTGAAAACGGAATGGTTTCTATCAATCTTCCAATTTATTACATATTTTGACAGTAACATATTTTTTCCACACCTTGCACCTATTCGTATCATAATCATCCATGATGCCGCATTTGGGCTATGCCAAGTTTCCAACATTCTATACATCAAACTGTAAGTAAACTTTCATTACACCTTCGAATTCAAGTCAAAACAACATGGATGTGAAAATGGAATTTATAGCCCTTTCTTTACTGAAACAGATACGAGTGGCTATGATTTTGTATCAACTCATTTCAATATCGATTAAACTGGAAACTTGTGATGTAGGGTAAACTGATCGTGCATGCATAGGTAGCTTTTAAAATAATTAACATTTAGCATGACACGTTATAGGGATATGTTTATATTTTATCGCTTATCCATAAAAACAAAACATTTGTAGCCAATATGAACAACACCTGTGCTCAATACATAGTGGTATGTGCATTCAATTTTAGTAAAATAAATGTTTGCTGCATGCTTTGTACTTTTCACGTAATAATAGTGTTTCGTAACAGTTTTTCTATGGTTATACTGTTATTTTGTTACTTTTCCAATGAATATTTCTTTCGTTAACAAATCACTCTGACTTCATGAGCAATAACATGATAGGTAACTCCTAGTAAAGCTTGTTTTCGGATGTTACATACATATAATCGTACACGCACGCATGTACACAATGCACTCGAAGTTGAAATGAGGAATGGCCAATGTGAAATTCATGTTTTTGTTGAAATCGTGATGTTTTTGTCTTCCAAACAACCTCGTGTTGAGTTTTACCCAAACACCTCAATTACTTAGCAAGTCGGTCATATTGTTAATAGCAATGTCCGTGTCAAGTTATCAAGGGCTATGGTGAAACTGAAATGCATTGATAAATAAAACCTTTGTCATCGCCATCGTGGAAACCCATCTGAAACCACAATCGCGACCGTATATCTGTGACATTCGTGTGCGATCGCACATCGCACGCGGGAGTACAGCACGAATGAAGTTGTCATGATTTGAGTAAATGTTTCTTCTTTCTACGTCATTGAAAACAATCTCATGTCTAGCTTACAGTACTGAATTTCTCCTACACATCACTATAATAATCAGTATAACATTATAGTGTTGTTTGCAAGACATAATATATGATATATAGTTCGTGACGAAATGTGCCAATGAATATACTATAAATTTACTAAACTGAGTTTATTGTTGTGTCTACATCTATGTAATTAGATTTATTTAGTTGTCCTCCTTTGTAAATCAGTTTTGTAACTGAATAAGATAGATATTAAATAAATTAATAAACATAAATAAATTTACACATAATTTTTTAAATATGACTATTTCCATGGAGCCAGCGGGACAGAATCTCTTCATTAGGTGCAGACCTTGTATTCTATTTTCAAGCTTCCGAATAACTTTCAGTCTGTCCGTCCATCCGTCTGTGTGAGTCACGCATCACGATAAAAACCAGATATGACCTAAGATTTACATTCAATTTGTTTAAAGGCATTGCCCTACAACTAGGGTGATACTAAATAGTTTTGGTGACCCTTATGGGGTCAGGGGGCTAGGCAAACTTGACATTATGTAATGCCCGAGCTAGGGCTCTGTGTTCTCCAAAGGGTGGTCGGGACTTATATCTGGAGGTGCTAAACCACAACAGGGGGCATTACAATTAAATACTCGGCCCCTCTACCAAAAGCGACATTTGATTAATGGAACAGAAATAATTTTTACTTATATATCCATCTTTATACTCGGCACCTGCACTGTGTGATTTAAATACTGCTAATGCACGTATTAGTTTATTATCTTTCCAGTGTTCAAATATGTAATTGTTGGAGGGCGAGTTGAAAATATGTACTGTTCCAGCATTCAAATCTTGTTGTTGGTGGAGGTGCCGAGCTCGAGTGAATACATAGAAATGTTGGTTAAGGCTGGTCTTTCCCAGGGTCACCAAGGACATAATGTCATCCTTGTGGAAGGTTAATTGGATGAGCGTAGCGAGCGAAGCGAAGATTCCATTTCACTACACTGGAGAAAAAAATCCGGAATGTTTTGTTTTTCTTTTTTTCTTTTTTTTGTATTTTTGTGTGTCTGTTAACACGATTCCGGCTAAACCGATACTCCGATTGCGATGAAATTTTATGGAGGCTTTCGAAATCTCTGAACTGAGAACTGCCACGGTTTTGAGCGCAATCGAGAAATTTTTTCTCATAAAAAACGCAATTTTAAGATTTTTTTATCGATTTTTAAAAAATTTCTTCGACTTATAACACCTACATGCTTCATTCGATTGTAATGATTTTTTCACTGAACCTTAATTTTATGAATTAAGATGTTCGTGTGAAATTTGAGCGTAATCGAAAAATTATTTCTCATGAAAATCGAAATTTTACGGGTTTTTTCTTTTTTAAAACAATTATAACACCTACATGCTTTATCCTATTGTAATGATTTTTTTACAGAACCTTAATTTTATGAATTAATATATTCGTGTTAAATTTGAGCGCAATCAAATAATTATTTCTTATATGAAAATTTCAATTTTACGACTTTTTTTCTTTTTTTAAAATTACGACTAATTAAAAAAATTAAGTTACTTTTTTAATTTAATTTAATTTAATTTTTAAAAAAATCTTCGACTAAGTAATGATTTTTTCACAGAACAACAGAAAATCCGCGTAACACATGGCAGCTCAATGCACCAATTACGCTCATCCAACAACGCGGCGGGACTTAAGCGTTTTCCTAGTGTAAAACATGACACACGCACGCACACACATACACGGAAGGACGGACGGACAGAAAGGTTATGCATATAAGGGAGCTATACGCTTCTTAATAATGTATGTGATATGTTTCTCTTCTTATCTATAACTTAATTCATTTGCAACAACATATTATTTGTATTTTTTGACAATACACTTTGTTTTTGTCAAAATGTATACATTATTAAAAATTGTTTATCAGCATGAAAGAACTGAAGGCGATTGGTTTTATTTCTCGATAAAGGCGATGATATTATTACTATTAGGAAATACAGCATACACCTCCAAACAATCTACCTTGGCAGACTTGTGTGTTGTGTCCCTTTCTATAAAATCATTTATTTGCGATTATGACTATTACATGCATAATTACAAGGATTTAACTTATATTAAATGCAATTGATTGAACGTAAACTTATCCCATTTGAAGTATTTATTATTAGAGATAAAATTTGTTTCGTTCAAAGTGAATAAATAAACAAAATACTGTTAATTTGTACCGAATTTTCAAAGATATTAAATTAATGCTGGCGTGTTAGCTGAACTTTATCGAGTTCATGATAAGCGCGGGGGAGTATTTCAGTAAGACTATTGGGGCACGCACACGTATATGTTTCCGAGATTAACGACATAACAGAAGTAACTAGACCAACATATATTTAGTCAATATTAAAGGTATTTGAGAAGTTTGTGCCTACTTCGTGACTACTAAAACGCAAATCAATATATTTCATAAACACAGCACGGGCTTATACCCGAGAGAGATCGACTACTTCCAATATTGCTGTGTTTACTAATGGGGTTGCCGAATATACAATTTGTTAAGTTGGAAGAAGGATATGGAGAAGGAGAAGGAGAAGGAGAAGGAGAAGGAGAAGGAGAAGGAGAAGGAGAAGGAGAAGGAGAAGGAGAAGGAGAAGGACTTTACTTAACTATAGTTCATTGTTGTGTCTGCACTTTTAGATTTATTTAGTTGTCCTCCAGTTTTCTCCTTCTCCTTCTCCTTCTCCTTCTCCTTCTCCTTCTCCTTCTCCTTCTCCTTATAAACAAATTTTTTTTTTTAAATCAAAATTATTTATTAAATTAAATAAATTAAGGAGTCTTGAATTGAAGTCCACGTAATGAAATCAATCTTGAGTTTGTCACGCATGGTTTGTATTGTATCGCTTTACATAGTTTTGCAACTTAAGAGAGGATATTATTGATAGTTACGGGACGGGCAAATTGGTATAGTCGGTATAAAACCTTATCCGTGGATTCTAGCAAACTTTTTCAAATTTTTCTTTCGGAAAGCAATACATCACCATTACCTTAATGTCCCATGTAAAATATGAACGTTGTAGCCCCACCCGTCTGGTCAGAATCGGCCCTAATGTCACGAAAATATCGCACTAAAAATCGAAAAAAATCGTAAAAGTACGATATTCATGAGAAATATTTTGTCGACTGTACCCAAAACGTGGCAGGTCTAAGTCTAATCTAAGATCTCAAAGGTCTCCAAAAAATTTCATCGCAATTGGAATATCGGTTTAGCCGGAATCGTGTTAACAAACACTCAAAATTACAAACAGAAAAAACAAGAAAAACGAAAAAAAATCGTAAAATTGCGATTTTTTAAGAGAAATAATTTTTCGATTGCGCTAAAAAATGTGGTAGTTCTAAGTTCCGAGATTTCAAAGGTCTCATGAAAATTTCATCGCAATTGACGTATCGGTTTAGCCGGAATCGTGTTAACAAACACACAAAAATACAAACAAAAACAAAAAAGAAAAACGAAAAAAATCGTAAAATTGCGATTTTTTTTTAAGAGAAATAATTTTTTGATCGATTTTTCGTACGGTGCATTTCTAAGTTCAGAGATTTCAAAGGTCTCCATAAAATTTCATCGCAATCGGAGTATCGGTTTAGCCGGAATCGTGTTCACAGACACACAAAAATACAAAAAAGAAAGAAAGAAAGAAAGAAAGAAAGAAAGAAAAAAAAACATTCCGGATTTTTTTCTCCAGTGTAGTGAAATGGAATCTTCGCTTCGCTCGCTACGCTCATCCAATAATACACTGGCGATAACTTTCCAAAATATTTCTTAAGGACGCATTTTTTCATAGAACGGTAGGCATAAATATACTGAATTGTTCAAAATTAGAATTGTTTAATTAATGTTTTTTTATAGTTTCAATTTTTTTTTAAATAAAATTAACTTGGTTACAAAGTTATAAGTAACTGAAAACATAATATTGGACTTATTATATCGACTTCAAATTATCGACAATTAATAAGTCGTTCCAAAAAGTTCACTTCAGAAATTTATAGGTTTTCACGGCTAACATAATAACTGAAAAAAAATAACTGATCATCTGTTTTTGTTTAATGGCCAACGTTTCGGCTCCCATTCTAGAGCCATCTTCAGAGTCTATCCTCCACTTTTCTCTTAACGAGGTCGACGACCAACGTTTCGGCTCCCATTCTGGAGCCATCCTCAAAGTCTTTCCTCTACTTTTCTCTCATAACGAGGTCGACGACCAACGTTTCGGCTCCCATTCTGGAGCCATCCTCAAAGTCTTTCCTCTACTTTTCTCTCATAACGAGGTCGACGACCAACGTTTCGGCTCCCATTCTGAAGCCATCCTCAAAGTCTTTCCTCTACTTTTCTGTCATAACTAGGTTGACGACCAACGTTTCGGGTCCCATTCTGAAGCCGTCTTCAAAGTTGTTATTTTTCTTTTCTCTTATTACGAGGTCGACTAACATTTTGGCTCCCATCCTTAGCTATCCTCTACTATCTACAGGGTATTCCCTATACTTTTAATTTTTAATTTTTCGGTCAAGACCGATGGTTCCAGAACAGGAGACGAAACGTTGGTCATTGAACAAAAACAGAAGACTCTTTTTTCCCTGAAGTTCTTCACGAATTTTCGATATGATCACTTTTTAACGCGATAATGTTATATGTACAATGTAACGTGATACAATTTTTGCACATATCGAATACGAACAATGATTGGATTCAACACCCAAAGAGGGTCTCCACTCTTAACCCTGCAAAACTGACTACAGTGAGCACATTTTACTTGTAACATAATTTTACTACTTAATAGATTTATTTTATACATGATTAGTTCAATCAAGAAGTCAATATTAAATATTGTCTGTTTCAATCCATGGTCACGGTTTACTAGGGCTCGCATACACCTCCAAACAATCTACCTTGGCAGACTTGTGTGTTGTGTCCCTTTCTATAAAATCATTTATTTGCGATTAAGACTATTACATGCATAATTACAAGGATTTAACTTATATTAAATGCAATTGATTGAACGTCAACTTATCCCATTTGAAGTATTTATTATTAGAGATAAAATTTGTTTCGTTCAAAGTGAATAAATAAACAAAATACTGTTAATTTGTACCGAGTTTTCAAAGATATTAAATTAATGCTGGCGTGTTGGCTGAACCTTATCGAGTTCATGATAAGCGCGGGGGAGTATTTCAGTAAGACTATTGGGGCACGCACACGTATATGTTTCCGAGATTAACGACATAACAGAAGTAACTAGACCAACATATATTTAGTCAATATTAAAGGTATTTGAGAAGTTTGTGCCTACTTCGTGACTACTAAAACGCAAATCAATATATTTCACAAACACAGCACGGGCTTATACCCGAGAGAGATCGACTACTTCCAATATTACTGTGTTTACTAATGGGGTTGCCGAATATACAATTTGTTAAGTTGGAAGAAGGAGAAGGAGAAGGAGAAGGAGAAGGAGAAGGAGAAGGAGAAGGAGAAGGAGAAGGAGAAGGAGAAGGAGAAGGAAGGACTTTACTTAACTATAGTTCATTGTTGTGTCTGCACTTTTAGATTTATTTAGTTGTCCTCCAGTTTTCTCCTTCTCCTTCTCCTTCTCCTTCTAAACAAATTTTTTTTTTAAATCAAAAATTATTTATTTAAATTAAATAAATTAAGGAGTCTTGAATTGAAGTCCACCGTAATGAAACTCAATCTTGAGTTTGTCACGCAATGGTTTGTATTGTATCGCTTTACATAGTTTTTGCAACTTACGAGAGGAATATTAATTGATTAGTTACGGGGACGGGCAAATTGGTATAGTCGGTACACATACACTATTTTAATGCCATTTCATTGCGGAATAATACACGTTATTATCACAACGTGGCTTAGCTGCTGGTTACTGCAAAGCTACGGACGGACCTCAATATGACGAATCTTATTGACTTAGCAGCAACGTTGACCAGTAGTCCTGTCGTACCCACGTTAATAAAGCCGCACTTTGTTTATGTAATAAAATGATAGGGTATTGGAAAATGGCCCTTGGTCTGTTTGTTAGCTAATGACTCTAATCTTACATTATTTTTCTAAACTATTGATTTTAATTATTAAGATTGGGCCGGGAGACTTGCGTGCGTGCGTGTAAAGAGGGGCACTTCTGACCGGGCTCTCGTCCTCAAACCGCAGCGACAACTCCGCAGTGAAGTGAGTGGATACACGACCAACTGTGTGAATACACGAAGTCACACACGCTCGATACAAACAGAGTTGATATCTCGACTCCGCTAATCAACATAATCAACTTTGGTGGCTCAAGCGTAATAGCGCGACTGATTCGCGAGGTCACGAGTGAATCCTGCCACTGAAAATCCCGACTGAACGTTTTTTCCTAGGTTTCCTTCACTCGTTTGGGCGAATGCAAGGGATTGAGTCCTCTTTTTCAGTCCTCGGACATTCCCTTCACAATATTGACTAAGTTCTAAAAATACCTAGTTAGATACATGAAGAGGGGCATGCATTGCACTACTACTTATACTAACTTAGGTTATAGTTAGAACCATCATTATGGAGTTAAAAGAGAGGTAAAATGTAGGGTAACCATTCAATGATACTTTCATTAATCGACAATAAACATTTTCGATCGATAAATAATCGATTTTTTTACGATCGATTTATAATCTATTAATCGATAATCGGTAGTAGACGCAATAAAGTGCCGCACTTACCTGCATCGAGGACAGAGAAACCAGAAGCGGTGTTGGCGTGCAGGTGCGGGTGTGGGCCTACCTGCACTGTACGATAACTGAACAACTATGCTGGCTACAACCGTGCACGATGTATCATGGAATTGTAAGGGGAATCAAGTAAATCAAATCATTTTCCTATTACGTTATAAGATATAGTGTTAATTAAAAGTACAACAATTTATGTCTATACACGATTTTCATAATCAACTGCGCAAACAAACGTCTGTTGAAAAGGTTAATGGGAAATAGGGGGGGAATGTGGAAAATCATTTTTGCTACACAGTCCTCAGACTCGGGGACTGCTGAGCAAGCATTCCTCCCATAATACTTTGCGAGCGCGAATAAAAAATTACGGTATAGTGATTTTAAAAACTAGACTATTTGGATTGTCGAGTAGGCCTCACTTTATACATTATCTCTGATTGCAATAACAAAATAATGTAGCATTTAAAAAAATATGATATGATAATAATATGATGGAGCGTGCTTAGGTAAGCCACAATAAATAGGTCTAAAAATTGTCTTTCAACTAAGTGTAATTTCGTGAAAAATGGTTATGGTTGAAAACTTGATTTTCTTCATCTAACCCTCTATCGATATAATCTGTTGTTCTTCTAGGGACTAGTGATGACTGTATCAGAAGATCTTCGGGTTGGTCAAAAAGAACAATGTGGTTCGTTGGTTTTGTCGGTATAGGAACTCTATCTCTAATGCAGAAGGTCCAGAGTTCGATTCCCGCTTTAGGCAGAAGTTTTTTAACATCTGATTCGGGCTTCAGTCCATCAGTTCTTGACTTAGGAATGTGTAAACGGTGATTTTGGAGCCGTAATAATATGGCACATAATAATAATAAAAAATTATTGAATTTAAAAAAAATCTAAATTCTAATGTCAAATTAGCCTTGTTGATTCTGGCACTGTGTGCGGGTGGAATCGTGGACAGCTTGATTGATCGGTGATTCCTATACTTAAATATGCTGATTTCTAGTTGGTCATTATTCGCATGTGATGGTATCGGCGCGCCTACAGAGTTGGCTTGATCTACTATTAAGTGAAAATTAGTTATGTCTCTCTTTCTATAATTTATTTTTTAGTTATTTAACACACAATGGTCAGGCAGTCTATTTTTATCCCAAAACCTACAGGTGAATCCTGGTGTAGGCGGTGTTACTGCTGAGTGTATTGACCGGGAATCCCTGGCTCACAGGCGCGGGTCCCGAAGGACGGGCCGCTATTACCCGGATTGCCTCAGTTTACTCTCGTCTCCCCAAGGAGCATCATCCATTCAATCATGAACATAGTCAGCCAATTAGTTTTGAATTAAATTAAACGGCGCTCTACATCATACACGGGATGTGGCCTATATCTTCTATACTGCATTGGATAAGATTACGCAACAAACTTAAAATCACGATTGACGATAATCCCCGTGATAATAAGCTCGACTCCACGCACGACACGATACGGATGTGTGTACTGCACCGTCAAAAATTAATATTGCTCTTTAATCACTTTGCATGAATCGATTTTTCGGTGAAGCATTTTAGTTCACTTACTAATATGACCATCGAGATTTGGCTAATATTTTATTTAAATAGGTAATTTTCGTGGGAAACCTGCCCAGGGTGCAATTCAGAATTCATGCCCCTCTTTAGGTGTCTAATTTTTTTCTTTTTTTCTAGGTATGTTGCGGATAGGACAATTGTGAAGGGATGTCCGCGGGCTGTTCAAGAGGGCTCAATCCATTACATTCGCATTAACGACTGAGGAAAACCTTAGACAAAACCTTCAGTCAGAATTGCCGGTCTCGACGGGATTTGAACACGATACCTCCCTAAACCGCGTTTTTCTATTTTCTAAAATATGCTACCAAGTCAAAATATAATGAATGTCTTTTAAACCTGGCTCTGTAACAAAATCAAAACTATTTTTTCAAAATTTTCTGATCGGCACACGGCAAATATCGCCTCTTCAAAATAATTTCAAACTTCAATTCGCCCAAGCACACCATTCAACGTTGGTATTTGTGTTTTTGTGACATTAATTTTCAACTGGTTTTGTAGAGGCTGACTGAGATTTTTAACAATTGATTGATCTGCAAATTTTTTCGTTTGGCGGTACAAATCGGTACAAAATACCGTAAAACAAAAAAATCGCTGGAAAAACAATTGTAAAAAAATCTCAGTCAACCTTAGAAAACGAGTTGAAAAATAATGTCACAAAAACACAAATACTTACGTTGAATAGTGTGCTTGTGCTAATTGAAGTTCGAAATTATTTTGATGAGGCGATATTTGCCGTGTGCCCGATAAGAAAAATTTGAATTTATTTTTGATTTTTTAATAGAGCCAGGTTTCAAAGCGATTCACTATATTTTGACTTGATAGCATATTTGGGAAAATAGAAAAACGCGGTCGAATAGCCTGTTACCTGATAACTGACTCCCTGATTAGAATCGAAGTTGCCATGTAGGAAGTATAGGGTGCGAATAAATGTGTGTAAAGTCGAAAAAGCCGGTACCTAGTAATAGTATTCAAAATTTAAATATGTGAGAAATAATTCTTCTCTTGCATTACAAAACGTGGTCTTTAAGTTCGAGTATTTCGAAGGTGAGCTGACCAAATATTGTCGTATTCCCGGTAAAAAAGCTAATAAACAATTCACAGGATATTTTTACTCCTGTGTAGTCAAATTCAGTATTCTCTTCAATCGCTTCGCTCCTCCTTAAACGAAACTATTCACTCCAGAATCACTTCCACATCCCCTGAGGTACAAAATCGATTCAGAGTGTAAGCATAATACCAATCTATTTTGTTTTTATGTGTGATTATTCTTAAATTCACCACGACTGGGTATCAAACCCAGAATCTCTGGCTTTACACTGATACTTGGTAGATTATGGCAGAGCGTATCGCGCGCGAGAATCTTATTTAGATCGTTGGCCTTGAGTGGGGGTTATGTATGAAAACCTCTTCACCATTATAACTGTACTTCCTTCATTTTGGTGCTCCCTTCATCGCGTGTTTATAACTTTAAGAAGTGATAGCTTCGGTTTTCGCAATATTATACAAATAACAATAATTTCCTTCAAATCAATAACATTACAATAAATAATAAGCACTCAGAAAAATAGTCATCCCATTTGATCGAAAACATATTACGGTTCACCTTTCATGTTTAAAAAAAATGCGCTATAGACTTCAAATTATATGCATTATAGTTCTGCGAAGATCATGTATAACCTATAGCAAAGATTAGTCATGCCTATAGGGCCTACTTTGTACCGTAGCGTGTCAAGTTTTGCGAAAACCTAGTTTTCTAAACGTTGGAGGGGAAAATGATTTAATTTTAATTTTTATTATTATAATTATATAAATATAAGGATTTTAAGCAAAAGCCCGCCTTTAAGGACACAGTTCTTGATTCATAGCAGTTTCTCGTAAAAGTTTCTCACAACAATAGCAGTTTTTAAAGGTTTGTTCTGTATCCGGTGGCTCAATTGGTAGAGCTATGGCACGTTAAGCCGGAGGTTCTTGGTTCGAAACCCATCGGACAAACTTTTACGAAACTGCTATGAATCAAAATTAATTATATAGTTAATATTGTGCGTGATATTTTCCGTAAAGTAAGTTTAATTAAGGGTAGGCCTAATGTATCGCCCTCCTACCGATATTTTATAAAAGTTAGAGGATGAAAAGAGGGTCTTGAATATAATTTTTTTTAAATATCGAAACGTAACGTCTCTGCCAACCATTATAATATGCAAATCAAGAGACAACAGTGTAAACGGAAACACTGAGATAAGTACACTAACTTGATTTCGATCGACGATTTGTTAAAATTGTTTCTACAAATCATTGCCTTCCACCTCCCTAAGGAAAAACGGTTTTTTCTAAAATAACGTTTGATGAAAGATTTTTGGAGACGATAAAAATAAGAGTTTTGTACCATGCGGAAGAAAAAAATCGTACAACAAACGTCATTTTAGAAAATCGCTTTTCCTTATTTAATTGGAGAAGAAAGGCAATGATGTGTAGAAATAATTAAAAATATCGCCGCTCGAAATTAAGTTTAAGTTAGTTACATTCAATGTTGTATTTTAATTAAAGTAATACTATATAGCCACAAGCCACAAGCCACAAGTCGGTAGTTTGGTCATGGAGTTTGACAGTACTATTAATTTTAAACTCCATGGTTTGATCACAATGTAATAATATACGAAGAACAGGAATCTAAGATTATCAACAATTGTTTACAACTTGCATTAAAATGTGCAATACACTGTGCGTGAGTGCGTGTCCTCATGGGATTATTTATTAATGTCGTCTCGCGATAAATACAAACACAACCTGGACACGCGTTTTTTGTTGGAATTCTCCTTAAGAAATAAGAATTATACGGAATGAGCGACCTGTGGGGCCTGGAGTTGAGGGTACGAAACTTCACGTGCAAATACCCGGCACCTCCACCAGCAACGAGATTGTCTGAACAGGACGAGGTTTTGTTTTTATCTCTCTTTGATGTCAACAAGATGTCAACGCTGCAAATAACGTTTTATTTGTTATTGTATTTTATTATTGGACGATCTGTTGATTAAGTAGCTTCGCTCCCTCTTTTGCGTACGCCCGTACCACTGCTTGTTTGAAACAAAAGTCTGTCAGTAGTCTGCCATTTATTTATATTTATAGATTAGATCCTACGTTTTATAATTGGATAAGCGTAGCGAGCGAAGCGAAGATTCCATTCTACTACACTGGAGAAAAAATTCCGGAATGTTTTTTTTTTCTTTTTTTTTCTTTTTGTATTTTTGTCTGTTTGTCCACACGATTTCGGCTAAACCAATACTCCGATTGCGATGAAATTTTATGGAGGCCTTCGAAATCTCTGAACTTAGAACTGCCACGCTTTTGAGCGCAATCGAAAAATTATTTCTCATGAAAATCGCAATTTTACGATTTTTTTCGATTTTTTAAAAATTTCTTCGATTTATAACACCTACATGCTTTATCCGATTTTAATGATTTTTTCACAGAACCTTAATTTTATTAATTTAGGTATTCGTGTGAAATTTGAGCGCAATCGAAAAATTATTTCTCATTAAAATCGAAATTTTACGGGTTTTTTCTTTTTTAAATCAATTCTTTGCCTTATAACACCAACATGCTTTATCCGATTGTAACGATTTTTTCACAGAACCTTAATTTTTTGAATTAATATATGCGTTTGAATTTTGAGTACAATCGAATAATTATTTCTTGTGAAAATCGAAATTTTACGATTTTTTTCTTTTTTTTAAATTACGATTTATTAAAAAAAAAAAAAAAGTTTATTTTTAATTTAATTAAAATATTTTTTTTAAATCTTCAAGTTAGTAATGATTTTTACACAGAACAACAGAAAATCCGCATAACACATGGCTACTCAATGCACCAATTACGCTCATCCAACAACGCGTGTTATAACTTTTACGTATCGGATTTATGTTTCTTTATTCTTGTGTTTTTATCCCACCTTGATTCATGGAATTTGACTTGCAGTGTGTGTAACCAGAAGGAAATTTACCCAGGTCCTCGTCCCTTGTCACGCCTCGGGGGGGGGGGGGGGGGGGGCTGAGCAGGTAAACAGACATTACTGAACAAAGTTTAGTCTTGTAATTTCCTAAATGTAACACACGTATGTGTATTGTGCGTTTGGACTTTGGAGCGAGTAATTTGTATTATTTTCTTATAAATTGTTAAATAATAATTTAAAGTTAATCCTGCAGTCCTGTGCCAACACGGAACAGGTTTGGGTACTAAATTTTGATCATTCTCTAGTGCTTTGATGCACATTATTATTATTTATTGTCAAAATATTATTTAATTATGTGCGCGAGTTTATATTGCAACGTATAGCTGGACTGGACACGCAGTAATTTATTTGTAAAATACGTCTCGAAACCAATATGAAGCGAATGTTGCATGACATCTGTTTCAATACCCAAATTGAATAACACTTAACAGTCATTTCAAGGGAGGTTAAGGGGGGGGGGCATTGAAATAAAAATAAATAAATAAGAGAAAATAACATTTCTAACATAAAAATATGAATTAAATATGGTTCTAAGTGTACAATTTTTATAAGACTTAGTCATAAAATCTTTATCTAGTGGTTCAAAAATGATAGTACAAAACAGAATACAAACATTCAGCAGATAATAATGAATTGATGAGGGCATCATACTATTGGAGGCATGGTCAATATGAATAAAAATAATTTGAAAATGCATTTAATTTGAATAATATGGATGGTTAAAACTATTAATATACTTTGTCTTTACAATGAAATAATAAGTGTAGGCTAGGTATGTATTAATCAAAAACGTAGTTCAGTTGTGTGTTTGGTACATTTTGATTTTCCATTATCTATAAACAAAATCAATGACTGATAAAATTAGTGGTGTGCGAGTCCTGGTTTTCGAGTTCGAGTCGAGTCCGAAAAGATCGAGTCCAATTCGAGTCCGAGTACTTCGTCTTGTTTTTTAAATTTCAATATTATACTTTTACAATATGAACAATATTAATTTTATTTATTGATGTTATTATTAGACTTAATGTAGGCTCTAGGCGTGAAGACACGAGTAACATCAAATTTTATTTTAAAATGTTACCTCTCTCTAGATCATTTTAATGATCAAGCACAATGTTATTAGGGCGAGGCTATGACATTCAGTAAGTGGTATTACATGAAAATGTTGAAACAAACATTATAGTGACATATTTCTATTATTTGTGCCCCAAAAAACCTTCCAAAATGAATATAAATTTGTATCAAAAGACTCAGTTTACTATTATGGCTAAGTGAACAGCATTGGTAAGGTAGAGTCAAAAATATATAGGCCTAACAGTTTTTACGTTTTCACACACGTGCGCGACCCGGCACCTCCACCAAAATCATTAATTATACTCCCCGCCCACCCTTGGACCCTTGGAGGAAATGAATTATCTTCTTGGAAGTGGAAGAACTATTTCATTGTTTTTACTGTTAGTATTTATCAGAGGAGTGTATTTTTTAAAGTAAAACATTATCCTTCCATTCGCGGTATTAAGCAAATACCAGGACACTTTCTCCCAACCGCAAACCGGTACAAATACGTTAATTTAATGAATCTCTCGGGACACTGGTACAAGTGTTCTGAAAACGGTACTGGTATCAGTACGTCTGGTCACCGTAAGATACCGGTATGTGATGTGTCAGGAAATCGTTATTACAAGACTACTGATTTAATAAATAAGACAAAAATTAATAGCAAATTAATTAATTCACATTTAAAGTATGAGTTTCTGGTTATTTCGCCGTGTCGCGACTCGCGAGTAACACATTGTACGTACCTCGACGTTTCGTTATACCTCTGTGTGTAATGTATTCATGAGAACTGAGGCTGATTATTATTTTTTGTGATATTGTGATAATGTACGACTAAAAAGAATGTGAATATCCTTGCTTGGCAAACACACTAAGTTTAACGTATAATCAGATGCTTGTGATCGGTGTACACAAAAATATTTCGTAATACTACCATGATAAAACAAGATATGAAGATATGCCCCTTCCCCCCCACCCACAAAAAAAAAAAAAATCAAGTGTAAACTTGGTCGCTTAGATTACATATTATAAAGGAATCAAACAAAACTCTTATTTTCATTATGATTGTCTTTCGATTCGTACTAAACTTAGTCAAAACCCAGTATTTTTACGCCCAAAATATTAAAAAGTCTTAAAAATCTAAAGATCGACATTATCGCCAACATCCGTCCTGTCTCCATCCCCCGCTGAAAACGATCTATGGAGCCAATGTAAAATTCTTCTACTTCTTCTACAACTTCATAACGTTTTCATAAATTTCTGATCACTTTGCACAAAAAGCTATTTTCACGCACCTTCCCACAAAATGATTTCCTTGCTGTTAGTTGATATGGATCACCGTAGATGACAGCACATGTTTGTCTATGGTGAACAGTTCCGTATGACACCGCGTGGAGCAGCACATACCGCGCCTGAATACTGCGTCTACCGATGGAGCCGGCGAATACTAGTATCACCATCCACGCATAGGTAGCGCAGCATGCACAATCTGTTTAGAGAACCTGGATCTTATTAACTACGTTAAAGCTGCCTTCACTACCTACACGTCGGCGAGCGCCGAGTGCCTCGGTGCCGAGGCGGGCGCTCGATGAACTATTTACCCCCTCTCCAGAAATAGTCATAATATGAATGAGAGTTGCAACGATTGATACACTATTTTCAGCTTTAAACTGTATGGTAAATTTATGTTTTCGATTTTGAGACGCAAATATGTTAATAAATAATTCAAACAGGGCTTAATATCGTTTAACTTTCGGTCGAGCGCGGCCCAAAAGTTGAACTGAACCACTTCAGCGCTCCTCGGCGCTACGAAGCGCCGCTCTATCGTGATTGGTCGAAACAGCCGTTTCCGGCAGCGAGCGCTCGCCGACGTCCAGGTAGTGAATGCAGCTTTAATAGAGAAGCGCATTTGGATGTTCGTGTGTTAAAAATTTCCTTAGAAAATTTCTGGGACTCACCGCCCTAGAAAATGTAGCGTTCTCACCGTCCAAAAAAGTGTGTAACTGGATGTAGTCAATTCACGCCAAGCAATTTCATATATTCTAATAGTTTGCCTGAGGCATGAACCTACCCTTATAGTGATAATATCTAATAAAAAATGTATATATATATAAACATCCATTGTCAACGAAAAACTACCTTACTTATTGCAAATTTGTATATTCAACATTGTACTTTGTTTGGTCTTGGGTTGATTACCGACGATAAACCGGGAATACTTCTTTATCGACTCCGGTTGCCATGGTTACAAGACCTGGGCTCACTGCCTTTGCTAGGATTTGATAGAATTATCAAGGAACACAATGGATTACCCAGGCGGTGAGCCTAATAAAGTCTAAACGCGCTACGTATCTAGAAGATAAAGCGGCGTTAAATCTGTTTAGTTCTAAATCTGTTCATCATGGACTAGGCGCTAAGTTTCAAATAAGCTAGTGAGCCGTCTATTCAGATGATGATGATGATAATATGATCTTTGTCTTTGCAATGTTGCTATTCGAAACGATGAGTAGTGATAGATCACAACGGTGTGATTATCTTCAGTTGGCGCCCTATATTGTTAGTAATAAACGTACTTAGAGGGTGAAAGGTAGTTTGCACAAGGAATGTTTAAAACGTGGGGAACTCAATCATCCGAATTAAGATGCTGTGACGGGAAAATTAATCCTGAGACTACGATCAGTACCAACTGTCATAATCGCTCAGTCGGCGCCCGTGTTCATTGGTTCGTAATAATTGATACTGCCTGTGATGATGGGAATACTTTCCTTGTATCTGAGGAAAAATGTTAATATGAGTTGTACCAACATGACATTATATTAAGCACAACAACAATAACCTGAATGTTAATATGTACTTAAAAGGAAAAACGTTAGTCCGCCGCGTTGTTGGATGTTCAAGAAAATTGTGCATGAGCTGCCATGTGTTAGACGGATTTTATGTTTGTTCTGTGAAAAAATCATTGACATAGTTGAAAGATTTTTTTTAAGTAATTAAATTTTAAAAAAATCAAACTAAAATTGTTAAATTGCTTTATAATAAATCGAGATTTTCAAAAAAGGAATAAATTCGTTAGGCATCATATGAAATTTCATCCAATGGAAATATTTGATTTATACAAAAAAAATAAAGAAAGAAAGAAAAAAACATTCCTGATTTTTTTCTCCAGTGTAGTGAAATGGAATCTTCGCTTCGCTCGCTACGCTCATCCAATAATTACCAATGACAGTAATGTAAAGGATGTTATATACTCAATGGTATTAGTATTCAAAGAAATCAAGAAGCATGCATTTAAGCGACAAATCAACAACACACGTTCTATCAAAGTTTCCTGCTACTGCGCAGTGCTGTTCTGGAGATTGTGGGCGTATTTGCCAGTTAGATTGCGTATACTGCGTGGAGTGTGTTTCTTGTTTGTATTTAGCAAATTATTGTTCTTTGCACTTTTGTACTTGACGCACGGTCCTCTGTCACTATAATTTTTACTGGAATTTTTCCACTTTATCCTGGAATGGAAAACTTAATTACACCCTTATAACTTATATAATACACTTTTGGTATGGTTTTAACTTTTAATCATTTTATGTCTGTTTTACGGTTCTACAGGACTACCTTTCACTTTAGTTGTTTTAGTTGATCAACCATTGTTCAACGTTGTAACTAATGACTTAGTTATCACATTCGTGTAGTTTTTTAAACTAAGGAAACACAATCATGGAAATTATTTCCTGCTCACATTTTTAAACCTTAATTTTTAAGGAAATTTTAACAATGTTACCATGTTGACAAAATTTTACATCAGGTGGAAATAAACCATTAAATTTGAATAGAAAACAAGGGGTTATGTACACATCTTTATCTATCATCGCCAATTATTTGAGAATCACCAACCTTGGAAAAAAGGATTTGGGCTGTACATTAGTTTCAACTACTGACGCACGTTTTAGCGTTAATTCAAGCATTTACGTTGTCAAAAAACTATTAACAAAATGGCGCACTCATTTGAATTACCGAGTGTATTTATTTAATTATTTAACGCATATCCTTTGCAGCAATGTATCACTTATAAACTTATTTACAACAGAGGACAATAAATAAGTAGGCCTATTGAATGCACATTTTGAAATGTAATAATATTACAAAAATGTATAATAAAGACAAATTTCCGAAAATATAAAATCGCATAAAAAGAAAGTAAAATTAAATTAATTGAAATAAATCGAATAGAAATTAGGAAAAATAAGAAAAAATAAAGAAAAAAGACAAAAACGACGAAAAATACAAAAAAACAAAGAAATGCTTTAAATTTCATGATTAGATGATCCCTTTCAAACGAATATGAGTGAGGTTATCTAAAAATCAGAAACAGCAAATCATGAATTGCATAATTTAATAACAGTGTATAGACTTCCGGCCCTGTGGGCTCTTAATTAATAAGTGTGACACGTAGCGGAGATCCTAGATTGCACACATGACACATCTCACCAGCTCGATGCAGACCGGAAAATATTAGGAATTTCGTCAAGGCTGTTACTATTTTCTACCCGGTTCGTAACCTGGCACAAGCCATCCCGCTTGGTCCTCACATCCGGCCAGTCACGTGACTGACAGTGACTTATGAGCCAGACCGGAAGCAGTCCGGCCTTGATGTTAACACCTGCGAGGTGATACAACGTGTTTACGATAAGAAAACATTCGTTTCTTCTGATCATAACTTTAACTGGGATCGTGGCCAATTAAGATAATACAAAATGGAGAAAACAAAGCTGTGAAGATAATACAAAATGGAGAAAACAAAGCTGTGACAATGTGACCGTTGCCAGATATTTTCCATACTATACCCACCCCTCACTGGTATAGGAAGCAATTTTGGGAGGGGCGAGCAGTAAATGGAGGTCCTGTGTTTTGCCCCCTGTTTCTTTTTGCAATCTACAGAATGAATACTATATCATATTTCTCAATCAAAAAACCCCCTCTTTTTTAATGGACTCCACCAATAAATGAAAAGCACTCTGGCATACCCCCCTGAATGTTTAGACTTTGCTTTTGCTATTATTTCTTCATAATAACTTGTGTTAAGTATACATTGGATGGTGCATGCCGCTAAAATTCTAGTCGTTTGTGTTTGTTCCGTTTGCTTTCTTTAGATGTTGTGTCTAAAAAAGAAAATTACCCATCATGCCCTTGTGTCCCACAACACCATATTTCCCCAAAAACATATTTATTACCACATATTCTATATTATAAAACTATAACCAAAAATTACCATTTAAAGAACTAAGCTGCTTCGCGAACGATTTTACCAGTCGCGTTGATAGATGAGCGATTTTGGTTTATTTCACTTCCAGACAGCACTCGGAATGGTAGCAGGAGAAGAATTTCAAGATTGTGTGCACTTGTTTTAGCTGCAGAGGAGCAGCTGAAATATTGTTAATTTTTGTGTTTAATGTCATTGTCGAATGACTTTGTCTTATTGTTTTTATTATTATTATTATTATTATTATTATATTATTATTATTATTATTATTATTATTATTATTATTATAATTATATTAATTAATTATTATTTATTATTATTTATTATTATTATTATTATTTATTATTATTATTTATTTCAACAAATCAAGCTACAAAGTACAATCATATTGAAGAGAATCAGAGAGAATCAGAGAGGGAATAGCCCCAAAGCAAGTAATGCCTGATAAAAATAACTTCATGTTATTTGAAAACAAAGGATAAAGTAGTCAATAAATTAACACAATGTTGTAGTATCAAAATATGGTAGGCCTAATTTAGTATACCGACATATAAAAAGACAGTTTAACCAAAATATTATTTTATTCTATTCTTGAAATTTGTAGCACGTTTGATTTCTAAAGTCTCTCAATCCTTGAAGTACAAAGTGACCATCGACGAACGCGTCGGGTATGGGTATGAGGCAGCT
Organism: Sweltsa coloradensis; assembly: GCA_024449915.1. Classification (NCBI taxonomy): domain Eukaryota; kingdom Metazoa; phylum Arthropoda; class Insecta; order Plecoptera; family Chloroperlidae; genus Sweltsa; species Sweltsa coloradensis. The sequence goes on along the minus strand of JAMZAV010000236.1, from coordinate 97,764 downwards.
GCTAAGGGTTGTCGCGTGAAGTCGTAAAATAGACCATCCTAGAAGCTGAGGGTTTTCTACCTGCTGTATTCTCTTCCTGTCCTATTGTTCTATTTATTTATTGATATTTTTTGTTTAATTGCAAATATCTAATAACGTTGTTCAAATATTAAGCGTGCGTCTTGAATTTCATTTTTTTGGACGAAATTCTACGATAAAAACTGACTGAGTTACGGATAATTCTTCTACAATATATTTTTTAAAATATTTCATAATAATATAATCATATTTATATATTTCAGTGAGTTTTGGTCGTAGACACTAGGGGAAAAAAACGCATTTCCAAACTCAACTACACATTTGAACCACGTTATTAAATATTGGCAATTATAAAAAAAATATTTCGCTGAATAAATTATTTTCATTACAATAGATTTGAAATGGGCGAAGGCAGGTAGAAAAAAACCCATGTTCTCTCCCAAGTTCGATCACGCCAAAAAAGATGGATTTGGAAAAATGCAGACAATAGACGGGACGACCGATCCCGGTCTCGTCCGCCGATGGTCACTTTGTACCTCAAGGATGGATAGACTTTAGAGGAATAGTATTCCATAAAGTAACAGCACGGTTATAAAAATGATTTTGATAGATAGATGTTCTAGCACGGGGAGGGTTTAAAATTAGGCCAGTATTATTATGGTTAAATTGTCTGTACTGAATTGATATTCTTTTATTTTATTGTATTTTTGGGGTGATATGGTATAGCAGGACACAAGAGCATGATAGGTAATTTTCTTTAAATCTATCCTGTGGTACATGTCCAATAACAATTTTGTTATGAAATATACTGCCTCATTTTGTGATGCCCTTTGTCATTATAATTTAGTCATAGCCCGCCCGATAAGCGTGTATACTGGTTTTACAAACTCAAAGCTGCTTTTGCACAAACCAGATTTGTTAGAAAAACAGGGTGGGTATACGGGTTGGGCTGACAGTGGCACACCCGCCCGGTCAGGGGTCAGGGCATAGGTCAAACCGCCACTGGTATCACTTAACTGTCCGCCCGCCCGTCCCTTTGTGCTTGTGTCACATTTTACGATGATTTTAAAAGATAATACAAATTATTATTTCAATTGTCATTAAATGTGAATGTGTGTAAATTGTACTAGCCACGAAAAGAGATGAGATATATGAGTTTTAGTAAAACAAATATGATTTTTTATATTATTCTTTATGATTTAAGGTTCCTAATAATTGATGATTTTGATTTGATGATGTGATTTTACGTGGATTTATTTAGAATTGGGCTCTTGAAATAATTTGTGAAAATGAGAAACTATGTTAATATTTTTTCTTATTTTTCGTTTCATATAATATTTTATACTTGCGCATCGGCATAGTATTTACATTTTACACATTACTAGTTTATTCATGAATCGGTGAACGAATATGTTATATTCAAATACCGAGACACAAAAATATGCTTATCGAAATCACACAACACCTTATCGAGGAATATTAGCAGATCAAGTAACAAGATAGACGAGTATTTTCGATCATGACTAATATGTTTTCATTAGAATCCTCCAAGATAAAGGGAATGAAGAACTGAACATTATGTTATTTCTTATAGTATAGGAGATTGCCGATGGTGGAACCTGTGTAACCTTTGTTGGAACTATATTTTACTCACAGCACAAGGTATAATCCGAATGTTTTCGTTTACTCGGTAAATTCATAACTATAAAGTCATATTATAGCCTTCAAAAATATATTTTTGGGTGTTGTGTGGGACAAAACAGTTTTCATGGTAAAATATGTAATTGTATTTAGTTCTCATCCGTTTGAGATCGTACCGCCTAACTAATTTTTGTTTTTATTTTTGTGTAGTGTAAGTGCTAATGCGTTTTTGTATTAGCCCTTCATTATTATTTTTATTTTATTATTGCTTTTCTTTTTCCACCTTAGTCAAACTCTTTTTCTTTCAATGCATGTTTTTCTATTAATATTATACTTTTTATGCGCCAATTGTTTGTTTTAATTAATCCAATTCACATTATTATCGAATGTTTTTTTAGGATTTGAAGAACCTACGTTGATCCTGTAATATCGTATTTTGAAAATTGTCCAAACTTAAATCGTACTGTTTATTATTTTGTGCGCAATAACGTCATTAGGAGGAAAAGCTCACACATTGTGTTCATCACTTTACCGTCTAGAATGTGTCACGTCTCACGATCACACTTCTTCCAATTGATGGTGGTGTGGGGGAGGATTATCCAAAATAAGGGGTGATGCTTACCTTAAAGTTATTGATAATAGTCTTTAGTTTCACTCTCTCATTAGGAATGGAAGGAGGAGGAAATACAAAAAAAGATTGGAATAAAACCAATATGCCAAACATCAAACGCAAGATGATTCAAAACTAATGCAATAAGGAGTTTTTTTGCCTTTGGGGTTTGATTTGAGATCGGTTCGAGATCGGTTGAAAAAATGATGATGGAGATTGAATTTGAAGCGAATTGATTTCAATCCGGGAAATTACATATTTATCTGACAATGCAGGTCGTTATTAATTTCGGCTTTAGGTATAAAATATGAATGTTTTCTTTCTTTTAGAGGTAAAAGGAACATAACAAGATTATTTTTACAAGCACTGATACGGAAGTACCCAAATCGGGGAGCGAAGCTACTTAATCATCAGATCGTCGAAGAAAAATACAAAAAAACATTATTCGATTGTACCGAAAAACGTGGCATGAAAAAGTCAGAGATTCCGAAGGATCTTTCAAGCTTCATAAAGATCGAAGTAGCCGTTTGTCAGTTTGTCCTGAATTGTGCGACAATTACACCCAAACAATCGAAGTAGGAAAAGTACGATTTTCATTAGAAATATTTATTCTGTTTCGGACGATTGGAGTAGTAGCCATTAATTGTCCAGCAGAGCAAATACAGAAATACTTATCGGGAAAGTCGTCGAGTTCTATTTATAATTAATACTTTTTCGATTGCAGTGGAAGGTCTTATTTTAGTCACAATCAGGATCGGAACGAAGTACAACCGTTAGTCCCAAAAATATTGGAATAGTATAAAGTATAGGCATGCCGTTTGATCAGAAAGGAGCGAATAAGCAGACAAACAAACAAAAGAGAAAGAAAGAAAGAAAGAAAGAAAGAAAGAAAGAAAGAAAGAAACGACTTATTTTTCACGTTTATTCAAATTGATGTTTTCACTACGCACCACGATTGATATATCCAAGGCGCATCCACATTCACACTGTTGTTATAGAGAGCCTTTATCACGTTCACCAAAATGAGGAACTTGGTTGTTAATTAAGTAACTAAGTGTAAAAAATAAAAAGTAAGTTCCAGTTCGTTTCTAAAAATATAGAAACTTGTAAGTTCCTCAACAAGAACATAGATCCCATTCCCATTCCGTAATAAGCGTAGAAAACAGGGGGGAGGGGGAAACTAAACACGCCACTAATCATGGAAAGCCTATACATATCAATAAAACCAAGGTTTACTTAATGCTAACATATCAGGCAGTAACAATTCTCAAAATTGATCAGGTAATTGCGTTAGTTATTTTGATGTTAACACTTGAAAAACAGTACCATGGTACAGTACCTTGGTTAGAACTTCCACGTGATAGTATGCCTATTCAAAATATATGGTGCTTTTTAAGTAACAAGTTCCCATAAAGTGCCCTATGGTAATTGGTAACGAGTTCGTACTCAAGTCTTATAGAATCGCAGGTTCGTGTTCGGTGAAAACCTTCTTTGGGGTTTCGGATTTGGGATCTAATCCCAGTCTTTAGCAGATTGGGTCTTATCCTATATTATTATTAGGGCGAGGTGTTCATCACTTTTCAGTCCATCCTCATGTGCGTCTGCGTGTGCCATCAGCGATCATGAGCTACGATTGACTTACACGGGATTTGTTGACATTGACATTGAACAAGGATGACAGAAGGTTTCGGCAACCCCATGGGCCGGATTTCAGTACATTGAGAGCCGTATTCCTGTACAATACCGAATTTGCAAACAAACAAACACGCAGTGGTACCTCTTGCTGTCTGGTGATTGCTTGGGGTTAGCTTCGGTACTCGTAGATAGGGGTATCTCTGATTAACCCATGGTTAAATATGTACCTGAATACATATGGCCCATGCGAGCTAGGTTGGGCGAAGCTAACCCCACAGAAATATTGTGCATATACATACTCGGCACCTCCACCAAGTGGAGCTAATTGCTGGAACAAACGTTGTATAATATCGGTAAATTTCGCTCCTTATTCGTGTTATGTAATCGTGTAATCGTGTTTGTTATCAACTCTGGACAACTAAAGCAGATAATAAGTTGTATTCCCAAAGTTGTTTTTGTTTTTGAAATGGTTAGTATAGAACAGCAGGATTCTTCGGAGCGTAAAAACTCAGGTAAGAGTGATTAATCTGCCATTGATCTATCTTCTTCGTTGGTCGCTCCGGTCCGCCTCTCGGCTCGCATCTCTGTCTGTAGCCCATCTCCCTCTCTCGCTCTCGCTCTTATTGTCTCCATGTCCTTCACGCCTCGGCCAAGATAATTCAACCCGGGTCGGTCCCAGTAGGCTGTCAGAAAAACACCTCGCCTCGCTGCCCACCATCATTATTATTTCAATACCCACGGAACACTTGTAGGCGTGATTCAACCCATCAGAACAAACCATACAGGTAATATGATTATCAGGGTGGTCACCAATTGGCAATTAGAAGGTGTAAAGTCATTATCCGATACTTGGGGACTTGTGACTGAAATAAGATTTTGCAAAAGAGCTGGGAGAATCGTCGAGAATAATTTTTTGACACTTTGTGTCCATATTTATAAGACAAAATATTATCAAACAACTTTTAAATTTTAATTGCTAAATATTAGACGCTAAAGTAACCTGAGAATCATGGAACGATAGTACCATTACGGTGAGGGGAGAGGAAAGAGACATTTAATTCAGAATGTAGCTAAATGTTTTCGTGAGCAATGCTCCCCTGTATGCATCCCCCCCCCCCCCCCCCCCCCAAGATAATATGTGTGTACTTGGCACCTCCACCATCGGGGTTTGAACACGCGAATAAGCATCTCGTAGACTCGTAGCCTGAAGCTTCGGTCCCTGTTTTGGGTTCTCCTGGTGTGTTATAAAATAATTATGCATTATTTATCATGTGACAAAATGTGTAAAAATTATCCCAGCTAATAATGTGGCACTTTTTATGATTATTACAATATTAGCGAAGCTGACGATATCCATAAGCCGCGATAAGTAATGACTGAAAACTATACTCCAAACTCCACGTACCATATTTAAATTCCAAGCGGAGCTATTATTTAGTGTTCTATGCCCTACATTCAGAAGAGTTTCAGGAATCAGGACACATATCACATTATTTTGTGTGATAAGGAACGATGTGCTACTTAGCACATTGTTTGCAGAATTTCCATTGTATTGCAAAAAATTCAAATTAACCATGGAAATATTTTCTTAAATTCTTACACAACAAAACATGAAACACTAACGATGAAATGCCGACAAACGTGGTTTTATACCCAAAAAACTGAATTCGACTCCTCGCATAGCTCGTTCATTATCCACTAACAAACTTGAACATTTGGTGTCACTCTTGGCGACCGAAAACGTGCAGAAGTTTGTATTTTTTTCTATCAAAATCCTGTGGCACGTTGATTTTCGTGGCGCGTCTGTCCACACATCCATCGTCGAAATGTCACAACATTTTGCGAATTTTTTTTATAATACTTGTTAAAACAATAGGCACCGAATAAAATGTCATTGGTGTTTTCTTAGCATCACCTCTGTTTTGTCGTGCTAATCTTGATTCTAGTCTCGAAGCGAAGAAAATGTTGCTTCTTTGAGGAACACCGATCGTTTGTATCGGGCACATAGGTGGTTAGTCAGTAGACTTCACTCCCAAGGCCGTGGCGAACAAGTGTTCCCATGTTTGGAGCGAAACCTCTTCTGGACTTGACACGTTTGCCGCTTTCCGAAACACGACGGTTTACACCGACCAGGGACAAAACGAGTTGCAAATTTATCTTCAAATAGATAAATAAAACTCGGCGATTGTCATCGCAGACAACTGGTTGATGAAATTATTGATGCATTCTGTCTGGAAGCCATGGTCGCAATTCCTCTGGATGGATAAGTATGTATGTAAATTATCCATTTCATCGAGTATGTAACGAAGGTAAAAAGAACATCTTTACTAAAATGGTGTTGAGAAGAGAAACCAGGAAAAATATATTTATTTCAACTAACTGGCCCACTGACACTGCAAGGTCTGAGTAAAACCGTTGATATAGAGATCGTATTTTATAAACATGCAGACCGTCTCATCCTCATAATTTGATCTATATACTGTCTACTGCATTTATTATTATTTTATCCAACAACTTCCACAAAATCTACTGTCTCTACTAACGAATTGCATCATTATAGTGACCACGGGCCATACAATCTGGTTGCAAGAATAGGGGGATACCGTGTTGGCTGATGGATTGGCTTCGTAGAGAAAAGTTTTTTTTTTTAATTATTATTAATTATTATATAATAATATTATATTTCATTCATAATAATAAATTAAAATTATGATACGTATGAATTGTTCACCTCCTCTTTAATTAAATGATAATGGGCGAAGATTACACAATAATATAGCTGAAATAGATTTTTTGCTGGCATATAGTTTTTAGATGCATAACATTTCTAATTATTACAGACGGGTACGCACTGGAGAACCTAAAAGAGGAAACGAAGCTACTTAATCAACATATCGTCAGATCGTCAAATAATTCGCCGTGAATTGATATTTTTCGTGGCATAGCCGCCTTCGGGTAAGATCGTTCTCTTATTCAAAATATGGTGGAGGTGCCGGGTCACGAATCACTTATTCAAAATATGGTGGAGGTGCCGGGTCATGAATCACTTATTCAAAATATGGTGGAGGTGCCGGGTCACGAATCACTTATTCAAAATATGGTGGAGGTGCCGGGTCACGAATCACTTATTCAAAATATGGTGGAGGTGCCGGGTCATGAATTTTAAAACTTTCTGTGTGGCTAGCTAATCCCTGTTACCCAACAAAGCATTCTGTATCGTCCTTGTTGAAGGGCAATGCCAACAAAACAACGCATGTCAACCTGACGTCGTGTTCGGTTTTTATCGTGAGACGTGACACACGCACGGCTGGACCGTACAGAAACCTGAAAACAAACAATTGCGCCAATTCTTACGACGTTTTCCTCCTTATTTTTCTCATCTCTTGTATAAATTATATTTTATATTGAAGTACTGTAGAGGCAACGCATCAGCGTGCTAGTTACCTGGTTGGTTGAGTAATTTTATTTTTTATGGCATGGTTGTAATGTAACCATAAGGTGCAAAGGTGGTGAAATCCAATTCGCTCGTGTTATAAGTGGCAGGTAGGTATTGCAATGACCAAGCCAAGAGGTTCTCGCTTGGAAACGTGCCCACCTGCTCAGTATAGCGGGCCCTTTACAGGTATCTAACTACTATTTTTGGGTAGAAGCAATCCTGTAGAGAATTCCAAATGACTGTGAAAGAGGATTGTCATTACATTCGCAATAACGACTGAAGTAAACCTTGGAAATAGTCTTTCTGTCTGGATTGCCGGTGACGGTAATCAAACCAGCGACCTATACCCGCGTTACGTTTGAGCTACATCTAAGAGTAACTTTAGCTCACGGTAAAGTCAGGATGTCAATCGAGCTATCTTCTAAACTAGCCGTGACCCTGTCTATATGTTTGAGATGAGTATAAAAACACAAGGGACACAAACAGCTTGGGATAATAATATGTCGTTATAAATTATTAAGAGCGGCTTACTGCGATGATGATAGATAGAGGGTTGGTAAGTGTAGGGTTTTAAGTGTCATAGATATCAATTGAATAAGTGAAGGCTAATTTAGGGTTAGATGATACCAAAACCGGAAATGCCCATGCAACCGTCATGATGGTATAATAGGAGCCAGAAGATTGTTCTCAACTAGGGAGCTATAGCTAACTGTGTCATCACGGGGCTGGCGTTTATCATAAAACAACTGCAATCAAGGAGATCACTGTGGTTATCTAATCTGTGGATTCCAGGTCGTAACCGAATCTGCCACACTCATATTAACTCTTACAGAACCTCCGGCTTCCCTCCACCTCCAGCCCCGGGCGGCCACAGGGGGGACGGAAGGTTGAAAGTGGTTTCGTGTAGCACTATATATAAGTTATATTACATTTTCATTTGTTATCGACGCGATCGCGATGACTTTTATTCGGCAATACATCGCAATAAATCAGTTTTTTAACTGGATAGGATAAACGTTAAATAAATAAATAACGTACAATAAAATAAAACAGTGCTGCCCAATTTGTTTAATATTTATTTTGAATCTGCTATTTGATGTATTTGTATTTAGACCTCTTTTTAAATTTTGGTAATCAATGAATGTAATTTTTATTCTGTGGCCTTGTGGCAATTGTATGTACAACAGGGTTTTGTTTTTAAAATAAAATTTCTATATAAATATACTAATAATATTAGAATATTTTAAAATTAATTATAGTAATTGAAAAGTAGCTATTTGTAAATGTGTTATTTCCCTTCCGTTAGAAACAGGTTTATTATTGCAAGTGTTGTGTTCAGTAACACTCATCGTGAAAAATATAAACTCAGGGCTATTCAAAATGGTAACCTAAGTTTGCATAAAAAGTTATAACTTCCAAAGAATCGAAACGGATTATGAGATAAATTGTAACATTAACCACATATTTTTAATTAAACACAAGGGCGTTACATTTTTTAAATTTCACATTCCGTTTGACAGTTGGTCGAATAATGTTAATTTTCTTACTCACGAATTAAACCGTGTTACGGACGTAGCTCATCGTCCAAAATATTCTGGTATAACAAAAACTATATTTTTATTTTTGTCGAGTTTTGAGTCTGGACCTATACTTCCCATTACAGTGACTTGAGTGATGAATCATTCCAGTGTGGTTTGAATAGCTGTGGTTTTGTTTCACACTTGTCTATAGACGAAAATATTTTGAAACCCTCTGTCTTGCATTTGCAATCTACTAATTTTATCTTTCAACTTCCACCGGTATGAATATAGTATTTTGCACAGACGGAATAACATGACCATACAAAATACCACCGATGTCACTTGGGCACCCAATTGTTGTTTCGTATTCACATCCCAACTCAATTTGTGCTGTCCTTGTTTTTCTTAATTTTAACAAAACCATGGCTATGCCATAAAACGACAAGCGCCATTGTTTCCAAAGCGGAGATTATTCCGTGTCCAATTCGTTCATCCCAAGCAAGGTACATTTGTCCTTGAATCCTTGGCTTCATTCTGTGTAAAAAGCTCTTCGAAATTTACGAGAAAAAACCTGAACGAATTCGATTTGGCAAAATTTAGTTCACGCTTCAGTGCGTCTTTTTCCATCACGACGAAGAAAAACTAAATGATGTTTTAAGGATTCCGACTCAAAGAAATAAAATGGATATACGGCTGAAGTTAATCCAAGGCTTCTCACGTATTCTTTGTGCAGGTCCGCTCAACCGAAGCTGTAAGCATTGATCCGAATATAGTCAGCAGCTGCACTGTATACTGCCCTTCATGGTCATTCTGGTCATACTTCACCATTTCTCAATAAAATGCATTGCATTCAAAATACCATATTTTAATTCAATCCGGTTATTTGTTGATATTGTCATTCAACAAGAATGATACAGAAAGTTGTTGGTGGTCAGCAAGGCCAGGGTCATCCCTCATAAACACGGAATCTCTTTACAACCGGCACCTCCACCACGGGGAGTTGAACGCTGGAACATATGTGGTGCAATAGCGATAAGCTCCTATCATACCAGTTTGATATTAATCTACGTCTAGTTGGATGAGTTGGAACAGTTCAATTAGGGCTATATACATTCACGGGTGCGGGTGTACCAAAAATATGGACCGAAGCCTCTTAATGAACTGATCGAGGTACAACAATACAAAATTAAGATTACTTTTCTCGACATCGTTCAAATCTCTTTATTAGGATGCGGTGCCGAGTATTTATAAGTCAAGTTTTGGTGATACTAGCCCTGACGTGACATAGGCACTGACGGACGGACAGAAAAGTGACAGATGGCAGCTTCGCTGCATGTCTAATATGTCGGCATATGGGGTTGATTGGTTAGTTCTTCTATTGAAGTACTTTCTGGAATATACAAACGCCAGACTCAAAATAAACTATAATGTAGTTCCGTGATGAAATTAGAAAATCTTTACTTCTGTATATGAGCCGGCATATAGGCCTATATCTGGAAAGACTGCATACTTTTGTTGAAATGTATACATACCAGTAAATCACAAGAAATATTCTCATTGGCAGCACAATCACGTTATTAGTTTTGTACAGCAACTTAAAAGGACAGTGTCGGTAAAAGGTAGAAATAGAACTGGATTGCACAAACTACTACTACTTCTTACACGACTTAAAACCACGTGCACGTAAAACATCTAATTGTTTTGTGAAGTGAAACGCTCAGACTTGACCATTTGAGTAGCGCTCTGCCCAAAGATGTATTCCGAGTCACAAACAACGTTACAAACAACTCCTTGTCAGTTTGGTGTTACGACTTGGGATTCTGTGGAAGTGCGAGAGACCGGTTTGTATGATCGGATCTGGGAAAGGTCTCGGTATCAAATCAATTGCGATTGAAGCCTGTTCTCCTGTTTTAGAAACCTTGGTGGAATCTTGAACAGCTAACTACGGCGATGTTGAGATAGAACGAGTATAACTTATACGGCAAGTTGAGTAAGACTCTGATGAGAATATGAACACAGAATGCAACCTCACCAAGTATTGCTTCGATAGTTGGTTTGGTCAAGCAACACCTGCTACGAGTCAACATTTTTTCACTTTGGTGAGACAATTTTTTTTTAACCATAATTTTCCTCTAGAAAATCTTGAAACGTATTGGGGAGGGGGGTGGGGGGGGGCGAGAGGATGCAAATATAGTAGCTTGTCACACACACACCCTACCCACCCCCGGAAACGAAAATAATGGTAAATATTCCCCAACGAAATAAACGAACTGATTTGTCACTTTTTTATAAATCAGAATGGCAACCGCTTGATATTTCATTCTGCTCTAAAATACATAGATTTTACCGAAATAACATGAAACTCCTAAAATATACATTGGCAAGCCTCCCGAACCCCAACTTCTTCACATTTTAATTCACTACTTTCTTTCAAAATATACCAATTAAGTGTTCTACGGTATACCTAGTCTTTGAAAGTGTCTCGTTTAAAGCCCGTACTATATTGCCAATAAACATTAATTTGTATTTTATTAAAATCAATGTCATGTATTTATTTCCAGTAAATGTTATTTAGTATTAAAATACTGATGCCATAGAAAATAATGTACTATAACGAATATAATAATGGAAAGTGATAACTTAGTTTTGTCTGAAATCTTAGTTTTCAATCATTTTAAAACATTTACTATTTTTGTCTCAGTTATTCGTCAATAAAAGGAAGTCCCCCCCCCCCCCCCCCTCTAACCGGTGAAACAAGTTATAGTTACAGTAACAGGGCTATGTTTAAAAATTTAATGAGGCCTTCTCCCCCATAGAAGCTTTTGACCACTGCATAAAGTGTATGTTATCATGACCGTAAAACTAATCGAACCATGGATCCATGGATCCAATTAAAATTTTCCTAAATATTAGTTTAACGAAACATCGGACATAGTTTATCAATTATGATCATCTGACATTGCCAAAACTATTTTTGATTTATTTTTCGGTTGAGCGGTACGCCCAATATAGACGATTATAGTGAATTTTTTACGTATACACGGCACAGCTTTCTGCTCATAATTTTTGGATTAGAAGGCTAATTTTTGTTTCTATTTGTAACACATACTCCTGACTATAAACTGTATATGTTGGAATTTGTTTCCCGTTAATATCTTGCACGGTACGATTTTTTACTTCCGCCGGTACAAAGTTAGTGTTTGTACCGGCGGAAGTAAAAAATCGTACCGTGCAAGATATTAACAAGAAACAAATTCCAACATATACAGTTTATAGTCAGGAGTATGTGTTACAAATAGAAACAAAAATTAGCCTTCTAACACAAAAATTATGAGCAGAAAGCTGTGCCGTGTATACGTCAAAAATTTCACTATAATCGTCTATATTGGGCGTACCGCTCAACCAAAAAATAAATCAAAAATAGTTTTGGCGATGTCAGATGATCATTATTGATAAACTATGTCCGATGTTTCGTTAAACTAATATTTAGGAAAATTTTAATTGGGTCCATGGATCCCCCCTAAATAAATTAATCAAAAGAATGGAAAAATGTATAACAATACGCCTTCAAACAATCAGCCATATAGGTGCTATTTCTCACCGCTTCTGTCGACTATACGGATGGCTCGATGCGGATGGCTCGAGTTCTATCCCCAGTTAGAAGATACAGAATGTTTTTGGTGACCCTACCTGGGGGTAAGTGTGGCGGGGAGTCTTGCCCCAGAGAAAGTTTGAAAATGAACGTGCTGTGCTCGGCACCAATGCTAGAAGAAGCAAGGAACATTTTAAAACTAAAATCTCGAATCGAAAAGAACGACATTTGCGAATTTTTTTAACAAGCGAGTGGCTTAAAATTTCCAATCAGATAATATTCTTGAAGCGGTTATCATTTTTCTATGTAAAGGAGAAAACCGTTTTGGAATCGGTACATTATACTTCACTAGATGTACAGTGCCCACTTGGGACACATGTGAACATGAGACTAAGGCTGTTCGACCGTTTTCTATTTTCAATTTTACAGTCAAAATATAGTGAACGGCTTTGAAACCGACTCTTTTAAAAAAACCAAACTATTTTTTCCCAAATTTTCTGATCGGCACACGGCAACTATCGCCTCTTCAAAATAATTTCACATTCAATTCGCCCTAGCTTAGCCCCCATTTAATTAAAATAAAATCTTCAACTTAGTAATGATTTTTCACAGAACAACAGAAAATCCGCATAACACATATGGCGCTCATGCACCAATACGCTCATCCAACAACGCGGCGGGCCTAGTAAGTTTTCCTAGTTACTAGGAAAACGCTTAAGTCCCGCCGTGTGTGCGTGTGTGTGCGCTGTGAAAAAATCATTACTTAGTAGAATATTTTTTTAATTAAATTAAATTAAATTAAAAAATAACTTATTTTTTTTAATTCATCGTAATTTTTAAAAAAGAAAAAATCGTAAAATTGCAATTTTCATTAGAAATAATTATTCGATTGCGCTCAAATTTAACTAGAGTATATTTATTTATGAAATTAAGGTTCTGTGAAAAAATCATTACAATTGGATAAAGCATGTAGGTGTTATAAGTCAAAGAATTGTTTTAAAAAAGAAAAAACCCGTAAAATTCCTATTTTCATGAGAAATAATTTTTCGATTACGCTCAAATTTCACACAAATACCTTAATTCATAAAATTAAGGTTCTGTGAAAAAATCATTACAATCGGATAAAGCATGTAGGTGTTATAAGTCGAAGAAATTTTTTTTAAATCGAAAAAAAATCGTAAAATTGCGTTTTTTATAAGAAAAAAATTTCCCGATTGCGCTCAAGAACGTGGCAGTTCTAAGTTCAGAGATTTCGAAGGCCTCCATAAAATTCCATCGCAATCGGAGTATCAGTTTAGCCGGAATCGTGTTAACAGACACACAAAAATACAAAAAAAAAGAAAAAAAAAACATTCCTGATTTTTTTCTCCAGTGTAGTGAAATGAAATCTTTGCTTCGCTCGCTACGCTCATCCAATAAATCATTCTGCTCTAAAATACATAGATTTTACCGAAATGACATGATACTCCTAAAATATACATTGGCAAGCCTCCCGTACCCCATCTTCTTCACATTTTAATTCACTACTTTCTTTCAAAATATACCAATGAAGTGTCCTACGGTATACCTAGTTTTTGAAAGTGTCTCGTTTAATGACCGTACTTTATTGCCAATAATAATACATACCATAATTTGTATTTATTTAAATCAATGTCATGTATTTATTTCCAGTAAATGTTATTTAGTATTAGAATACTGATGCCATAGAAAATAATGTACTATAACGAATAAGTAATAATGGAAAGTGATAACTTAGTTTTCTCTGAAGTCGTTGTTTTCAATCATTTAAAAACATTTACTATTTTTGTCTCAGTTATTCGTCAGTAAAAACACGTCTCCCCCCCCCCCCCCCCCCCCCCCCAACCGGTGAAACAAGTTAAAGCTACAGTGACAGGGCTGTATGTTTAAAAATTTAACGAGGCCTTCTCCCCCATAGAAGCTTTTCCAATGCGACCACTGCATAAAGTGTATGTTATCACGACCTTAAAACTAATCGAACCATTTAAATAACTAAATTAAAAGAATGGGAAAATGTAAACAATACGCCTACAAACAATCTACCCTATAGGTGCTATTTCTCACCGCTTCTGTCGACTACACGGATGACTCGATGCGGATGGCTCGAGTTCTATCCCCAGTTAGAAGATACAGAATGTGTTTGGTGACCCTACCTGGGGGTAAGTGGGGCCCAAAGAAAGTTTGAAAATGAACGTGCTGTGCTCGGCACCAATGCTAGAAGAAGCAAGGAACATTTTAAAACTAAAATCTCGAATCGAAAAGAACGACATTTGCGAATTTTTTTAACAAGCGAGTGGCTTAAAATTTCCAATCAGATAATACTCTTGAAGCGGTTATCATTTTTCTATGTAAAGGAGAAAACCGTTTTGGAATCGGTACATTATACTTCACTAGATGTACAGTGCCCACCTTGGGACACATGTGCAACATGAGACTAAGCAGTCCTCTTAATTTAGGCTATTCGACCGCGTTTTTCTATTTTCTCAAATATTCTACCAAGTCAAAATATAGTGAACGGCTTTGAAACCTGGCTCTTTAAGAAAACCAAAACTATTTTTTTTCTCAAAATTTTCTGATCGGCACACGGCAACTATCGCCTCTTCAAAATAATTTCAAACTTCAATTCGCCCTAGCTTAGCACACCATTCAACGTAGGTATAGTTATGTTTATGTGACATTATTTTCAACTGGTTTTCTAGAGACTGAGAGAAAAAAGTTTTTTGTTTTTCCTACAAATATTTTCGTTTGCCGGTACAAATCGGTACAAAACACCGCCAAACGAAAACTTTCATAGGAAAGACAATTGTTAAAAACATATTTTTTCTCTCAGTCAGCCTCTAGAAAACCAGTTTGAAAATTAATGTCACAAAAACACAACTACCTGCGTTGAATGGTGTGCATAAGCGAATTGAAGTTTGAAATTATTTTGAAGGTGCGATATTTGCCGTGTGCCCGATCAGAAAAATTTGAAAAAAATAGTTTTGATTTTCCAATAGAGCCAGGTTTCAAAGCCATTCACTATATTTTGACTTGGTAGCATATTTGGGAAAAATAGATAAAACGCGGTCGAATAGCCCACTAAAAGAGACAGACGCTCGGCGAATTAATTTAAAATAATAAAATTACAAAAAAATAATTCGGAGAGGAATATACTATGTTGTAACCAATGTCTCCTAACATTTTAAAGAAAAACTATTTTCATCATTTTCATTTTCATTTTCTTCATTATGTGAAGCAAATCTCCAGAGAATATGGGATACAGAGAACTTGCGCGCATGACAATTCTGACTGAAGTTTTATCCGAGGTTTTCCTCAGTCGTTAATGCGAATGCAAGGGGCCCTCGGGCATCCCTTCCCAATTGTCCTAACTACAATAAAGCTAGTGAGACACGTTATGCATTCCATTCTGGACAGGTTTCCTACGAGAAATGTAATATTAAAATATTTTTAAATTGGGTCTTGGCCATCATTGTATACCTATCCAACAATATGTTTATCAACTATCTTCGCATCCTATTTTTTGGGTACTCCTATAACCGTACAAGTTAAAACACAATCAGTAAGTTGGTATGACACGTGAACTGTTGGCCATAAACTTGAGCCGTCACCTGAACGATTACACACCAAAAACAATATTCACAAGAATGTAGGCCTACCTAACCATGCAGTCAACCGCCCAACCTTAGGAGCAAATAGCTGTGACGTTGCATTAATAATGCCGGGCCCTACCCGTGTATTGTTCAAACATACACCAACACTGAGCTTGTAAGGTAAGGCGCATTGTTGACATACGATGGACTTTGCTGATGACACCACATACCACGTATAAATGAGAGGATATTAAGACATAAAACAACTTAAACAAGCAATGGCAGGGCTGGGCGAGGGGCTTGTGTTTGTAGCTTCTGAGTACACTTCCCACACTAAGTGCATGAAGATTATTACAATATGTGCACTGCCGAGAAAGGCATTTGCGGTTAAAAAATTACCAAAATTTTGTTATTGTCATCCCCAATAAAGCGGTGAATTGGTTGTGAAAATGAAAATAACTAAAACTTTACTTGAAATTTGAAAATGGTTTATCTTTTACGCCCTGATATTTTGATGAGGTATTTTGGAACTGAATGGACTTGCATCCTTTTCTATCCATCTTTGGTTAACCTATTATTACGCAAGATAATTCCTGCACATACCGAACAAAATTTATTGGATGAGCGAAGCGAAGACTTCAATTTCACTGACCCCTCAAAAAATTTAGCTCCGATGTTTTTTGTTTGTTTTTGTTTGTTTTTGTTTTTTGTCTGTTTGTTCGCACGCTACCGGGCAAACGGCATATTCGATTGATGAAAATTGGAGGACCCCTTCGAAATCTCTGAACTTAGACCTGCCACGTTTTTTGGGTACAATCGAAGAAATATTTCTCATGAATATCGTACTTTAACGATTTATTTTTATTTTTAGTGCGATATTTTCGTGACATTTGGGCCGATTCTGAGCAAACGGGTGGGGCTACAACGTTTATATTTCACATGGACATTAAGGTTATGGTGATGTAGTACCTTTTGAAAGAAAAAATTGGAAAAGTTAGCCAGAATCCGTAGAATAAAGGTTTTAATATGAGTTTTTTTGAGGTTTATAATAACAAGTAAAAAATAACAATAGAAACTCGACAACAATCACCTACAATGCATTCCAAAAGCACTTGCAAAGGAAAAGTGGTCCTACGCAAACTAAAAACTTACAAAAAAGCTCATCCATCAACGCGGCGGGACTTAAGCGTTTTCCTAGTAAAGCAATCTTTGGGCCTACAGATATTTGGCATTCTAATTACCATAGCAATTAGCACTACTTTATAATAAAAAATATTCTAATTGGATGAGCGAAGCGAAGACTTTAATTTCACTGACCCCTCAAAAAATTTTGCTCCAATTTTTTTTTTTTTTTTTTTTTTTTTTTTTGTCTGTTTGTTCGCACGCTACCGGGCAAACGGCATATGCGATCTTGATGAAAATTGGAGGGGACCTTCGAAATCTCTGAACTTAGACCTGCCACGTTTTTGGGTACAATCGAAGAAATATTTCTCATGAATATCGTACTTTTACGATTTTTTTCGATTTTTAGTGCGATATTTTCGTGACATTTGGGCCGATTCTGACCAAACGGGTGGGGCTACAACGTTCATATTTTACATGGACATTAAGGTAATGGTAATGTATTGCTTTCTGAAAGAAAAAGTTGGAAAAATTAGCCAGAATCCATAGAATAAAGGTTTTAATATGAGTTTTTTTAGGTTTATAATAACAATTAACAAGTAACAATAGAAACTTGACAACAATCACCTACAATGCATTCAAAAAGCACTTGCAAAGGAAAAGTGGTCCTACGCAAACTAAAAACTTACAAAAAAGCTCATCCATCAACGTGACTAAAAAATCGTTCTTGGAGCGGCCTAGTAATAATAATAATATGACATAAGAAATATGATATAAATCAAATTGTGTAGGCCTAGCAGTTTGTTTGCACAAAAAAATAACAAGAACAATTAGCATTATGTTGTACCTCGGTGTAATGCTGTGAAGGGAAGTCATGTTATAAGGTTAATAAGATGATGCCACCTACATTCCCAAAAGACAGTTGAGTGACAACTGAATGGTCGTCCGGGCAGAACTGAATGTGACTGATCGCGTAGTGAGGGCGTTGAAGGGAGGAGGTGGCCAAGCTCGACAATCAATGGGCCACCCACCACAGGGCTTGGCTGGGGGGAACGGGACGGGACAATTGAATAAATTACAAGGACATGCTAGAAGTGTGAGGGGTACAGTTTAGCTTAGTGTGTGTTGGACTGTCGTACAGATCGCAGAGATAACCGCCGGCGATGGTTTAATATGTTAATCTATCGTGGCGTGGATAAAGTGTCGAATTTATTATTTTCGGTCGTTTTATTGCAAGAAGTTTATATTTAATTCTTAAAAAGGCAAATTGAACAATACACCACTATTTTACAAGTTGTGATTTAATTTAAATTCGTCATCAAAATTTACTTTTAAATGCGAATAAAAGCTAGCATTCAGACGCATAACAAAGCAAAGTTAGTATTATTTTATCGTGCAAGGTGCAAGTGAATATTGTAAAGTATGCGGAAGTATGGCCTAGTTTTGATTTCGTGCACCGGTGTGATCTACCTAAAGTGTAATAACAAGGTAGTTTTGTGAGTGTGAATTGAGTTGTGAGCTGTTGCTGTTGGGCAGTGTCCGCTGTCATCACTGACCACGTGCGATTCTAGTTCAATGTGAAGCCGCCAGAAGAGTCTCACCGCGGGGAAATCTTCGTAATGCCAACAAGGTAAGATTTAGTATTAGTAGTAGAGTGTAGAGGTGTACGATGTGTCTTAGTTTCCCCATCATTCAAAAATATTTTATTGAAATTATAAACTATATTTTATTTTATTTTATTTTATTTTTTAAAAACTTTTTTAATTTCTGAATTGTAGTAAATAATATACTTTAACAATGTAAAGATTGTAATTTGTGTCGTAATATGCAACCAATAAAATGAAAGGAAAATAACAACATGTTTATAGGCCTATTGTCTGTAGTATCAAGATGTTAAAATTCTGAAAGCGAAATTCGAGAAATTTTGTGAAAAATAGTATTATATGATGTATCTGCTCCTGAATAAGGAAATCGTACAAAATTATTACGCATATATTGTCTTGAATCCATACAAATCAACGGGAAAATAAAATAACATACCAATTACCAATCTTTTATTATTTATTCTTTAAAATATTTACTTAAATGTAGTTCAATGTTGTGTCTGGATCTATGTAAAAAGATTTTTTTAGTTGTCCTCCTTTGTAAATCAGTTTTTATAACTGAATAGGATAGACGTTAAATAAATATATTTTTTGAAATAAAAAAAATTACGCAAATAAACATTTTAAATATAGAGTAACAGTAAAATTAAATTATCATTAACTTCTAATTTGATATAAGTGCATATGCACCTATAGCTATAAAGCTAAATATACATAAGATAATGTATACAAATTAATCATAAACAAAAAATGTGAAACTATCAAAAGTATTAACAATGAAATAAGAAAATATTTTAATATAATAATGGATGCTGAGATTGTTTGATTAATTTAGAACAATTTTTGGACAGGACATTTTCTTTTTTAATAAAATAAACTAAAATAACGCAATATTTCGGGTACTCTCAATACCCTTCCAATGCCAACGTTAAAAACATAAACTCTGTCTCCTTCTCTCCTATAACCAATAACCACTAACATAATGCTACTAACCAAGGTTGATATCAAAACAATCACTGCCATCTCGGTCTCGTTAAAAAAATATACATTTTATAAGGAAATTTAACAAATCAAAAGTTCAACCACTTGGCTTCCATGCCAAGTTACGGACAAACCCCTTCCAAATATCCGGTAAGTTTAAAAGAACATAACTGTCCAAAAATTGCATTAAATTAAGAAAATAGTTGATGTGTATGGGAACGACAAAAGAAACAGCTGTTGCGCATATTCTCACGTAAATATTTTAAAGCTTGAATGAGCACAGATTTCAAATGTACAATGTCTGTTAATTGTTAAAATT
The DNA here is from genome assembly GCA_024449915.1 of Sweltsa coloradensis. Lineage (NCBI taxonomy): Eukaryota > Metazoa > Arthropoda > Insecta > Plecoptera > Chloroperlidae > Sweltsa > Sweltsa coloradensis. Next base: position 77,678 of record JAMZAV010000236.1, on the reverse strand, counting down.
GTAATTTCTGTGTTGTTGTTTGTTAAGGATATAATGAATGATTTCTGCCCCCCCCCCCCCCCCCCGTATGAGCCTAATTTTCTTTCAGTTCGTTCGCCTATACGCGTTTCACGTTTTACGATAAAACCGAACATACCTCTGATATTAGCCTATGATTTTCTTTTCTTGACATTGCCCTTCAACAAGGATTATACAAGCTGGTGACTCTTGGGTTCAAGGGAACAATCCTATCAAACTGGCACCTACACCTAAGGTACATAAATATGGATTAAATGTTATGTCATTCGACAGTAATTTGTTGATTAAGTATAGCTTGGCCACCTATTTTGGGCACCCCGCTAGCCGTGCTTATATTGAATTAACCAATAAAACAAATTACAATTCACTTCATTAGGCCCTGCTGAAACTCATGCAGAATTACCACGTGCACTATGCAGGACACACACAACAATATCCTCCCTAGTAGACCAGGTGGGCGCTCGTAGTCACCTCAAGACTTAGTATTCTTATGCTTATTTTTTATTTTTATTCGTTGACGGGCGTTGTGCGCGACAGGAGTAATATCTGAGGATTTATGACAGCGATTTGTTAAAGGTGGAGTTTTGAGTGGCCATACAGAGTATAAGACACGACGCGTGTAGAGTGGGCGCGCGCTAACAACGCCAGCCAACAGAATCCAAGACAACGAGCGCGGGTACAAGAGTATCACGCTTGTCTCCGCGTTCAAATCTAATGGCGGAGGTGCCGAGTATTACAACATTCACCTGGGGGACGCGTCCCTTCTCCTTAGCCAACACGACGCGGTCAACAAAAACATTCTGTATCATCCATTGCGGGAGGGTTTTTCCAACAAACAAAACGCATTTCAATATCAATTCGTAAGTAATGTTCCGTTTTATACTGGACGTGACATATGCACACGGACGGACAAAAAATTATTCGTTGAAAATAACTTTGTACATCACTGCCTATCAGCTTTTGATAGACGTAATCTGGAAAAGTGGTGGGAAGAAAGTATAATGTGACAAGAATCGTTGCCATGGTTGGAGCTGAGAGATACGAGGAAGAAGATAGAGGCCCGGTTCCCCAAGAGTGTGTATAAAGGGATCCTGGGGTCCTGGGGCCCTGGGGCCCTACATTTGGTTGTTGGAAATATAGGGCATAAGATTATTGAAATTGTCAGACAGTGTGGACGGTGCGCACTCTGATTCGGGAGGTCCCGGGTTCAAATCCCGTCGAGACCCCTAATCCTGACTGAAGTTTTTTTTAAACAGCTCTCGTACATCCCTTCACAATTGTCCTATATCCGCTACATTCCTAGTTACACACCTGGCATGAATTGCACCCTGGGCAGCTTTTCCAAAAAAATTATATTCGAAAATCAAGAGGTAGCATTTCCATTTTCCATTATATTAATCTTATACTACCTAATAATCGCACAAAACACAGTATAAATAATATTGTTAGGGCGCGTAGAAGCTCGATGCTATGATCTAACTATATTTTGGTTAGGTTAGATTGTAATTGTAACCTAACCAGATTATCATAGCATGTATCAACCTATAAAAAAAATAGTTGCAGTGCGGTGCTAAATATGAAACCAAAGTTAACCCTGAGGTCAAGTTCGTTTTTTGTGAGACGTGACGTACGCACAGAAGCACAGACGGACGGACTGACAAGTGATTGATAGGAGAGCTTCGCTTTGTAATTAGTGTGAAGTCTGAAAGATCCGGAGTTTCGGCGCTGCGCTAATGCGCTAATGACCCACATGTACAACATGTAACATGTAAACTCCTTGTTTACCACACCTGGGTGAATGCTTAGCGAGATCCCCTTGTAGCATTCAGATGTCCTTGGTCCAGGGCAGGTTATTATAAAAACACGTTAACTATTATAACAACAACGTAGGTGTGAATTCTCTCACGCAGCCGACCAATCAGAACGCGACGCTCAAATGCATGACCAATCGCTAGACGGAATCGGGTTTGAAATCAACCGCTTCAATCTTAACGAATATTTCATTGTAGTTAACAGTTGAAAGGTTCCAATGACTTCGATTATCTTTTCGTTTTGTAGGGATTGAAGCTCGGGGTTCAGAATGGAGATCGGGAGGCAAGGGCAATGGGTGGGTATCCACTTGCAATCATCAACACGGGACTGCAAGCAGTGTCAGGGAGAAACGAGTTCCTTTGAAGGGGACCTTTTATGGAAACTCGTTCCATTCAAAAAATTAAGAATTATTCTTAACTTAAAAAGTTAATATTTTGTGGTTAATACTTCGAAAATATTTTACGCTTCTTTGAAAGTTTCTAGAGCTGTCGTAATCCCGCCAAATTTTCAATTCACATTTCTGTCTGAAACTAACATTTATGTGGGTTATGGGACTCCCTGTTTTTATTTATTTTTTAAACAGGTTCACACTTTGATTTGATTTATTTTCCCACGAATTCATGCGAGTGCGTAACTTCTGAAGGAACTTAAAGGAACAAAGTTCTATCATTTCAGATATAGTAACGTGACGTGACTGAGTTCCTTTTATGACAATTAATTAACCTACCGTTTAGAAGTTCCTTATTTTATGGAACTTGCCCAAGACTGGTTGGTTACAAACCAGAGCCAAACTCTTTCAACATTATCTCTTTAAAAACATGTTCACTTGCGCTGAAGCTTTAAGTTACGACTAAACATACAACCACGTGGGAATACGGGAGTACCCAAAAAAGGATGTGAAGCTAATTAATCTACAGATCGTGCAAGTAGAATACACAATTACGATCTTGCATTGGAAATTGGTGTAGGTGCCGAGTTTGGGAAAATTCTCATGTACTAAAATTTCTAGTCCCGCTTTGACCTTAGGGGCCAGTAAAACATGTATCATATAAGAACAATGTCAACAAAACATAGGATGTCAATTGCAGTCAATCATCGCGAGACGTGACACACGCACATGCGAACGGACAGATAGAAAACTGATTCTAAACATGTCATAATACATCGTTTTACAAATTTCACACGGAACATGGAAGATATTGTCGGGGGTGGAATATTGTCGAGTAAGCAAAATGTTACTTGCTTATAAAGCATTATGCTGAGCAGACTTCCCTGTTCTGCTAACCTTAATGTGATATGCATTGTGCACTATGCATCGATTAGTTGATTATCGACAAACCAGTGTTAACGATGCGATAACTTGAAATGCCAGAGGCTTGTCCGCGAGAGAGACATATACGGTGCTTCTCCCATCTGGCTCTAGTGTTGCCAACATAATGCTATAATAAAAATGAATAGGACATGTGATTTCTATAATACTGTTATAAGATTGTGAGCCAGCCCCGGCAAATTTAATCAATCACGGCAAGCACTAATTGCCTACACGACTTAAATCTTATGATACGAGTCTGCTGTAGCCTACATTGTTGTAATAAAATATTCACTTTGTGTAGCCTACATTGTTGTAATATTAGGCTATTGTTCCAAAACAAATTGCTGTTTGTTATTTCGTGTGCAATTATGTAATTTTAGTTTCAAATTTACTGTCTTCCTTTGTAAATATTTTTATAACTAAATTGGATAAACTTTTTTTGTTTTTGTTAATGTTGTTTTAGGGCACTCAACAGTAGAGTTATCAGTGCCCATGTCAATTGTATTGGAATCTTCCAATTTTTCTTTTTCCATAATTGTGGATTATCACCATGTTTTCTTCTTTCCAATGAAGGAACTTAGGGGAAGACGCGGGGGGTTAATGGGAAGGAGTGGAATGATGGATAGGATGGGTTAAACTGGGTGGGAACGGAGGAGTGCTCGTTGCAGAGAGGACCGACAAGTATGGAGAAGAAAAAAAAGTAGCAAAAAGAAAATAATAGTAGGCTGTGTAATAAGATAAGGTTGATAAACGTTTTTATTTTTTATTTTATTTTAATTTACGTCTATCCTATTCAGTTTTATAAAAATGATTTACTAAAGGAGGACAACTAAATAATCTATTTAGGATGCAGAGACAACAATAAATTACATTTTCGTAATATTTGAAATGTACATTACACAACATCGCATTAACACAAGAATTTTTGTTAACAATTAATGAATTAAAGCATTCAATGAATGAATCAAATATAAAAAGAGGGAGTTAAAGGAGAAAGAAGCAGAAGAGGAAAAAAGAAAAAAGAAAAAAAAAAAGTTGCGCGAGAGCTCTCTCTGCAAACGCACCCCAACCGGCCAAGAGCTCGCCCTTAGTTTTGGGGAATACACTACTCCTCTATACTCACAGGCCAAACCACGGGAAGGTAGCGAGTTGGAAATTTATAGATTTGTTCCCAGTGAAAACATGCCCATCAGGGTGCAATGCATGCGAGAATAGGAATATAGGAGTTAGGACAATTGTGAAGGGATGTCCGAGCCTCCAAGGGCTGTTTTAAGAGGACTTGTAAAACCTCAGGGAAAACCTTCAGTCAGAATTGACGTACTCTACGGGATTTGAACTCGGGACCTCCCGGATCGCCAACGCTGTCGTTAAAATACATTTTGCATTTAAGAGTTTACATATTTCTACCTATTAATGACCATTTTAATGGTTTAAATTACGTGTCACATATCAGTACAGAACTAAAGTTCTATACTCAACGATATTATTGCCATAGTTAGAAGAGAGAGATAAAACTTTTATTTATTTATAAAACAAACCTCTTCTGTACACCACATGGACCACATGGATACAGAAAAATAAAGATTATCTTCCACTTAACATGTTGTAAAACAAGAAATCTAAAAATTTGAAAGTTTTGCCAATAAAGGTGATGAAATGGAAATGGAATCTTTTAGATGTCACAATCCAAATTTCGACTTGGGCATCTGTTTTTTTAAATGTCACGGTCACAATTTCCACCGAGCAAGAATTGTGTAGTGATGGATATTGGGGCTCGAGTGGGCTATAGCCCCCGAGTAAGTAGTTGGGCCTCTTTGAATTTTTTCTCCGAGAAAGCCTTAGGAGAAAGCCCACCAGTTATTATCACTTTCTTAATTCCGAATTTTCGAAAAATAACCTATATTATTATACAACAACATAATTGTATTTTAAGAGAATATTGCGCGAAACCGAAAGCAATGCTACTTTGAACCTTTATAACATTCAATTTAAGATTCGAGTTAGTGAAGTAATCATGATCATCCAATCAATTCTCAACGTAGTAATTGGATAAACTGATATAGCTATAAGTACAAAATAGGATGCGAGAGTTGTCCTCATAAGCCTATATGTCACGTGGTAAATTGGACAATCATAGTATTAACTTAGCGTTTATAGTAATGTATTCTAACTCGGGTTTCCTGTGGAGCTATCAGGCACCCTTGACTCCTTACCAGCCTGTACGTTAGAAGAAATGAATATTAGGGACTGATTTTGGGACATTTTGGTTGAGAGATGTTATAATATTTATAGCGAGCTCGCGATTAAAACAACTCTATTTTTTTCCCTAAAACTTAGTTTTGCCCACAGACATTGGGAATTAATAATTCTGATATTCTTTAATCATACTTCATTACTGGTTTTCTAATCAACGTGTGTTCCATTTCAAATACCCCATCACGAGTTTTGAAGAGTGAATTCAAAGATTTAGGAATTTATCAATTCACTACACAGCACTGACTTTGAGATTTCAGTACGCTTCAAAAACTTAATTTGAAATTAAAAGTGCTACAAAGTTGGTTTGAAAATGCTCCTTTCACCTATTTCAAATTCTAATAATCGTTAATGCCGCTATAGCTAGGTGTAGGCACCATTCTCGTGCGGTAAGGCGCGACCACGGTTCAGGTATAGGTCTCCGGATCAATGCTGTCATTGGTATACGTCCAGCTGAAGTGATTACCAAGATTAAGATAGGGATTAGAGTATATAACAAATAAATTTGGGATTTTCCGTACAAAATATCCTCGCAATAGCTGTCACGTAGTCACATATAAAGACTAATTTTATTCCTGACATGGGGTTATTTCTTAATCAATGGATTTATCATATAGCTCAACTAAGATTTAGCTCGTTCATCCATAAAATATCACTTTGGACCGTAAAAAAGGCACTAAATTGAGTGGGAATATTTTCGTATAGACGTCGAGACTCCATAAAAAATATCGAAATGAAAACATTTGGTGGAGGTGCCGGGTAGCTTACAATCAATTCGTCATGTAATGGGAGAAATCCGTACCATCTGAGTTGAAAGAAATTTAAAATGAAGTGAGTTCCCATTCTAAAGTCCAAAGCAAATCAACCACCTTTTTAGGTGTATTTTATTTTTTAAATTGTTTAATATTAGTATGTGGATATAATTTAGTCAATAATCTCGAATCTCGATCAGTTGATAGCGTTTCGTAAATTATTTTTACTTTATTAGACGAGGGGAGCGCAGCGAAACGAAGTCTATCGCTGGAAATTGAGTAAACCTTGCAATCTTTAATCGTATTTGTATGCTTTTGTTTACCAAATGTATTGTCACAGTTGATTGTAGACTAAACTGCGTTTTTGCATTTAAAAAGTGTTTAACTTTTTTAAATACAATCCAAAAACTACAAATCTATCCGACCAGGGGATTGAACACAGGTCTTCCACATTCGGGTATAAGGGTGCATTAGCCAACTATAGACTCGGGAATCGCCAAATCGTTGATAAACGAGTGGTGAGCATGTGTTGAATACCCGGATCTTTCCTCATGGTTTAGATCCCAGCCTTTGGTATAGGGGAAGAAAGGGATGTTCCCGGGTACTCACACATGGGTTCACTCACTGTCTATCAACGACATTAGCGTTCCCTAGTCTATCAAACGCCAATTTCAAGTACCGGGCTATACTTATATACTTCGTACTTACTACTACTACTACTAGCTGGAGACATATCGTTGCATTCGAACACAAAAAGGATAATTTCCCCGTACTTGACAGCTGAAGAGCACTAACTCCAAAGGGCTGTGAGTGACACCACGCGGTATTAGTCATCTCACCTCGTACGGGCCGTGCTTTATCTCTTCCGCTACAGCAAGCAAGCGTCACCTGTAATCGGCATCCTATTACCTGCACGGTGTATTTACCCATGGCGTTCAAGCATGTCTGGATGTTTGACTAGGGCGAGACGGGTGATAGTGTGGTGTGAGTACACACTCGCACCGTACACTGACTGCTTGCTAGCTGAGCCATGGATGCCGGACCCGTATTCTCAATATTTAGTTTTGACTTTGCTTTCATTTCATTGTTTCGACAACGTCTCGACTGCGCATCCAGAACGTATGTCGACCAGAATTGTTGCAGATTTCGAATAATGAATTAATCTCTGAAATCTCTTCGCCAATAAGGTGTCGGTCGGTAGGCGTTATACAAAAAGAAAAAAGGATAAAGGTTGTTTTTGGATGAGCGAAGCGAAGACTTCAATTTCACCGACCCCCCAAAAAATTTAGCTCCAGTGTTTTTTTTTGTTTTTTTTGTCTGTTTGTTCGCTCTCTACCGGGCAAACGGCATTATGCGATCTTGATGAAAATAATTTGAGGGGACCTTCGAAATCTCTAAACTTAGACTTGCTACGTTTTTGGGTACAATCCAAGAAATATTTCTAATGAATATCGTACTTAACGATTTTTTTCGATTTTTAGTGCGATATTTTCGTAACATTTGGGACGATTCTGACCAAACGGGTGGGGCTACAACGTTCATATTTCACATGGACATTAAGGTTATGGTGATATTTTGCTTTCTGAAAGAAAAAGTTGGAAAAGTTAGCCAGAATCTATAGAAATAAAGCTTTTAATATAAGTTTTTTGACTTTTTGTGCGATATTTTCGTGCCATTTGGGCCAATTCTGACCAAACGGGTGGGGCTACAACGTTCATATTATACATGGACATTAAGGTTATGGTGATGTAGTACCTTTTGAAAGAAAAAGTTGAAAAAGTTAGCCAGAATCCATAGAAATATAGCTTTTAATGTAAGATTTTTACGTTAAATAATAACAATTTAACAAGAAACAATAGAAACTTGACAACAATCACCTACAATGCGTCGGCAGAAAAACAAAGCACTTGCAAAAGTAAAGATATCCCACGCAAACTAAAAACTTAAAAAAGCTCATCCATCAACGCGGCGGGACTTTAGCGTTTTCCTAGTATATAATTTAAATGAGTGAGCCTGCTTGCTCGCGTATTTGAAGAGGAGGCAGACATGATTACTACACGCATAATAATACATTTTGTTATATTTAGACTTTCTTTATTAGCCAATCTCAGTCAAATGAATATCACTTTTTACTACGTAATACAAAATAGGAAGGCTTTTATAATAGCACTGTACCATAAATGTATTCTAGTATAAATAAATTTAAAATAAATAACATTTTCCAATTTCCATCATTCTGTCAACAGGGTCTGTCAAAAACACCTAAATAAATAAGACTTTATATTCTGACAATGACGATAAATGTTGTGTATGCATATCCATTATTAGTATATCAAAACGTTTATTTCATAATTGTCATGCAATTTATAAGTGCAAAAAACAGAAACGCGCCTAGCATTAAACCAGTCCCACTCCCTATTAAACCAATCTTTAATCATTGTATGCGGGTGTGCCTTGTGTTTTCTTCCTGCATGGAAAATAAATAAACTTACCTAAATCAATGCTACGTGTGTCAAGCAGTCCTTAGTTATTTCAAATAATTAGCTATGCAAATATTATGTAGTATTGTATGTTGAGCAAGCAATCGATTGTATATTTAGCCAAGCCTATAGCAGGTTTCACGCACCGGTCCGAGCCATTCGTTTTGTGAAGGCCTGATGAATGTTCGAAGGTAAATATTAGTCATGAAATAAATAAACGAGATTTCAAATAAATAGGCCTAGAGGTACGTAAATTATTTATTTTTTGCTCAATTTTGTTTTTTTAAATGTCAAAAGAGGGAGGAATTTATTTTATTTTCGCATTCCTCGCAATGCAAATCAGTGATACAATACAATGCATTTATTTAATTATTTAACGTCTACCCTATTCAGTTAATAAAACTGATTTACAAAGTTAAATAAATTTAATTACATAAATGCAGACATAACAAAAATAAAATGAATAATATTACTAACAAAGAATAGTATTACAATATGCATTTAAAGATTCACAAGTTCACATTTTGTCACCACTGTTTTTTTTGTTTTTTTGTCAACAAAGGTTAGTTCCTGAGGCCATTAGTAAAAACATCACTTATCTAATATCTATGTACTGTAAATTTTGTTTTCGTTTCAGCTAAAATCAATTAAAAAACACTCAGGTTAAGATTTTGTAAATATTGGACATGATAATAACTTTTTGAAAGGAATTAGCAAAATATGGTATTATTTAGTGAAACAACCGTGCTGGTTCCAGAGGTGATATGCACAGGCGGTGTCTAACATCCCAGCATGTGACGCAGCCACCTCCGGATACGAGCCCGGCACCTCCACCAAACTCGTCGGCTACAATGAAACCACGCTCCATCTGTGACGGAGACTACCCTGCTGGTCAGAGGTGATATGCACAGGCGGTGTCTAACATCCCAGCATGTGACGCAGCCACCTCCGGATACGAGCCCGGCACCTCCACCAAACTCGTCGGCTACAATGAAACCAAGCGCCAAGCATATACGACGCATCCGTATCATAACAGGAAGCAGGCGTTGCTTTGCACATCCAATTGCTCAAGATACAGCAGGAAATAGACTCATGGAAGCCCCTTTTGGCATATATTCTCGTATGGCATTAGGCCTATATCTTTCTATCCGGCCCGTAGAGGGTCGTTGGTTTCACACATAACTCTGTTGTTTTAAGAAGTTGGCCGTTGAGCAACGTATGGGTGCGAGGAACGAATGAATTGGGTGTTGCGTTGGGTGGCGAGCGGTGCGGGAAGTGGAGGACGAACAATAACAACTTGCATCCTGCTACAATCAGTGGACCTTCTTCTGCTTGCGGGAATCTTATGTCTTGCCTCTCGATGTATGTCAACGATAGTCATCGTTCAGTTTCATTGATGTAGATTAAAATAATGAATAAAAATATTTTACTTTCCGGAATATGACTCATATTTTATTTTTCAAATTCAGTTTCTTTCACTACATATTTAGTTTTTAAGTATTTACGAAAACAAACTACTTAGCACGCAGCCCCATCCCCCCTCCTCTTTCATTATATCACTATAATAAATAATAATCAGCTAACTTTGTCATCACCTTTGTAATCAATTGACTTGTTATTTATGAATCGCATCTCATTTCTGTTCGTCCGTCACTGTCAGTGCGTGATTTACGTTACCAAACATGTCTTCCGATTAACATGTGTTTTTGTTGACAATGCCTGTTTGGACTGGAACGAACGTGGAACACAATGGTGATAATCTTTGCTCCCTATTGTGGGCTCTCCCGTATCCGTGCTAATTTTATAATATTTCTTTGTTCAACTTAGTCATAATAATATTATGCCACTAAATTTACCCTGACTGAAATCAGGGCTGATGAGCATTTTTATACATGTAATGTAACTTTTTATAAAGAATGTTACAATCAAATCCAATCCCCTTTTCCAGTGTCAAGAGCTCTGTGAACATTCTGTATGGCTAGTTGGACGTTATAGCTATAGGGTTGGTCGGTGACAACGATAAAATCTCTGCCCAATGCTAAATTTTGTCAGGGCTTTAGTCAAATTTGTGAAAATATTAAATTTAGTGAACACCATGAATCAACGTTTTTAGCCCTGTTATACGTTTTTAGCCGTGTTATTATGATTTAGCTTTAACCTAGGCTATACGTCAACATGAAGAATGTCTTATTGCCTGGAATTCCGAGTTGTTTAAAAAAAAGTACTTTTATAAAAATAATTATTTTTGCAAGCTAGAATCCATTTTTATTTTAAACATCCCACCAATTTGTTTCGTTACCAACTCTGGGAGAGTATGGATGGATATAGTTTACAATATTGGATCGGCAATGACGGTGTGACGTTAGCAGTGCAGCAGTGCCGTTACAGTTACGGGAACATTTATTGTAAAAATAAATATTTAAAATACGGAAAGGTAAGGGGAAAGGGATATAGGCTAGTAGCCGTAAGAGCCGAGTGGGCGCACGGAGGAAAGTAGTGTTCAGTAAGTCGGGTGTGAAATAATAAATTATCACATTTTACTTGTTTCTGAACTTCTATGAATTCAACGAGATGTTGAAATATGAAATGAATACAGAAATTCACACCTAAACTGTTAGTATTTCGGGAACGTGGAAGTTCTCAAGTCAAATTCCTCCCTCCTTCTTGACCTTGTAAATAAATTAACTGACCCCCGTGCACAGTTTGCCAGTAGCGTCTGTGAGAGTGATTCTCCAGTCGGATCAATGCTAGTCGGCGCGGTGCGAGCGGCGCGAGGGTTGGTTTCACCGAGGGTGGGTGGGGAGGGGAGGGTGGCCATCGACCACACCAGACTGCGGGGCGAGGTTCAGTTGACTCGTGATACGCATACCTCCAACCGGACGGCCAAGTTTTCTACTCGACATAATAAGCATCCAGTTGAACACACAACAATCAGAAGCCGATAGTGTTTGAAACGTCATCAACATGCGTGTGAAGCCTCGTCTCGTCGCAAGGTGTTTGTCAACGAGCACCGCATACTTGCACAATAACAACACTAAAGCGGAAGTGTTCAAATAGTTTAAATTGTTAAACATCATTTTTAGAAATACCAATTCAGCCTCTTCAGACAATATAGGTTATTATAAATGATACGGTTACTTCACAGTCCACACTACGTTCTGAGTGCCGTACCTAGTCATTTACTTCGGAGAACTGTGTACTTATGTGTCACTAAATAAATAGTGCGCCCAACATACTAACACAATGTGAACTGTGCGCGTAAGGAGTGCTGGTATTCTATACTGGCTGATATCTGCTCAATATCACAAGCAATTTACTCACTCTCAAAGTGACACATGGCTAGGTGACACAATGTTATTACATTGTGACCACTAAGTACTACGGTTACTGACTAACATCTTTTTCTGTCAATAAAAGTCGGAATCTGTAATAATAATTGTCTACTTTCGTAAACTTCTTGTCTGCAAATTCATAATATCAGCGCAACACAATATCACTGATTAGAATGTTAAATACACTTCTAAAAAGACCAGTTACTATTTACAATTAAAGCTGATTTTCGACATTCGGCATATCCAAACTTAGCTACACTGTTCAATGCCAGTCTTCTCTTCATTCACATTCGGGGCTCAAAGTAGTTTTGGTATTTTTCGGAGAAAAACTAGTAAGGTGAAAGGATTGTTTGCGATGTTATTTACCCTACCGCTGAGAAGGGCTGATAACTGACGTTAATTTTATTTTAAATACAATTATTTATTGTGAAACAGTTACTGTGACATCTTGGAAATAGTCTTTCGAGAAAATGGCTAGCAAAACTTCTTCCGAGGTTACATGAAAAGAAGAAAACAACCCACTATGAGTGGAAACAGCTGTGAACGAATCAGGTGAGCAGTCCCATGCCACGCCACGCCACACCCTCACTTTTATATTTAGAACTCATTAAAGACTGCAAATTAATAAACTGAGACCAAGCAATATTATTAAGCATTGCTTATATAATACTAGAGGTATTAAAACAAGAATACTTTAGTAACACATACTGCAACTAAGTATGGAGACAACACAATTTTTATAAAAGGTCTTAAAATTTACAATATCCAAGAATTCCCAGGACATTTATGAGAAAACTTTATGATGATTAATGTAGTTTGTATGTATTATTGTTTTTACTACACCACATCACTCCAGGTGCACACATCACACATCTTATCTTGCTTAGTTGAATGTCTAATTTTATACAGCTAAAAAGTTGTCCTGGAGAAACATGTCTAGGATTTATATAATACGTATGTTTATAATTATTTTTAGAAGTTATTCGATATGGATGTAGGCTTATTGGTAGCAAGTGGTGAGTGGATTGTACAACTAGCGTACCCTAGGTCTATATTCTATGGGCAATTATTTGTTGTATTTGTTGTACTAATATAGACCAAGAAATATACAATCTCGGCCGGGTACGGGTAATGGTTCAAAATTTAAGTAGAAATGGTTAAAGAAATCGACATTTCGTACGATATCGATAAGTGGGATGATTTTTCTTTTTGGACTCCATATATAAATATCGAAGTTTGTTTTTAAAAGATTAATTTAAATTTAAAAAACAAGAACTTATAGAATGAGGACAGGATTTTTTTAAATGTAAATGTGCAAGTCAAAAATGCTATAAATACACAAGAAAAAAAAACGATTTTCGGTTCGCGTGATTGGTGGAGGTGCCGGGTCATTCAACGCGAATGTGATATTCATTTTTAGCGATATACCTTCTTCGAAACAATATTTTACTATAAGATCTTTTTGTTTCCAAAACTTTGAAAATCGTTTTTTGCAAAACTTAAAAAAAAATCGTGTGATATCGATGATTAAATGATGTCATAGTCTAGCCCTTAAAAGGGTAAGAAAAAACGTAAAAGGGTGCAAAGCTAATAATTTAACATTCCGTCAAAAAGAATATTTTGTTATTGGTGGAGGTGCCGGGTAGTTATGTCATTTTGGGGTGACGTGATGATAAGGGCCCCGTTCCGTACCCTCAGCTCACTAAAAAGTAAAAACATTCAGTATATGAAACATTCGTTTTTTCCTGTCGTGGGACGAGACACACGCACAGACGGACGAGCAGAAAAGTGGTACATAATATAGGTGAGTCTTGCTCCCTAATGAATATATGTTTATAGTTTTGTGTATGTAACACCTAAGATAGTTTGTGGTTTGTGGTTTGTGCCGCACACTAGATGTCAGAGTCAGAGGACACTTCGCGGCTGAAGCAACTAACAATTTAGCCCATAGTAAAGGGTCTGATTATTGCCAAACGGTTGGAGCCATGCAGGGTTCATTTGTGGGAAATTGCTTTATTTTATTTCCTTGATTTTTATAAGACTTTGTTTAGGTAGGTTGGGCAAAATGTTTGAAAAGCATTGATTATAGGAAGTGATATTTTAAATCATGACATTTGGCTTAGGCAATCCTTTATAATTATATTCAGGTTTTATTTTATAATTTTTTTACGACCATATTTTGCCTTAGACGTAGGGAGGAATTATCCAAACGGAATTATCGTGCCAAAAACTTAAACCTGTGTATATACCACAGTGCCCACACAAACTAAGTAGGCCTATGAGCCAGTAAGTAATTCCTTCCATGTTAAAGTTGTTTGGTTCATTGCTCCCAGCTTGGTAGTAAAGGCGTGTTGTTTGCTATACAAGAGTATACAACCACAACACTTTTGTGGGACGTGCCTTCCTTGCTTGTTCAAGTTATATGATTAGATAAATTAAATAACAAGATAATTTTACAAGTTGTTTCCCTTTATCGCAAGTCAGGTATATTTAAGTTTAATAAAAAATTATGATAGTGTTGTATTATCTGTCCGTTGACTTCCAATTTGTTTGTTCATTCAATGTTTCGAGTCCGTTTAATTCAGCTATCTATTATCTATCAGTCGAACGTTACTGATAAACTTGTGACACATTATTTTCGCCCGACGAGAAAGTCTTTTTCATTGGATGGTTACCGACGAACCAGTGACAGGGATGCAGCTATATCTTCTGCAAATACGAACGGTGTGGGTTAGCTTTAGGTGTGAAGATAAATAGACTAAATTTATTAAGCATATCAACAAACCATTTCCTGTTCAAAATGTTCAAGAAAAATGCTATATAGCCTATACGTAGACTATATGATATTTGATTTGTGAGTAATGTGGTTAGGGAATCACCACATGTTATTTGAGGGTACTCAAAGATTTCTGTACGACTAGACGATGTTCGCTTTTCATTTGATTTTTTATATTTGAATCATTTTAATTAATTTCGCTTTAAATAATATTCAATTTAATTATGCTATCACAAGTTGTCTTACTAAACATTGTTGTTTTAATATTACTCGTTCAAACTTTGTTTAACCACAGCTCATTATTTTCCCTGCTTTTATGTGATTAGTTATATTGGTTGTCCTTCTTTGTAAATCAGTTTTTACAATCGAATAGGATAGACGTTAAATAATTAACTAATTAAATAGATGAATAAATAAAAAAATAAAAAAAGACCGAAAGATTTGAAAAATTAAATCACAATCAAATGAACACGAGTCGAAAACGACGATTGTAGCCAAAATGTGCGTTCGTACGTTTTGAACTGTGTACCTGACAGTAGGCATACATATTTTCATCGATCGAGATAATTTGTTTGTACATCAAAACGGTATTACCTATCTTGGTGAATGATTTGTGTTCCAAATTTCGGTTCCAATTGGTCAAACGAAATTTGTAAATATCGATCACAAACCAATATTTTTCACGAACTTACTAAATTTGCAGGATACAGTCTTGACATAAGATTTAGGCAAATTGCTGTTCGCTTGGCTGACTGACACCACAGGTGTCTGAGATTTTGAACATATGTCACAAAATTGGAATAAAGGGCTCTACAGTAACACATTTCTAAAATTTGTTTTAAAAATAATTTATAAAAATTAAATTATCTTTCACGAATTTCGATTTTGTTAAAAAAATTCAAAAATTACTGTCCTATTCGTTATTTTTTATGGCTGATATGGACACCCGTATGTGATAATATGGCTAAATCTGACTTTTTCATTTGAATGGTTGAGTGAGTTCCTTGAAGTTTCAAGATTATGTGGGTGTAATTTGTTTTAAAATCGAACCAGTACTTATTTATAAAAGTATTTATTTGCGAATATAGGTGCTATCTAATTTGTAGAAAGAAACTAATTCTATGTTAGGGGTAGGGGTAGGCATGTTAAAATCATTTTTTGCCATACTAGCCTTTAGCAGCCTTTTTAGCCTTTAACAAAACAAAGAATAAACAATTTTATAAATTTTCAAGAATTTTTTTAACGATTTGAAAATTTTCCCGGAAATTTGTAAAAAAAAAAACATTTTCATGAAAATTTCCATCTCTAGGCCATGACCTACATTGACTTTATTTACAAACCAAAACTTTAACTGCAATTATCTCAGAACTTTGTTTTTTTTATTCAATGTATCTTTTCTCAAGATTGGCTTGATAGAAAGTTTTGAAAATTTCAGGGCATGTTGGCACAGGTATAGAACAGCATTTGAATGAGCCATATTTCAATTTTTTTCCCACAATAATTCATATTAATTATGAAGCATGTAAAAATGTGGATAAATTTATGTTATCATTCCATGACGTTTTTGGGGTCCATTTAAAAAGAAAACTCAAAATGTTTTACATTCAATTTGCATAGGAAGGTTGTATCAGTTACCTCCAAAAAATGAATTCAATAGCTATAGCCCGCCATTCTTGAGAAATTGGTACGTCAAAGTTGATTTTTTAACATGGCTTGTATAGCCACATACGGGTGCCCTTAAGACACAATTTGTAAAATCTATGACTGTATGGCTGTCCATGTGTGCTTTATTGGCAACTTTGCAAAGTTTCATATACGTCGGATGCTTCTTGGCCGAGCGAATAGCTTTTTGCTAACTGCCTAATGTGTCCTATTCTATCTACGAGAAAATAAGCTAGTTCTCTGTCGGAGGGGGAAAACAGAATAAAATATTGATTTTCCAGCATATCACTCAAATAGTACCAAAGTATAGGCAACCTTTGTAAAATCTTTTAGTCGGGATTGCCGGTGGCGGGTATCGAAACGAGGACCTCCCTCACTAGTCTCTCGCGTTCTGCCTACGACTTGTGAGACCATGTTTGTCACCACCCACCAGAACAACGCCCAACACTTCGTATGTGCGTGCAGGCCTATGTGTGCTTCGTTGCTGTAAACCTTGTTTGGGTCGAGGTAGTTACAAGTTACCACATCTCTGCCAACCATAGTAAGACACAAATTTCAGGTGTTTTAAAGAAGTAAAACGGTCGAATAATTTAAAATACATTTGGTCATCTGACAAATTATTGGAACGATGACATTAGTGGAAATAGAAAATAATCATGGCAACTTGTTTAAAGTTCACATCTTTTTTTTTCTTTTTAAACGAAATTGATTGGTTGATTGATTGATTGGGTATTGCTTAACGTCTCATATTTATGCACTTTGGCTAATCGAGACGATGAGTGGTGATAGATGAGGATGAAGTATGAACAGAAGGGAGGACGGAGGAGGGGAAACCCGGTAGCGGCACGTTGCCTACTCCTTTCGAAAAGTACCAAGGGGACCAACGGCTTAACGTCCCATCCGAAAGGACGGTGTAACTTTGAACGAAGCCGTTACACTAGCTTTCGAACCCTCCATCTGCTCTAACCAGCGGTATACGTGAGTTTCAGGGCAGAGCGGTCACCCACTCTACCCATGACCACGCCCGATTCTCCTTAACTTCGGTGTTCGAACGGGAACCGGCTAAACGACGAGCTCGGCTAAACCGCTGGTACCCAATTGATTGACACTATATTACACACATTGCTGTGCAGTAGGCCTATGCACCCCTAATCATGTGGAATATTACACAGACATTGTCTAAAGCGAATCGAACTGTGCCGAAGCTGGATGCTGATGCTATAATGTTGGATGGCTTTCAACGCTTCGATATAACCCAATGTTGGCCATGTAGGGAAGGAGAGAGGTAAATGCAGCAGACATACAGGCATCATCTCAAAGTAAGAGTTCGCTGGAATCAGTGGAATCAACAGAATCAATGGAAAATCACACACAACCTAGAAAACAATGAAACATAAATAAAACAAATTTCTTAAACAATTTTTTTAAACTTCTTTAATTTACTTTTTTGGGTAGACAGCTTCGAAGCTCCGACCAGGAGCCACCACTGTAAAATCAAACAACCAAATTTTCAGATAGCTGACGCAACAAAATAATCAGTCGTAGGTGGATGCACACAGTAATAAAACTAATGTGTCCATCCAGTGGATGGATTGGATGGATACATTAGTTACACACACAGTAATAAAACTAATGTATCCATCCAGTGGATGGATTGGATGGATACATTAGTTTTATTACTGTGTTCTCGATGCAGATAAATAAAACATTAACATAATATTTGTCCATCTTGTTCCAGATATGAGAAACGCTCGTCCTTCACTGAAGATCTAACACTACTGTCAACCTCGACGAGGTAGGCTAATCTAACTACTATAATAGCCCTACACATATTATAATTCCTCCTGGTGGTACCAATTGGTATCGTGTTTTGTGAGTGTTAGTGAGGAAGCAGTTGCACCTAGAAACAAGGGGTAGCTGACCATTATAGGCAGACATATTCGCTTTGAATATAACCATTTTGCTATAATTCTTCGAAACGATCCTCGTAAAAGTCCACATACACGAAGATAATATTTTAGGATAGCTGAAAGAAAACTATATAATAATAATATGCTCTTGTTGCAAACCTATTTTCTTCACTGCCTAAAGTTGAAAGTTAATTCAGGTTTTCTCATGGCCTGTTTAGGATTTGATACTTATTCAATTCAGGTAAACGATGCAGATTTGAAATTAAAACGTAACTCCGTCAGCGGGTTGGGGGGGGGGGAGGAGGAACAAGTGTTTTTTGTCGCTCTCCAAGGCCGCGTCTAGCTGGAGGAGGCGAGAACACGACGGGCACCTGGGCTTCTCTTCACACTCTCAGACTCAGTTGTAGCTTGTAATGATGCCCCGGAGATAACACGATTCACATAAATAACACAATTATCGGACATCTATTGACAGCGGAGTGTTAAAAATATAATACTTGAATCCAGGTGAGAACAATGGAACAGGCTTTGTAGAGAAGAAGGCGTGAGTGTATAGGACTAACTAATGTTGAGAACAAAACAAGCAATATTTCCTCTTTATAATAATATACACTGATAACTGGGCAAGGTGGTAACAGTGCGAGTATTCAACTTTAGTTTTCTTGGAACGAGTTGCTGTCACCGCGATTTAAGCCAATCTCTTCATAAAAATAAGATTTATTTTAAGTACTGGAGTCTTTGCGGTTTGTCTGTTTCAAGTTCACTTCAGCAGATACATATTTATTTTTGACAGATAGTCATTATAGTTTAAAAAATCACAGTTTGGCCAAAATATGCTTTTTAGTAGTGACTGTATTCCACTTTAATTGACAGTCGTTTATTGCACAGCTGCACAGCTGCAATTGAAAAAAAAAAAAAAAATAATAAAATAATAATAATAACAATAATAATAATAATAATAAATAATAATAATAATAATAATAATAATAATAATAATAATAATATTTTTTTTTTTTTAATTTATTGAAGCAAAAAACTAAATTGGAACAATATTCACATACATTTCCTCCCACTAAGCCAAATGGCTCATCAGTGGGTTACATAATTATTAATGCTATTACATCTCATTCGTAGCGTCAGGCTTAATACAATGAAATAAAAATAAAAAAAACATTCAAACTATTAAATGAATATACGGTACTTACATAGGTAATCAATTACAAAACATAAATACTACAACCCTTTACAAAAACATACAAAAATAGAATATACAAGAATCACTAATTATAAATTAATAATATCTTTACCTCCACACAGATTCGTTTTCAACAACATAAACATCTAGAAAATAGGACTGAAAATGACTTAAATCGAGCATGAGGAAGGTTGTTCAGGTAGTGCGATTTTACTCTATTCTTTATTAATGAAATTTTGTCCAAGGATAAATTTCAGCCGGCAATGAATTAAAAACTTTAGGTTATAAAGAAATGTAACAACGCTCACCATGTTTGTTTTCGGGCATTGGAAAAACGAATTTTCCTTTAATAACAAGTCTCGTTCCCTTATTATGTAAATATGGTTTTTATGTTTTATTATTAAAATAATACTTTAAAACCAACCGATAAATTAAACATGGCTTTTAACGGCAGTATAAAACAACTCACAAAAAAAGTTCCCTCTTTTTCTTTGATGCTATTTTAAAACTTTTAGGGCAACTATTTTTTAATAGTGTATTTTGAATTTGAATCATCGTGTTTATTATATGAAAAGACGCGCTTCCCCATGAGAGCAAAGCATATGGGCATAATAGATTCAGCTAATGCAATATAAACTAATCTTAGCATATCATCAGACAATACTGGTTTTAGTTTATCAATTGATATGCACACGAGCGGAGTTTCGAACAAATGTATCCACGTGTGGCTTCCACGAAAAATCACGATCAATGAAAACCCAAAAACAAGGTATGCCAAGATTCAAATTTTTTGTACCATCAAGGCGGTGCGGGACAGTATTCAAAAATTTTGTATAACTTTGCCTCTGAAAATTTAATTTAACGTCATCATTTCTATTTTAATTTTAAAACATGCATATGTGAACAATTTTGGTTTTTTTAAAGGATGACGTAGCTAGACGAGCGAGACGAATTCCATTTCACTACACTGGAGAAAAAAATCCGGATGTTTTTTTTTCTTCTTCTTTTGTATTTTTGTGTGTCTGTTAACACGATTCCGGCTAAACCGATACTCGATTGCGATAGAATTTTATGGAGGTCTTCGAAATCTCTGAACTTAGAACTGCCACGTTTTTGAGCGCAATCGGGAAAATTTTTCTTATAAAAAACGCAATTTGACGATTTTTTTCGATTTTTAAAAATTTTCTTCGACCTCTAACACCTACATGCTTTATTCGATTGTAATGATTTTTTCACAGAACCTTAATTTTATGAATTAAGATATTCGTGTGAAATTTGAGCGTAATCGAAAAATTTATTCTCATGAAAATCGAAATTTTCCGGGTTTTTTCTTTTTTTAAAACAATTCTTTGACTTATAACACCTACATGCTTTATCCTATTGTAATGATTTTTTCACAGAACCTTAATTTTATGAATTAATGTACTCGTGTTAAATTTGAGCGCAATTGCAATTTTACGATTTTTTTATTTTTTTTAAATTACGATGAATTAAAAAAATTAAATTAATTTTTATTTAATTTTATTTAATTTAAAAAAAATCTTCGACTAAGTAATGATTTTTGCACAGAACAACAGAAAATCCGCGTAACACATGGCAGCTCAATGCACCAATTACGCTCATCCAACAACGCGGCGGGACTTAAGCGTTTTCCTAGTAATAATAATATTAACCTTACAAATTTGGAATACTGATATAGACATTTTGAAACAAAGTCCCCTCCAATGTGAGCGTACTCGATGGCGATAAATACAAAAATTCTCCACCAAAATAAGTTCTTAGAAATCTGTATAAACAGTGTGGAGTAAGACCACCAGTTCGGAGCAGGTATATTTGAGGTGGAAATGAAAGGCAACTTGCGTTAGTGTTGTGTTGTCGTTGAAAACAATTCAAAATCTGAATGGAAGCGGTGTATCTTTCACTCTCTGATACCCTGATCATGCCGGTGCAAACAATAGCCAACTAGAGACCGACAAACACCGATCAATCAAGCTGGACACGATTCCATTCGCGGACAGCGCCAGAATCAACAAGGCTAATTAATTTGCAACAACCTTAGAATTTATAATGTGCCTCGTTGCGAAGACGGCTTCAAAATGACCGTTTACACATTCCTTTAGCCAAGAACTGATGGACTTAAATCCACATTGGAAGTTAAAAATCTTCTACGTAGGGGGATTCTAACCCCTTGACCTCCTGCTTAAGCTTTGAAAGCAGAGCTTGTTATCATAAGTCTGGCAAACCACATTCTCACACTGTAATGAAGTTTAACGACCCGGCACCTCCACCATAGGACGCCATAGGACGCATAGCCTCGTTTTGAGTTGTTCACGTTATTAGATATTATTTCGGTTGGGAGCTCAAACTTCAAATATTCATGTCAAAAACAGACCCACATATCGATTTCTTTGCCCAGCCCTAGTGAAAATTATTATTTATTAATAATGTTTGTGTTTAGCGGTGTAAAATACGTGCTTACCAGTTACTATAAATACTTGCCTACCTGGTCATAAATCAAAACTATTTGATTTGTTGTTTGTTTAAATAATCTTAAAGGCCTAGGTAAAGTGCTTTTTTAAAATCAAGGCCTGTTCCCTGTTATTACTTTACCACTTTTATCAGCGTTATTGGATAACATGATATGCGGGCCTCAGAAGAAACGTTGATGTGAGCCCGCTTCACACTGTAACTAAGGTGTTTGTCACTGTTGTGACGGTTACTTGGGACGGTTATTTGTGACGTGGTTTGTGTGATGTGGCCCGAGAAGTGAAGAAGTCTGACGATCATATGTGATGTGAATTAACTGAAAGATGGAGTCAATTAATACGGATTAATCAATAACCAATATTATTAGATTATGAAAGAGGTAGGTTTTTCATTTTCATAAACCATAATTTTTAAATTTCAAGAGTCAGTGTTTTAATTCAATGGAAATTTTCAATTATTTCCATTATCAATTAAGCATTCAATCCACGCGTTATACCAAAGTAGGGGGGAGGGGAACCTGATCCGGAATAATTAGCTATAAACCCTTGCGTGTGGGCAGCGCCGCGTGTCGCATGCGTGCACGGTCCACTATCACGCGCACGCACGCACGCACGCGAGCCGTCAGCTGATAACACTCAAAACATTGACATAGCACGGCCAACGGAACCGCAAAGAAATGTTTGCCTTGGTAGACGTAATCCCTTACTTTACATTTTCATAGATAAGGTTGCATGCTTTCTGACGAGCTGACATATAATCTTAGTTATGCGCTCTAAGGTTGATGAAAGAGAAAGGCTTGCATGGTGTGTTCGTACACGATACAATTCAGTAGTGTAGGGGTGTATGCATTTGCTCTACCTTCATGTCATCTACCTCGCCACACTCAAATTGCACTTCGTCGTCTACATGTGAATCAAGTTCCGTGTGAAGTCATCACACTCCGCACTCGCGCGGTAGGGCCTACCCTGACCTATAACCGTTAAAGTTAGAAGAAGTGGGATTTAGAAGAAATGCATGTTTTAACTTTTAAGGGTAGATGAAGTGAAAGAAAGATGCCCGTATGGTGGAGGAAGTGACAGGTTTGCATTGAGGGACTGTTTGTAACTTGTGTAGTGCAGTAATTCACCAACGTAATACTAGCCATTCCATATTTTAAAGTAAAACATCGAAATTGTCTTTCGTCCTCTCTTATAAAGCACGATAAAAAGTTTAAAAAAAAAACGTACGCAGTCACTTCAAACAGAAAGCAATGCTCGTTATGACGTTTATTTTTTCGAAATTTATTTTGAAAGCAAATTTTCTTTGATCGTTGAAACCTAAATCCTTCTATTATAAATCAACATTTACTCACGTATGTCTAATAGTTGCGAAATGCATTAATTAAAATGATGTGTTTGTGCATGTGTGTGTTTCGAAATAACTGACGTAAGCATAGCTTCGGAAGCGGAAGAAGCCGTAACAGGTAAATAGGAGTCATATTATATTATATTTTTACCGTGGGATGAGAAACCTCTTGTGCAATGTGTGCCCGCCTCTTCAGGCGTTTTGGATAGGACAACTGTGAATTTACGTCCGAGGGATGTTAATTAAAGATGATTCAATCCGACTGAGGAAGCCCTCGAAAAACCTTGGATTGCCGATCACGACTGGATTTGTGCCCGGAACCTCCCGAATCAGAGTCAAAACCAGGAATCATTTGGAGGTGGGGAAAAATCGTTTACTTAATTTATTTATTATTTAATATTAAATCAATCATAACCCTGTTCTTATTCTATAAAAAGAGCTTATTGGCCCGGAACAATATTAAAACGTAAATTAAAAACTTATGACCGAGGCCACTACTTACTTAAAAACGAATTTTCGGGTGAAACTTCCTCGCCAATCATCAGGTTGATGCGAACTGCTAATTAACCCTGTTCTGTTACTGTATCGATGTACCTAACTGCCAAGAAGACGATTGGCAGAATGTTTAATGGTGGCAAAAATGGTGCGGTATCTTGAGATTTGTAGGATTGTCGTTGGTTGCATGCAACAAGATGGCTGCTCTCAAGAGTGGTCACGTGGCCTGTGACTATGACGTATGAGACCTCTTAAAAGTGTATTATAATTGAAAATGTGTTTTAGTGAATATTAACTTTTCATAATATTTAATTATTGAAGTTCACTGAATTTGAGAACAAAAAAACGAAAATATATTTTAATTCCAGAATCAATTTGCAAAAGTTGAATGTGACTCTCAAGCTGAAGAAAAACAAGAACGTTTTATGATGTGTGATGTTATTATGATGATCGTAGTATAATGGAATGCATAATAGAGGGAACAACGACCTGGCTAGCACAGCACAGGTGTTTGACAACGGTAATGAGAGCTGCCTATTTTAATTACGTGCTTATGTGCCAACATGGTTCTATAGCTCCCTCCGTGGTCAGAGTAACGTCGTGCAACATGCGTAGGCCAACATATCAATACTCACCGACTTTTACGTTGAAAATAACTGTTTACTTTGAGAACTATCGAAGCCGCATCTCCACATTCTGGTAAGTCCATTTAAATATTTCCAGATGCATCGTTGAACACCACCCCGAAAAGTGAGTCGTGAGGCCTGAGCAAGTTCAGCTCACATTTGCATGTCCATCGTTGTATCCGATCGATGTCCCTTTAGCTAGAGATGTGCAAACATGTTAGTTGATAAAGTTTGAAAATTCGCGCCTTAAAAATAAAAATTAGCGATTTTTTGTTATTTCCTCTTTTCCTCTTTTTTTTTCTTGTGGGGCCCCACACAAAAAAAAACTATTTCAGACAAAGCAAATAAAAGTCTAGTATTAAATTATCAGTATCACAAATTCCTGTCAGGACAATTTATCACAAATTCCTGTGAAAAAAAAGCACATGAGAGTGAGAATTAGTTTTAATTTTAAGCTCAATTTCAGCCTTCAGTTTTTAAAGTTTCTGGCAGTTTTTACCAGATTTCGACTAACCTGCACCTCCACCAAAATTACGAAATTATGCATTTTTTTGTAATGTCGATATTTTGATATGAAGTATCTTGAGCTTACTCGCTTACAAACGATTATTACGATCTCACAATCGCGTTTTATGACCCGGCACCTCCACCATAAGTACCAGCCAGAATTAATTTAATTTCAACTACCTACCCGGCACCTCCACCAAAACTTTGAAAAAAAATTGTTTGAAATTTCGTGACCTAATTCGCGTTTAAAGACATAATTGCTTATTTCGCCACTAGTTCGCGGTATCAACTAAAATATCGCGAAAATTCGCGAATTGGAAATTGGTACCATTCAATCACAATTCAGGTGATTCATGTGCAAACTGAATTTGAAGGAATTATTGCAACAACAAAAAAACTAAAATTTCTCACCATTTTTGCACATCTTTACCTATAGCTATAGAAATGCCAGAGTTATAGAGCTACTTTACCTTTACAATTAACTACTAAAAAAATGTAACTAACTCTATAGTTCCTTTCCTAAATGAACAACAGTAGTATTATTGAGTTTGGAACTAATAATATTATTGTATTGTATTTATTGTTATTATAATCGGTAGAGTATTAATCCTTCGGGAAAATATCAGCCATCAAATTAATATTATAAAGGTTAATGACAATAGTAATCGAGTAATGCCTGAGTAATTACTTTCATTCATTGTCTCAATATTATGGATACCAGCAGTTTTATTGGATGAGCGTAGCGAGCGAAGCGAAGATTCCATTTCACTACACTGGAAAAAAAAAATCCAGAATGTTTTTTTTTTTTCTTTTGTATTTTTGTGTGTTTGTTAACACGATTCCGGCTAAACCGATACTCCGATTGTGATGACATTTTATGGAGGCCTTTGAAATCTCTGAACTTAGAACTGCCACGTTTTTGAGCGCAATCGGGAAATTTTTTCTCATAAAAAACGCAATTTTACGATTTTTTTTGAATTTTAAAAAAAATTCTTGGACTTATTACACCTACATGCTTTATTCGATTGTAATGATTTTTTCACAGAACCTTAATTTTATGAATTAAGATATTCGTGTGAAATTTGAGCGTAATCGAAAAATTATTTCTCATGAAAATCGTAATTTTACGGGTTTTTTCTTTTTTTTTAAACAATTCTTTGACTTATAACACCTACATGCTTTATCCGATTGTAATGATTTTTTTACAGAACCTTAATTTCATGAACTTATATATTCGTGTTAAATTTGAGCGCAATCGAATAATTATTTCTTATGAAAATTGCAATTTTACGATTTTTTCTTTTTTAAAAATTACGATTAATTAAAAAATGAAGTTAATTTTTTTTTTTTTTAATTTAATTAAAAAATTAAGTTTTTTTTTTTTTTTATTTTAATTGAATTAAAATAAATCTTCGACTAAGTAATGTTTTTTCACAGAACAACAGAAAATCCGCGTAACACATGGCAGCTCAATGCACCCATATACGCTCATCCAACAACGCGGCGGGACTTAAGCGTTTTCCTAGTTAAATGCAATTATGAGGACCGCGAATGTGTGTGCTAACTGTGCACTGGTAAACTTGCAAGAAACATCACATCATTCATAAAAAGTAACTATCCAAATAATACACAATTTCTACGTAACTTTCAACTTTCCCCTGAAGGACTGCCCAAAGTTTATCAAAGCAATATCCAACTCTGCTTACGAAGTAACTGCAACGTCGGGAAACACTCCCAACTATGCAGTGTCATCGAAACCGAGTCCTGTCTGTAAGTGATCGTTGAACTGTAACGTGATACAGAATAACCTACATAATATTATAGCTTGATACACTATCATTCGGGCGCATATTGCTAGTTGAGACCATACTAGCCTACAGTAACTAACATTTTAATTTTAGGTGAGTTTTTTCCCCATCTAACATCTATGATATAAACGTGAAACTGACACATATACGCGCACATATTTTGTTTCACTCTTCCAATACCTCATTAATTGAACTCCCAGGACTAGCTTATAATTGTGTTGAGTGGTGGTATGAATTCAAAATCGTCAATCTAATGAGTGTCCTATGTCCTAGGACTACGAAATTTTATTATACTAGAAGTTATTCTACTATTTCAAACCTCTTTACTGCATTCTTTAGAAATCATATTTATGTATATGGATTCCCCTTAACCTATGACTTAACACAATTTTTAAAGCTTTTTGATCCTGAAATTTGCGAAAATTTGTATTTTTGTGAATTTCTTAAATCGGCTTTAACCTGCTTACTTTTGGTTTCATATAGATACAATAGACTGAGCATCATCCAATCTAAGATGATAATTTAGAAAATTGTGTCTTGAAACTATGCACAACTATATATATATACCCAAACACGCAAAATTATGCGTTCCGAAACTACTCCTGCTCTTGGTAATCAGCAAATTTTGACCAAACCACTTGCCCAAATTACAAACACAAAAAGTATAGGATTTACAGAAAAGGTATATTTTATATTATTTATTTATTTCTTGATTAATTGATTAATTTATTAATTTATTTATTTAACAAATAAAAACTGATTTACAAAGGAGGACAACTAATTAAATCTAACTCTACATACATAACACTCTACATAGATGCAGACACAACATTGAACTGAAATATTAATAAACACAATAATTTGCTGTGTACGTCAATGATGGCCAATATAATTTTTGACCCAAATCCCCCAAGGTCACGGCACAGGGCTCAAAGAATGTCCACATGTTATTTCTTAATTATTTTGGAAGATTTTTGCCGTTGGGATCTTGTAACGAAACAAGACTTCTAACCTCCGAAGAAATTTGAGTAATCATAAAGTGGAAAGACCCAAGCTACTGGCGGTTGCTGGTGTCAAATTGTAACAAAACACTCTCTGGAACTACTGAAACTGATTAAAATAAGAAAATAGTAAATTAATGAAAAAGTTAATGAATCAAATAATTAATTATCAATTTAGCTCGAAAATGATCAAGTTAGGCATTTTTTCTCGGGTAATTGTGGGCCCAATATTTTTTCTGTTACTTTGTAAATTCATGACTAGTTATCCTAAATGAAATATATTTTTTGAGTTTAGCAAGTCTTATTCCTTAGCCCCGTGTGTGAACTCTAGTATGGGTATCCCGTTTCCCATAGTTTATTCCTGTCCCTTAAACATCTATGTAAACTAGCCATGAATTATATTGCACCAACTTTCTTATACATATATTCACATACAAATACAATACAATCGGAATTATCTAAATTATACAAGCTGCACCAGATAAACCACCAGTCCCCTCCCCTTCCAATTACGTCACTCACCTCTCAACCAGTTACCCATATACATCACTTTTCCGTCTGTCCGTCCGTCCATCTGTGCGTGTATCACGTCTCACGATAAAGATAAAATCCGAACGTGATCTCCGATTGACCTGCGGGTTTTTGTTGACTTTGCCCTTCAACAAGGATGATTTTCATAATGTTTTGGGTACCCTAGGTGCCAATTGACTTCTTTATTCCCGGCACCTCCAACTGGGAATTTTGAATGCTTTCACAAGCATTGAATGCTGGAACAAACATTGTTTTTCTCTTGTACTTGTATTTTTAAATATTGAAAAGCTTCCCGAATGTTAATTTTTAAATCTGTAAATTGCTTCCACTTTAAAATAAGCAACGGTTTTATTTCGTATGAGGAGGTTAATCATTTTTATAGGCCAATATAATAACATGTGCACGAACAATGAATACCAGTACTGTCAATTGAGACACAACCTGAACCAAGCGAACAGTGGTGAGCGCATGTGGTTCCGCAAGAGCCATCGTGAGTCGACTATTGTCTTCGCGATCCTCTTTTGTTCTGATGACGTGTGCAACACGTGTCATGACGTCATCCCAGGTGTCGGCTGGATACAGTAGTATCATAATAGACTCGTAATCGTGTCCAATTAGTCGGAAACACGCTTTTAGTTTTATATCTGAACGACTGTTCATCAATCATAGCTCAACAAGTCAAACAAAAGATTGTAGCACCTGGTATGTGCATATAATTAAGATGCTTTCAAACTCAAGTGGCGGAAAATTGCAATAGCGAAAGCAAAAAATATATCAACGTGTTACATTTAATGGAAAATATAAAAGCCGATTTTAAATATGGATTACAAATATTTCGTTTATACAAAATTATTGCATAGTAAGAAAATAGTGCAGTATATAGCGGTTTTGAAAACAGAATAATGAAATGAAGTTGCAATATGTCATATCGAACTTAATTCAGTCTTCATTGAAATAAATAAAATATAAATAAATTTATAGAACTAAAAGTACAATAAAGCAAGATTAATAACAATAAAATTATTAATAAAAAAAATCCCTGTGTTTCGATAGCAAGAGGCAAATATTAATATGTCTTTAGTTTTACAGTTTACGTAGGGAACAATTCACAATTTCAGTTAAGTAATTCAGTTCAGTAAGTGAAGTAATTACACAGAATAAACCAAAAGACGATGAACCACAAAAATGTGTTTTAGGAATTAGGCAAAAAAAGTGATTCTGCATTTATTTCGATAGATATTACAATTTTTGCAACGACATATTATTTGATAGCCATTACAACAGCTGAACAGATAACGTGACTAAGCATAATCTGATGTGGTGAAACATTGAGAACTCAACAACAACAACAAGAATACAACAACACAACAACAATTGAGAATTGAGAAATAAACGCAACAGTTTGCTCTCAAAATGTGGCTTTTGAAAACCTACTAAATTATATTTTATATAATAATTAAAAATACTTTTTTTTACAAAATACAACATACACTACCAATTTATATTACATTGTATTAATGGATCTCTAAATAAGCAATTAAAAATCAATTTAAAACAATACAAATACGTTACACAAATCATTAAATACATGAACAAGTACTATAAAATTAAAAAAAAAAAAAAAAATTATAGTACTTGTTATATATATATATGGATTGTTGTAGGTTTTCGCGGCCCGTCATAGGATAAAAACAAGGATCTTGGGTAAAACCGCGTCGAAAATAAGATGAACCAGGGCAGAACCTGGGCGTCCACCGACGTTTCGTCTGTACTACGTCAGACATTTTCAAGGTTGACTGTGACTCTACGGAGGTTGGAGTCACAGTGGTTGGCAAGCACGCAGCGCCTGCCTTATATAGCCTCGGCTGAAGGTGCGGGGCGGCGAGGTTATATAGAAAATAGGTGCGGGGCGGCGAGGTCATATCGTGAAAAGGTGCGGGGCGGCGATGTCATATCGAAAAAATATATACGGATGGTGGCAATTGAGAAACAAAATAGCACAGCTTACTGTAGTGAAACCTTTTTAGTCCGGCTTCTTGTCATAGGGCCTGATTGGTTGTCTTTTGAAATGTTATTCGTGCTTAGAATTATGGAATCTGAAATTTGCACCACCTCTGAGGGATTTGGCTGAATAGGTCTACGGACTACATTTCGAGGCATGAGTGCAGGTTTCCAAGCAAGAGGGAGGCTCTGGCTATCATCTCTTTTGTTCATGTTATTCGGCCGTTTCTCAATTTCCACAGATTCACGTATATATATTCATATATATATATATATATATATATATATATATAAATAAAACGGCTGAAAGCCCAAGATGAATAAAGAAAAAAACGATATAAAATACAAAACTGGTGAAAAGGTGATAAGGTGACAATAGTGCTAAATGAGTCATGTTGGTGAACTGGCATAAACAGCTGCATTGAAACACACTGTTTTGAAGGAATGCCCGCTGCGAAATAAACATCTTAATTATTTACCAGTTGAGACCCTCTTCAGTCGTCAGGTGTCTACACTACGATTATAGTAAAATAAAATTACGAATGTCATGATAGGGCCTAGTTATAAAGGTACGTACAATCCCAGCCTTGAGTATGACCTATGTAGGAAAACCACGGAATCCTCTAGACATTATTTGATTCTTTTCCATTTTCAATTTTTTATTTATTTTAATCCATTTCACATTTTTAACATGTGCCTACTCTTTGAATATTTTTTTCAGAAATTGTTGTATTATTAATACATTGTGGTATGTACTTCGTTTTTTAAATCGTTTTTTTTTAAACTCAATAGGATATAGTTGGCCGTGGCGACGTGTTCGCTAGCTACCTCTATCGGCATCCATGTATGTCGATGAATCCATAATATAGTGGATGAGAAAATGAGTAACTTATAGATATTTGATATAGGCCTAACCAATGTATGTTGACATTAATTGACAATTACATAAATTATACTAAATGCAACATACGTCGAAATTGAGATTTGGTTGCCCTCTAAAGAAACAAAC
Source organism: Sweltsa coloradensis (assembly GCA_024449915.1). Taxonomy (NCBI): domain Eukaryota; kingdom Metazoa; phylum Arthropoda; class Insecta; order Plecoptera; family Chloroperlidae; genus Sweltsa; species Sweltsa coloradensis. Next base: position 46,367 of record JAMZAV010000236.1, on the reverse strand, counting down.
AGCAAAATTAATTTCCAGAATTTTTTAATCCAATACAAACTCACTGGGAAGGATGGTTTTAGTGTAAGTTGATTGACTATAAAACTCTACCTAAGAACATTAAAAATTTCAATACGTGTTTTTCCTTACTGAAAGTAATTGATGGTTGGGTTGGATTTGACTGGTATATTCGGCGCCCCGTGGTGATTTGGCGATTTCAAGATAAACTTTTATTCATTGAACGGGACATGGAAAGGTCTACACACAAAAACAAGTGGAAATGTATCCCGTATGACAATCTACTCTGCTACAGGACACGCAAAGATTAAAATAGGACACCTCACAAATAACATAAGCATGTACACTTCTTCTGGACAAAAGCACTACTTCCAAAACTTATTTTTTACCACATAATCTATTTTATATCATAATACTGCATTAAAAATACAAATTACAAATTATATATTTTAACTGTCATTTTACACGAATTTTGAAAGTTTGTTGATTCTGAAATTTGCGGATATTGGCGAATCAGCATATTTGACCGAGCCACTTGCCCAAGCTACAAAACAAAATATAGATGATTTACAGAAAATGCTGCCGAGTAGGCCTACGTCAATAATAGGCAATAGCCAATCTAATATTGTTTTGGATAAAAATTCTCCAAGGTCACGGGGCATGAAGATCGTTCCCATGTTATTTCTTATGACTATGAGAGATTTTTGTCGAGGGACCATAGTGGACCCAATATGTGCTGTTACTTTCTAAATTCACAAATAGTTAGCCTGAATTCAATTTTTTCAGTTCAGCAAGTGAATACCCATTTAAAAGTAACGGGGTCTTTTAACAATACAGATGGACAAACCTAGTCCAAACATTATTGTTTGTACGCTGGATGAAAAAATGAATCATGCAGTCACATTTTGAAAGATCGGTCATAACAACAAGTACAGCCTATTTTATTAAATGAACAACCACAAGATCAAGCATTTTTAAACAAAAATCAACAACATGGACATACCTTTACTAAAATAACTGGCAAAAGCAAACCTTCATTTACATAAATGTCTAGATAGATGAGTATTTGTGGTGTGCTTTTACCAGATGTTCCGGAGGAAAGGCATTTTTGATCATCCCAAAACTAGATGTTGAGTGACTTAAATCGTTCTCAGTGGTTTATCGTCTATATATAATTGAGATTAGTGGCTTGGAATAAAACACATAGTAGACTCACCTTTCACTTGCTGACTTCTGCGATGGACGAGCGTGCGTAGATTCGATAGAGTAAACCAACAAACTATATTTATGACTTGCGTGTTACAATACTTCACTTGGATGGCTACTCAAAGGGATTGATAACGCTGATATCTTTATAAGCTACCAATCTATTGTCGTTGAATTTTATTACCAGTGTTAAAATCGTGTCCTGTTGTACATTATGTTTATTTTAAGAAATGTCGTCCTTATCCTTTAAGCCGATTTAATTCATAATCTTAAGCCTAAAGTATGGTGATGATGACAATCTGGGTGCGGAAAATAATAATCAGTATAAAATAATATTTAAATAAACCTTTCCTCTTTCCACTAACTCACTTGACCTCCACAACAGATTAATCCTTTTGAAAGAGAGAATTAAATTTGACTTAAGTTAAGAGACATTTTTCCATGTTGTATTATTTGGCTTGTAATTTACATATAAATGAAACGTTACTGCCTGGACATTCACCACAACACGCCATGTGGGCTAGAACTAGAGGCGTGCAATATATTTCCACCTGGACAACACGATGTAGTGGGTGGCTCAGTTGCATAATCAACCCTATAACAAAGAAATAACATGACAAGACTTAATTATGCGTGTTTTAGGTATTAGGAAAGAGTACAATATTTTTCTTAGGGTTTTTGAAATAGGAAGTATGTTGCCTGGCGTGACGTCGTTCCCCCCCCCCCCCCCCCCCCCCCCACCACCGTTCCTCCAAACTAGGAACCTTGTCAAGGGGGCCAATTAGAATAGTGTTTACGGCCTACTTTTTTTGTGTACTCATTTTTCTTATCATTGAAAAGTAAACTTTATTTTAAAATGGGTAGGTAGTTGTCTATGAACACCGATCACCTTTAATTTTAAGTCTCGAAAATAAGTCTTAAATTATTATATTTTTATAATATGTAATTGAATGCGGATGGTTTTTGTATTATATTTATGTTCGCGTTGTACACCATGGCTGGAGATACTTTTTAAAATGTTGCACGCATATTATTTTTGTGAAAAGTAAATCAATCTATGGCAGGGAAACAATGCATTTATACACATATACAATAAAATATTATTATGGATTTTAAATGACGAAAAGTGTTAAATTAGTTTTTTACTAATTGATAATACTGATACTGATTACTGATTGCTGATTGATAATATGCCTATGTTCAAAGTTCGGCTGTAGGTGCATTTATCAACTCAACGATGTGTCTTGAAAGCTGTTATCAATTTCGTTGATGTGACAAAAACGTATAGTACAAGGTCCACAGAATATCCTGGCTAAAAAGCAAGACGAGTGCACCGAATGTACAGTAGACACGTCACAAACTTTGTTTACACAGTCGCCTGAACATCTACCACCCACACCACAGGGGGCCAAGGGCCTTATTGAAACCGAGAAACATTTCTGGGGGTGAGAATGAAATACTTTATAAATACATTCCAGAAAAATTATACGGTTGTGAAAAATACGGACTGATAAAACCTTATTCGCGGTCTGCGCCTATTTGCGGACTCGCCCTCTGTTAACTCGATAACAACTAAGGCAGAACTCTATCGTTTGATCATGTTTTCGCGAAAATCGTCTCCTTGCATTTTAATTGAAACGTGTGAAATGATTAACATCAAATTCCATTCTTTACTTGGCAAGAGCAACCTGATCCGAGTATTGTCTCCAAACAAATCTCTTCCAATCCGGCCGAATATCGTTCAAAATACGCCCTTTGATTCACACCAGTGTGACAGAGATAGTAGTGTGCCCAATAAAAGATTAGGATAATGAATTGCACGCGCGAAGTTGGCAACTGTTAGCCCGCCCAGTGGTAAGAAGATTGAGAGGACCGGTTAGATGGTCGCCATGCGTGGGCTGCCTGCATGGTCGCCACAGCAAACAAGAGGCGCCGGATTTATAATATTACCTTATGTAAATGTGTTGTTAACAAAGAGCCAACGGGATTGCAATCCATGGTTCGAGGAAGGTCCTAGTACCAGAACCAGCTGCTTCCATTTAATTGAAATTGCCATCACAGGTCACTAAATCACAGTATGAAAATATGTTTATGATTCTTGCTTTTACTAAAACGACACATACGATTGTCTACCATATTATAAAACTTCAGACTTAGCAACTATGTTCCATAAGGTGACTTCGTTCTCGCATCAAGATTATGTACAGCTTCATCAACAAGGGCACACCTATCTACATCTTCATATGCATACAACTTCTCGGCACGCTGGCTCGTTTCTGGCTCTCTTGCTCTCTGGCTCGCTACTTGGCTCGATGGTATAATAATTATTGTCTTTACCAGTAAAATATAAGTTAGTGTCACATTTTATTTCTTTCTCAATTTGGTTGGTCGGGAAACACTCCCGTGGGTGGAATTGTTAATAAATAATACAATTTAGAAGTTAAAAACTTCATCCATATCACTTTTATCTTGCATGCTCTTTCTTTGTGTGCATACAGTGGAGTAGGACTATGTATACATTTTCGGTTCTCGATGCGTTTCGACAAAAAAACGGTTCGGCCACAATCTTGTATGCTTGGTCAAATTGTCAAATTATAACAAAATACAATTCAAAACATTTCAAAAATTCAATTCCACTAAACGAAAGTAGTATAAGTATAACTTAATATTGATACGTTTATATTTGTGAATTGTATTTATCACTAATCTTTTATTCAATTCAACACCACAACTTCAAAAGTGTATTGGAAGTGCACGTTGCAAACTGAAAAATTAGAATTTTGGTGATTAATTACGATCTTAATATAAACTTGATGATCTACTAAACTTATGTGTGCCGTCCCAACCCAACTCAATATATTCTTATAAAATAACGATCGTTTTACTAATAATCGGTTAAAAATAAGAATTGTAATGAGAGATCAAAAAAATGCCGCAACGTTTAAGTTCATGTTGCATTTAAAAAAAAATCGCAAAAAACAAAAATGAAAAATTTCGTCTGGAAACAAAAAAAATAGAACAACTTGTCAATAATAAAATTATAAGTAAAAAGTAAATAAATCATGTCTAGAGTTGTATGATCATATCATCACATATCATATCATATCATATCATACCTATCGTATTATGATGATAGGTTACCTATCGTTTACTTTTTTTAAAATTATTAATTTAGTTATTTAACGTCTTATTATATTCAGTTAAAAAACTGATTTACAACGGAGGACAACTAAAAGATGCAAATACAGTAATGGAGTAACAGATAAGTAAATATTTGGAATACTAATATAGTACAACAACAATGTATTAAACACAATGATTTTGGTAACAAATTCAAAAAGGATAATTAATTAAAAAAAGGGTGGAAATGAAAAGAAAAGAAAAGGAAGAGAAAGAAAAAAAAGAGGAAAGAAAGAATAAAAAGTAAATAATAGTAAATAATATAATAAATAAAATTAGGTTATTTATGCAAACGAGAGGTAGGTAATCATTTTAGTGTCCACTGCTTCGCATTGATTTCCAGGGAGCCATTCAATATTAACTATAGATAGAGCCGGCAAAGATATCATTATACAATATCAATGTATGGACATATTTGCGATATCGATATTTGAACTCCATAAGGAAATATCGAATTTAAAAAAATATAAAAAACATGAAAAGCTAAAACGAGGTTATGAATGTGAGGACAATGTATATGTTTATGAGTCTTTATGCTGTAAATAACTAAGAACAATAGATTTATATCTTGACATTTGGACGACGGATGCGCCGTGCAGCCATTAGTAAACTCGTTCTACTAATACACATACATGGTGGAGGTGCAGGGTCATACTCATTAAACGCGAGTGTGAGAAAGTAAAATTCATTTTGCACTTTTGGCAACACAATTATCAATCCTTTTTAATGTCACACATTGTTAATAGTAATCCCACTCTTTAGATACAATTTTTTTGGATTTAAAAAAACAATTCATAATTGCAAAAAAATTAATTTTTTACACTTAAATAAAATGTCGATATATCGATATCGATTTCGAAATCTTCGTGTGATATCGATGATGTCAAAGCCCAGCCTTAATTATAAAGCTGATGGCTCGATTCAGAAGTGAAACAGTCACTGGTTCACACAGTTCGCACCGATAAACAAGGACAAAGACGTCACAGCGCAAAACTGCGGCTCGTTATAAATGACGGATTTATGGATATTCACATTCAAAACACTAAACAGGTATTAGCACAACTGGCGACTTATCGTTGAGAACAGACATCGGGGGACAGTTTCTAAACCACTTTTATGTATCTCGTTATTTCAGCCAGTACCACCCAAAGGGGATGGGGAACCAAGAAAGTACACATTATAATATACTCAATATCTGCGGACCGAATTAAAGTTGTTTTGACCAGAAAAGACAAAATGTACATATCAATGAGCGGGCGAAATTCGGTTCTTCAAAACTAGATTCTGAGATGTTACTAGCTTGATAAGTTGATACCCATCGCCGTCGTCGTCATCACCAACAATACTTTCTACGAAAATTTCCAAGATTTTCTTCAGGTGAATAACTGTGATTGGGTTCACTTCTATAACAAATAATATTGATAAATAAAAATAAATTGTATTTAGAGTCTTCCCACTCAGTTATATAACTGATTTTCAGTGGGGGACTTAAAATCAAAGCGACCAAACCAACCCTGTAGACCCCGACGCAATCGACGAGTGAGCGATAACCAACCAAAGATCGATATTTGTAATAGGAAATATAGCAATCAGTGGTATGGACAGTGCGAACACCCGCGAATCAACGCCAGAATCAACAAGGCCGATTCAGAACAACTCTCAATTTATTATGTGCTTCGTTGCTAGGACGGCTCCAAAATCACCGTTTACAAACTCCTAAGATAAGAACTGATGGACTTGAGTCCAAATCAGAAGTTAAAAAACTAACAACAACGCTCACAACCAGACCAACGAGCCACACATTGGAAGATTGGAATTTCTCCCAACCGGTAACTAAAAAAATTAAAAACAGGATAATCGATTATCCTTGTCAGGCTTAAGAAGCAGACAGACGCAAATCAGCTAGCGACAGCAACGTTTCTTCCGACGTTCAACTATTTGGTGGAGGTGCCGGGTCCATACGTATTCCCCCTTTCAGGTGGCGCTGGCACCAAAAACGTATATTATCTTCCTATTTGAAGGACAATGCCAACAAAAACCGAAAGTGCGGACAGACACACGCGGATGGACAGACGGACGGACAGAAAAGTAATACACATACGGGAGCTTCGTTAAATTGCCGAAAAAAAGCAAATTTTAACTTGATAAATGTTATCTTACAATGTATGACCGTACACTTAAAATGTATGATCGAACCATGGACTTAAAATAGTAACTGGCGTATCAAACCATACATGCGTAAATATGTTCATATTCTATGATTCTTGTATCTTTTTAAATTTCTATTTTTTAGTAATGACACAGGCAAGGAAGGTTGTCGATAACATAATATAATTCTCTTTCGGGAAAACCATGTATCAGGACCTACTTTTTAATTTGAATATATAATGCGAAACTTATAAATATAATTATTTAGTCACCCATCGCTGTTAAAAATATACTTGAAATGGAAGACTATAAAATCTACCGCTAATGGCATTAGTTAACGAAGATTATTTTTCAAATCAATCAAGAGTAAAGAATATTCCCGTCCCGGGGTATTGATGAACAGCGTCTTGCAAACACTGAAACGAATTTTATGCTTATTGTGTGGTATTTTTATGATGACAGGAGAAAATACGAATCGATAAGTATGGTGAAATGAAATACATTGTGAAATCTTGCATCATGAGCTGTTCATCTCAGCAAATAAATTAAACTAAACTTCTTGCAAAATATAGAGTCTACACTCAACATTCTTATGTGAATCGCAATTTGAGCTGTATCGTCAGCAAAACAATGCATTAACACGTGTCAATAAAAACTACATCACATTTGCATTCTCATTCACACAAATAGTGCAACGCTGCCCCTAAATTTGAACCTTGTGGCATACCTTGATTAAAATATGGACGTGTCTTTAACCACACAGTGCTTTAACTGTTCTTATTCTAACAATATTAATAGCTATTTTAATAACGACGACGAAAATAATTGCGCAGCGCACCATGACGTTAACATGCATTAGTTTACACATTTATTGGTCACTAGTAATTTCCAAATTTTATGAGCAGCTCGTGGTCCAGCGGTTAGTGGCTCCAAAATTTCTGTCACATTTAACATTTTGAGATGCTAGTTGATTCAAGTAAAAACATAATTTTAAAACATCATCCATTTCATAATATTTTTACGCTTTTAGGATGAGTGGATGACACTTAAATAATCCCTGTTAAATTTCGATGTAAGCTCCCACACCAGGCCTCATTGCAATACAATCGCAAGATAAAGAGCGAAGTATCAATTATGATTTATCAATGATAAATCTAAGGGGTCAATAGGCCACCAAACATAAATTCATTGAATAATTTGATCGTACTTCTATAAATAATAGGCCTAATCTATAATCGTAGTGGTAAAGAAAATAAACAATTTGTGCAACAGGCAAGTCAGTAGTTCATTAGGTCAGAATTAACGCCAAGTCAGTAAATTAGGCTGTTTCATTCACGATTTGATCGCCGCACTTGAAACAGTGAGTGAATCTGAGATGCCAACTAGCACATGAGTCCTGAATATCCCCCTTACCTATAGTTACAAGTTTCAAGCTCAACTACAGATATGATGCCAACTAGCACCCGAGTCCTGAATACCCCCTTACCTTAGTTACAAGTTTCGAAGCTCAACTACAGATATGATGCCAACTAGCACCCGAGTCCTGAATACCCCCTTACCTTAGTTACAAGTTTCCAAGCTCAACTACAGATATGATGCCAACTAGCACCCGAGTCCTGAATACCCCCTTACCTTAGTTACAAGTTTCGAAGCTCAACTACAGATATGATGCCAACTAGCACCTGAGTCCTGAATACCCCCTTACCTTAGTTACAAGTTTCGAAGCTCAACTACAGATATGATGCCAACTAGCACCCGAGTCCTGAATACCCCCTTACCTTAGTTACAAGTTTCGAAGCTCAACTACAGATAATATAAAGCCAACTGGAATCAAGTTGTATTGTGTGAAAGAATGTTAGTTTGAAAACCTGACTCTGACTAGCGTGGCGTTCACATTATGCCGCGTGCACATGAAATAAATCTGTCCTGTCCACATTTATTCAAGATCAACCTGGTTAACTCCAAAGCCGCTTTTGGAAATGTTACCAACCAGTAACCACTGTCCTATAGCTCCAGTCCGACACCAGTTAGTTTCTTTATCGTTTCTCCTCTGCATGGCTTTGTATTCAGAAGCCTGCAATGAATCTAGCCTAATCTCCAACAAAATATCACGTATTCAAATTTATACTCTTTAAAAGGGTAGGCTATGCCTTCGTTCCTGATGTCAATTCTCTATGCCTTCGTGCTATCTCTCTTATTATCTTGGAGCTGAGCTTATACAATGGCATCGCCTGGGCTTGAGTCTTTGAGATGCTGTAAGGATCCGGTATGCATGTCAAAGGAGAATCAATTAATGGTCGCTGCATTACCATAATAATTGACTCAATTCTGTATCTGTATTTTACGTATTTCGGCCACACCCACTAGCGCACCCTGGTTGGCAGCTAGCCTATCTAAATGCAGATGCTATTTGACTCTTCACGCGTTTTTAATTATCTCAAACCTGATGTTATTTAACCGAATAACCTATTGAGATGGCACAGCGCTAGTATGCGAGGGTCTAAGTGGGGGTAATCACAGGTTTCCCGCCCATTGAAGAGCATAACTATAATTACGTATTGTTGATTTCCACAATTTGCGGCGGTTGACGGGAAAGGGTACTACCCGAAATACACACTGTTTCCTTCAACCGTTCATCAACATTAATGTTTTGATATACTAACTAAAAGTGACAATTTGGGTGTGAGATAATGTAGGTTGAGTGTGTGACTGGGAGTGCGTGAGTGTGTGTGAGTATATTTTGGTGCGAGATATAAATGACATATTGACAATTGACAAATTTACTTTCAGCAGAGAGATTATGTATGTCTTTCTAAAATTTTGTAACATTCGTTTTGTGCGAACTTCATACACTACTGAAGCGAGATTCCAATAACTTACTGCTCTGCTTAAAAAAGTCTTACTGATATAGATCCGTATTATTAGTAATCAATCTATGCCATAAGTGTGGGGTGGGAGTATAGTAACAAAGTTTTGCTCACTCAATAAAACGATAAATGCTTTGACTTTGACCAATACGATATTCATTCCAAGTTATCTACGACCGTAAGCCTTTTTTGCGACTTTTTATATTTAAAAACACTGAATAGTTACTATAACTATAACAATTATGATGAACGCTAAATAAATAAATTATATCTGTCTAATAGGGACAGTTCAGGATGACCAGGGAACGGTGGAAGGTGGACTTGCAAGAACATGTAGTTATGACAAGTAAGGACCAAGCAAGGATCGGGATAGTGTGGGCCTGCAGCCCATTCTTTTTGTATGTTCTTTGAAGAACATTACCCAGTTAAAAAACATTCAGTTTATTGCATAAAACTATTCATGATTCCCATTGCAATTGTTCATGATTCTTGAAGAACATTACAACAATTTATAACAAGTGATAAATGTTATTGAGGAATTAGAAATAGTAGGGCTACACAATTTTATGATGGTCAACAAATTATTTAATATTCCAATTCTAGAAAACCCATCAAAATAAACTTTTATGTACGACTGTTAACATAATATTATATTCGTTGTAGAAAATAAATATCACATATCCTACCAATGAGTGTCAATCTAAATAATATGGCAATAAATAGCATTTAAAAAAAGGTGTGAAACGGGTCATTCAATCGAGTATCAACTACACAAAACACACACAACACAATCATTCAATCAACAACACAAGTAAGACGTGTAAATAATTACGCAATTCGCCGAAATGACCCGTTTCACTTTCACACCTTTGAGCCTCCCAAAGTCTCAAATATAACATTGTTTCCCAATCATTGGTATTGCAACTAATAATGGTATCAGTTCCATTTTGAAACATCGTTTAAGGTTATAGCTAATTTTCAAAATGGGATCGTCGTTTAATGTAAAAATGTTAAATAATTAGAAATTATTGCGACCGAGCACAATTAAACTGTTAACAGTGATGGTACTTACAACTTGAGACCTGTTGTTTTTTGGTCCAATCGAGAAAATATTCCGTATTGAAATCGCATTATTAACTTATTGCATTTATTTAAACTTTCGTACGACCTGTAAGTCCTGTCAAAGGATTTTGACACAGTCAATCATAGTTTACTACTTAAAAGATGAAAAATGGGTATTCAAGACAGGCCTACTGCACTCAATTTTTTTCATAGCTTTCTCACAAATCGAAAGCAAGAAAAAAAAATTGTATTCGCTGTGACTTTGTAGTAATGATTGGAATACACCAATGCACTGTTCTAGGCCCGGTTCTGTTCACTATTTATAAAAATCAATTATGTAAATAAATAAAATAAATAAATAAATTGTATTTAGAGTCTACCCACTCAGTTAGATAACTGATTTTCAGTGGGGGACAGTAAATTAAACATTCCATGATATATTTATTTATTTATTTATTTATTTATTTATTTATTTATTTATTTATTTATTTATTATTTATTTAACGTCTATCCTAATCAGTTATAAAAACTGATTTACAAAGGAGGACAATTAAATAAATCTAATATCATAAATAAATAAATCATCCCGTATGCAGATTGCAGATGACACAGTTCTCGTTTTTTCCAAAACAGTTGGCATGAAGCGTTCGAAGCCGCAAACTCAGCAATGATCCTTGTACACTGGCGGTCATTCAGGTATTGCATAGCTGTTGCATTGGAACACCTGTAGCATCTACCCAGATCAAAAAATTATATGTTTACATCAACATCACTTTGATCCTTTAGTTTAGACAAAACGGACGACGTCAAAGTAGTGATTGTGTTTACTTCTCTGTATGTGGTTGGTGGAAAAGAGATATGGTGCGGGGCGGCGAGGTGGCATGGACACGACGAGGCAGTCGCGCGTACTTCGGAGACGGTTCACGACCACTGGATAAGATGATGCACGGTCTTAGGAGGGGGGTCTATACAAAATGCTCATCAACTTAGTGGTTTAAAATAGCCTTTACGAAACTGTCTTTAGTTAAGCGAGCGAAGCGAGCGTTTCCATTTGACTCTGCCGGAAAAATTAGTCACTGGTTTTGTTTTGTTTTTTGTTTGTTTGTTTGTTTGTTTGTTTGTTTGTTTGTTTGTTTGTTTTTTTGTTTGTTTGTATGTCTCGCCATAACGTTCGAACGGAGGCTCGGATCGAGTTGAAATTTTGACCATCCGCAAGCTTCGTTCTCGATTGAATGCCATTAGTTTTGTGGCAAAATCGTTCAAAAAGTTAAAACGTTACATTAAAGTTAATCGAAAGTTTTTTTTTCAAACTAACCGGCGACAAAATCTGAGATAGCCAAATCATTTAGAATGTCCGTCCGGTCACGAATATGTTAATTTTAGTTTGATCCGATAAGTAGTGTAGATGGAAATTACATTATAACAAAAGTAACGTTGCCATGGCAACGAAAAGACGCGCGAAGTTTCTAATGCACTGCCACCTAGAAGTAATCAAAATTCAAAATACTTTCGAGGAAGCAGTCTATTATTTGTCACCAAAGAGTTTAAATATTTTTCCCAATGAGTCAAGGTCCTCTAGATGGCGGTGGATTTTATCCACAAAGTAAAGATTTACATACGGGCATGGGCGCCGGGAGGGGGGGGGGGGCAAGGGCTTGCCCCCCCCTGGATTTCAGGAAAAATAAATTTTAACTGGCGATATGCGTTTATTACATATAAATTAATGTATTCGTGAAACCGAAATTCAATTGAAAATTAATATTAATAATATTAATATATTTAATGATCTGATCGGGAGCTGAGTGTTGCTAGTTTGTTTGTTTTTTTGCTATTTCATCAAAGTTAGCGGTGCCGGTGCTGCCTTTGAATTTGGCGGTATTTTAATTTGGTACTAGCGGCACAAGTGATATAGGTTTGTTTGGTTTACCTAGTGTAGTGTAGACTTGTGTAGTGTAGGTGAAGGCCTTGAAATCAAATTACACTACATTTTACCCAGGATAACCAAACGTTTTTTCAGCTACACTCTACACTAGATTCGCTCACATCGAACTGTCAAACTAAAAAAACATAATAAAACAACAAACAGTACTGTTGAAGGCACTAAATGAGTCAAAATGATAGAAAATGTGTACTATCTGAACGATGAAAAGTTTAGTAAATAGACCCTCAGAACACGGTAGGCCTACAATAATTTATTCTTTATTTAAATAGAAATTTGTGTTTATGTTTGTAGGCTTCTTAGTAATGCATTGAAATTTCGCATTTTCCTTTTTGGGTCTAGTCAATCACGCCCGTTTTCCATTTATTTTATGTTATGTGATATTATGTGTATGATTTATTGAAATAAATAATAATAATGTAACAAGATTATCGTTTCTATGATTTGTAGGCTAGTATATTATTAGTCGATGTAGACCTCTAAGAACGTGTTTATGTTTTATATTTTTATTCCACATTGCATTGCAGCTGGAGAGAAACTTACAAGTTGCAGTTTATGTAGAAAAGAAAATGTGATCAAAACAGTCACTTCATTATAATTTTATGCAATTAAAATATAGCCTTTATTTTTAAAACGTGTTTTTCATTTTCAACTCATAACCCATTTTAGTAACCGTATAAAAGCTGAGACACAATGTTTTTTTGTTTACTTTCTAGTATCTACTGCACAAAAATTACATAATTTCGGTATCGTATTCAGCCCACTACTTTTTTCTAAAACCCACCAAATGCATTCTAAAAACCTGATTTTCCAAAATTTCGCCTGCGGCGCTATTGTTGGGGGGCTTCCGCCCCCAAAACCCCCCGTGCTTGCCCAACGAAAGTACAAATTGTGATTGTTGCCCCCCCAGCTAAAATTCCTGCCGCGCCCATGCATACGGGTTTACCCAAATACCTTGGCAATAATAAATAATATCGGAAACATGGCCCCGTGGACAGCGAACGTCGCAAATTTTAAAATTTAAAAAAATTTACATTGTGGGTCTAGCTATAGCACGTGCTCGCTTATCAACGCGTCCAACTGAGCGTTTCCTAGTTATTAAACAATAACAATCTGTGATTGTTTGGTGAGTCTCAAGTCACTTCACTCACCTTGCAAGCTGACAATGGTGTGAAATTGTGCGCCGATGCGGTGTGGTAGGGCAATCAGTGGAAACCGACAGTGTTGGCTCGGGCGCTAAGCGCTCGACTCTGATTCGGGAGGTCCCGGGTTCGAATCCCGTCGAGACCGGCAATCCTGGCTGAAGGTTTTTTCCGAGGTTTTCCGAATGCAAGGGATTGAGTCCTCTCAAACAGCCCTCGGACATCCCTTCACATTATCCTATCCGCAAAAAAAGAATTCAGTGGAAAGAAGTCAATATGAGTTTGTACTTTTACGAAAAAACGTCCAGCGTGGTTCTTTATGCCTACAGGTTGGCAATCCTCATTGACGGTAAACATTATCTTACTTTTTCGCCAGTAAACGACTAATAATTGAATGGTCATGATGAAAACAAATTAATATGACATGATCCGAACGAATCTCATCTCATAACATTCTCTACATTTAGCGCCCAACCAAGTCTTTCAGTTCCACTTTGCGTCTCGCGCCGCAGCACACCCTCGCTGACCCCGAAGAAAGAGGATGGTCACAACTCGCACCACGCCTATTGAATCAGCAATTATAATTATTGCTAGATTTTAAACTTATGTACGACCAAGTCCTGTACATATAGGCTATTTACCGTTCGTCGTTTACTATTAAATTATAAATGGGTTGTAAGACAGGGAACACGTAATTCATTTTTTTGTTTTTCCTTCAAAACGAAACAAGATTAAATTAGGAAAAATTGTATTGCTGTGACTTTAGAATGTATGGATGTGATACACCATGCATTTTAGGCCGGTTCTGTCACTATTTTAAAATCATTTGTAATTTATTCCGTGCTTGTAATATGAGATACTCGTATGCAATTGAGATGACACAGTTCTCGTTTTTTCAAACATATGGCATGGCGTTCGATATGCCGCAAATCAAGAATCCTTGTAACTGGCTTTGGTTTGATTAGCTGTTGCATTGGGGCACACGTAGGCTTGTACCGCATCATAAATTATATTTACATCAACATCACTTTGATCCTTTAGTTTAGACAAAACGGACGATCGTCAAATTAGTGATTGTTTACTTTCTTATGGGTTTGTGGAAAGAGATATTGTGCGGCGGCGAAGTGTATGGACAACGACGAGGCAGTCGCGCGTACTTCGAGACGTTCACGATCCATGGAATAATGATGAATGCACGGTCTTAGGAGGGGGGTCTATACAAATGCTCATCAACTTAGTGGTTAAAATAGCCTTTACGAAACTGTCTTTATTATTAAACAATACATCGTGATTGTTTGTGAGTCTAAATCACTCACTCACCTTGACATGACAATGGTGTGAAATTGTGCGCCGATCGGTGTGTAGGACAATCATGGAAACCGACAGTGTTTGGCTCGTGGCGCTAAGCGCTCGACTCTGATTCGGGAGGTTCCGGATTTAATTCCCATCGAGACGGCAATCCTGGCTGAAGGGTTTTCCGAGGTTTTCCGAATGCAAGGGATTGAGTCCTCTTAAACAGTTCTCGGACATCCCTTCACATTATCCTATCCGCAAAAAAAAATCAGTGGAAAGAAGTCAATATGAGTTTGTACTTTTACGAAAAAACGTCCAGCGTGGTTCTTTATGCCTACAGGTTGGCAATCCTCATTGACGGTAAAAATTATCTTACTTTTTCGCCAGTAAACGACTAATAATTGAATGGTCATGATGAAAACAAAAATGATATGACATGATCCGCACGAATCTCATCTCATAATATTCTCTACATTTAGCGCCCAACCAAGTCTTTCAGTTCCACTTTGCGTCTCGCGCCGCAGCACACCCTCGTTGAACGTTGACCCCGAAGAAAGAGGATGGTCACAACTCGCACCACGCCTAAAGGAATTAACAAACAGTATAGCTAAGCCCTAGATTTTATGATGGAGATGATGATTACAAAAAAATAATACATTATCACGCCTAAATATTAGCGCGTAATCCGGGCGTTGTCAAATGGTGAACTTCATATCATTGGTTGTAAGAAATTCAGGGTGGAATACGTAATTGGCATTGTGATTGTTGTGTTTGAATACCTTTCAAATACGATTGTATTAGGACCAGGAGATTATCATTATTGTAATCAGGCTCGTAGGAATTGTTTAATTTTGTTCTTCCATTTTGAATGCCCCTCTTCCTTTTAGTAGTTGCCCTTTCGTAAGATGAGACTACGCAATACTATGTATTTACTTTATACTTATCCATCCCTTGTATTAGTAATAACATTAAATATTTCCTATCAAGAATATCGATCTTTGGTTGCTTATCGCTCACTCGTCGATTGCGTCGGGGCCCACAGGGTTGGCTTGGTCGCTTTGATTTAAAGTCCCCCACTGAAAATCAGTTATATAACTGAGTGGGTAGACTCTAAATACAATTTATTTCTTTATTTTTATTTAAATTGTTCCTCCTGTCTTACTATTATGGGTTTCCGTGTGCTATTTTTTAAATTTTATCCTTCTAAAATAATTTATTATGTAAAAAGCCACATAATCATTATAATTTAAGGAGTGAGATTATAAAAATATTTTATTCGAAAAAGACTGCGTACTAATATATTAAATATTGTGTTGCCGATTTTTTAAATACAAATCAAATCTTGTATAAACGAATTATGGTATCATTGAATCGTTGGTACTACCGTACACTAAAAAAATACACGATATCATTGATCGATATCGAATCGTTTGCAGGTATATCGAACAAGGAACAATATTAGATTTTTACAGCACATGCTCGTATTGATTAGACCAGATATATAATATTTGTATACAATCGTTGATCTCTATGACTATAGCCAAGATTGGATGTTTCTCTCTGTTACTAGTAACAATTTGTGATTAATTGGGTCTGTTTCTGGCTAGTGGCTATAATCTCTTCTATATTGTTGTATTTATAAGAAATGTTGAAATGTCATTATCTTATCGGATCTCATTACTTAATTAGATAACTCAATTTGTTATCTGGCTAACACAACACACTCATTACGACTGAATTGAAAGGTAAACAGAGAACTGTCACTATTCGAGTAGACACTCTGTCTGTCTGTACTTTGCCAAGACCCTGGACATCCGAACACGCCGTGGGTTGGCTGGCCTTGCACGACAAGGGTTTGAGAACTGGCCGTGCATTTCTACGTGCCTTTACACTATACACCTACAGAATGCATTCTTCCTTCTTTTCAAAACCTAATCTTTGCCTGCAGCTCGAGTTTTACAATAGTGGGATTTACTTTCAAGTTTCAATACAGAGTAAAGCTCGCCCTATCCCATTCATATTCCAACACCTGCAGCTTCGCAAATAAAGGACACCCATCTTGGCAAGAACCTGACTATTTTTCTGAAAGATTCTTTTTCGTATTTCATCTGAGAATGTTTGAATTGATGCAATAATAATTGTTCCTTTTGCCGTGAAGTGGGCGGCAAGTCCATGCACCACTCGCTTCAAAGCGGTTGGGTGAAGCCCATGGTAAACAAGGGTATTCTTTGGTGGGTGAAGCCGCCTGCGACTGACTCGGGTTATAAACCACCCTCGCCCTGTCCATGTACATTATTACAATAATATTCTAGAATCTCCCATCAATGTCGTCGATGTCCAGCTGTTGGGGTCAGGAAACACTTTTCCGCTGGAATGCAGCTCGCTCCTGTAGGGTACCGACCAGTGGCGGATTGTTTTGCTTTGAAAAGACGAAACTATCATTTCGGGAAAAGTTTATATCCTGGTACAATGGGGGGTTTGAAGAGGATAAAAAATATTTTTAACACTGCAAATAACAACAGCCAAACCCTCGGACTACGCTAACGAACTCATTTGAATCTGTGCACTATGCTTGGACTTTCCAACTGACTATCCTATTACACGATGTTCCTGCCCATGGGCTGTTTCCTAGGAAGAATGTTTTTATTACGTATAGGCACACAATGGCACACCTCTCACCTTTGTGGGTAGAATAGGGACCCAACTGATGTTATTACCATTATATTATATTAGTGAAGGATAGCCGGCATTACTCATTCTTATAGTGCTTTACGTATAGGCCTGCTTGTAATATTTCATGTGAAGTGTCAAACTATTCTGAAATCAACTGTCGTTATTTCCAAGGCTAAAAACATGATACCGAACTCTTTTCAGTAGTAATTCATATCTCAAATGACAAAAACACGTGTAGAACGCTGAACGCTGAACACCACAGTGTTGTTCGTGTGGGAGTGGGAGTGGGAAGGTCAGTACGGGTTAGTCGGAGGGAGGGGGCAGGGGGGAGATAGGGGCTTCGCTTGATGAGGGTCGACAGATTCTTCTGTGGGCCCCTGCTATGCATGGCAACCACAGCCCTGCTGACAAAGCCAGCATCCAGCAATTCCACGCTGAAGCATAATTTGTAAAGGGACAAAAACTTTTGAAAGACTTGAGAGGGCTCACACCTTGCGCAGCAGGTTTTAAACCTTATTCATAAGGTCAGATATATCCTGGCCTGGCAGGCGAGGCTTCAAACTGACAGCCATAGTGTGAACACGCAAAGATTTCCTGTTATTGAGGTGCTTGCCAGGCGCTACTTGACTAGCGAGCTATCAAACACAGGTTTTATAAGGACGCTACATGATAACGATAATAATGATAACGATGTGATCAAGCAACGCAAGCTTGCCCTCATAAGTCCTGATTCCAAGAACTGAACAAGCATGAGTGAGTGCATGGCCATCAAAATACAGGGAAATTAATGATTATTATTTATTACAACTCAAATTTACAATACAGAGGAACGATAACGAATTTTTGCAGTGATTAATTTCTGTGCAGTAAAGACGCTTGCGACCCCTCTTATTTACGTAAATCTGTCACTTACAATATTATTTAAAGTCGTTGTAGAACATACTGAACAATATAATATGGTGAATGACACCATATTGTATTTGCATGCGAGCCTTGTTTTGGGTTTGAGTCCGAAATTGAAATGTGTGAACATAATAATTGATCATATTGCTTCTGATCAGTTTAACACCTTAAAACCCCACCTTACATTTAATTTTTAAACCAGCATCTGATGATCTGCGCATAAATTTATAAGATATTGAGTAAATCACACTGAATACGAAAAATTAGCTATCGGCTAATTTTACAAAATGGTTTGTGTCCAACTGACAGATGGAAACATTGGTTGCACCAAATGTCCAACCAAAATTATTCTTACTAACAATTATTATTTTTACTGGCCATATTTTATAGAATGTGAATGTGGCCCTGAATGTATTTGCATTTGATAGATCCGAAGATGGCATTGGCATTCTTATTCTCATGACAGTTGACACTTTCAAGCACATACAGACACGCGCGCGAGGAAAGCTACTAGTACCACACATTATATATTTCGAATTCAAGTATATTATGAATTCAAAAGTTCTATGGAGCTCAGTTTTATGATTCTATCGGGAATTTGGAAATAACCTTCCAGAAGGTAAACAATACCTTATTTCGATCACAACAAACTATGAAAAAGTTTACCCCGGGGACCCTTTGCGGGGGACAATAACAAAAACAAAATGTATTCGTTATGCAGGATTTGAACCCAGATCCCTTGGACCCAACGGCCCGGGGGCCCTTTTTTTTGTGTGGGGGGGTTTTCCCGTCGCATCTCTGGGTTTTTGTCGAGACTATACTCAAGCCACCCACCCTCCTTCTCTTTCTACCCGAACCCCAGCACCACACCTGACACCTCGGTAAATCTTCGAGCCTTCCAGCTATTTCTAAAAGAGCGTCACACGGTCTACTACAATAATAATACTCGCACATCACAATATTCGAACAATAGCCTAACATTCAAAATGAGGTTTTATTTTTATGATACCTATCAAACGCGACAGGTCTCAACCCCAACACAATCTAATTCTAATGAAATGAATGAGAATCATTCAGTATTACGTAAGAACGACGTCGACGGGAACCAACTAGGAATGTGACGAACACAGGAAGGAAGGGAAGGCGACAGCGGACAGAACGAGATTAGTGTGCTAGGTTAGGGTGGGGAAGGGAGGGAGAGCATAACAGAAACGCACATCTGGTTTTCAAATGATATAGAACACAACACAAGAATCTAAAAAATTAAACAAATGTTTTTACTCAAAACTATTTTACAAAATGCCCAAAATTTGGATTACTGGAAAAATTTCCCCAAAAAGTAAAATAAAATGAAGACGGGAAAAAAAGAGAACTTTTTTCCATCTTTTTTTAAAAATTTTACAAATTGTTGTGAAACGAACCGGGGGTTTAAAAGCAAATCATTTTGAAATTCATCGCCCCCCGGTTTTCCCCTTTCTGGGAGGGTTTATTTTTGGGTTTTTTTTTAAAATTTAGGATTCATCAAATACATTTTTACAAGTACTGTTGGAAAGTATAAAACACACGTTTTTTGGGTCGATTGTGATATTTAAAATTTCATGCAATTTGAACCTGAAATTCGAACTTTTGTTTCCCAAACGTACGTTCACAAAGTATAATGTTTCGACTTTCGAGTTTGTTTACCTACAGGCTACATCAGTACCGGTATGGTATCTCTGTGGGCTCAATTTGGGTTTTTGGGCTTTGGGTTTTCATCGTTTTTAAACCCACGTAGTTTTTCGTCCCCGATTTTTTTTTCGGTTTTTTATGTACCGGACTTTTATTTATTTTTTAAAAGGGGAAACAAAAAAAATTATGAAAAACCCCAATTTTTTTTTAGAAAAATTTTTTTTTTTGGTAACAGTAATCGATTTGAGAGTGTTGATCAGTTTTATTCGAAAGAATTCCACACATGTGTGTGTGGTCAGCTACAGGATTGGATGCTGGAAGGAAACATCTGTGTGTTTTTAAGAGGCTGTTGCAACACAATTTTCAAAAAACTCGCATCGGGTGCCAGATTTAACCTAAAATGCGGTGTACGTGATGTAGGCCTATGCAGTTTCGAGTGTCGGCTCGTGTATTTGTACGTGACATTTATATGATAAGTTTACAAGGCCTAGCCTAGGCCTAGGCTCCTACATACACTGGTGTGAACTTTTCTACACTTGGACATCGAACGCAACATTGCTGCTTCGGCAGATATCACGTAAGTGAAAAGCTAGTAAAATAAATCATATTATAATTATAATAATATTGATGGATCGACAAAGACCAATCCTTATAATCGGTCGTCCAGGCCAGCCAATGAGAAATGAACCACAACCATCCAGCTCTAACGTCAACATGACGTTTTTCTATTTGTCAGTGTTCGTTGTACATCGGGTTTAGGCTTAGGCCTACAAGCCTAGCCTAGGGTAGGCAGGCCAATTAACATTAGGCCTAGCTGTGTGTGTGCAATTCCATTCACGAACGCGTGTGAAGTCAAATCCGAAACGTTTGTATATGGAAAAAGATAATACTTCCATAGTTAAAGAGGTAGGCCTACACAACTCCTCAAAATTCTATTTTTGGCTTAACTTGACTGATGATATTATGTCGTTGGGCTGGTTCAAAGATTGGAAGGCGTATTAATTAATAAATCTGGATTCAGTCGAGGCTAGGCTAGGCCTAGTTTACAAGGAAGGCTGGGCCCTGGACGGCTGGACCTGCTAGGCCTACCCACGTTATTTTGCCGCCCTACTGAAGAGTGGTCGAAACTGTACTTTTGCAGTTGGGGGGTCCAAATTTATAACACTGCGATGTTAGAGGAAAAGTATATTAGGGTTTGTGGGGGGGGGGGGGGGGCGAAGCGCGTGTGTTTTACAATATTATTATATTATTATTATTATTATTCGCGCCCCCCCCCCCCCTCCCACCCCCCTAACCTAAATCTACGTTTCCCCTAAATATAGCAGTGTTAACAAGTTGCCCCCCCCCCCCCCCAACTGCAAGAGTAGGCCTACCTAACCCTCGAAACTACGTGTGCCCAGGGCCAGCCAGGGGCTAGGTCTACAACTGACAGTGTCTCGTTCTTGTCTATAAAATAAAAAAATCCTGCTTGAACTGTCTCAGTTGTGGTTGCCTTTGGGTGGATATATTATTCTCTAGGCAGTAGCAGTGGCGTAACTAGGCCTAGCCCTTTTTTGTGGGGTGAGAGGGTTAGGAGGGGGGGGGGGCGAACATTGTAAGGAAGCAATTGTTTCAGGAAAAGTTGTATCCTGATACAATGGGGGTCTGGGGAAGGCCCCTAGCGCGGATCTTGGGAGCATAAATCTAAATTTATTTTTATTTTTAACAATTCAAATTGTGGTATTTTACTTGGTTTTAGTTTCAGCGTGGTTTAGTCGATTATTTTGAACATTTTTTGGACATTTGAAGAGTGTCAGTTTTCAAAATCTTGTCTCAGAATTATGTCCCCCGGCCCCCGTAGGACTTATTCACGACACTGGCCTGCCGGTAGTGTATTTTTGGAGATTTTTAAAAACCATACCAGGTAGGGCCTATTTCCGTAAATATTATGTTCTATGAGTAAAACACCATAATTATGTTCTAACAAATTGTTTAGGCGTACGTACCCACAGCCACAGTGGCGTAGGAACCGGGGGGGGGGGGGGGGGGTACAGAGTCTGAGTGTAGGAAGTTTAAAATTGTCTTTTATTTTCCATAACTTACTTTTATACACATGCTGGTTTAGTATGGCCCATGGGCAATTAATTAAATTGAAATTTTACGTCCAAAGTCAACTAAGTTATATCCTTCATAAACAAATCGATAATCCCCTGAGTTGACATTTTTCAGTTAAAACATGACGAAATCATTAGTTGGCCTACATGGTGAACATTGTTTCGACTTCGGAGGAAGGCCCTCCGGCGGTTGGGGCTTCGCTTTGGATCCCAGCTGCCACCCACGAAATCTGCTATAATATAGTGAATATGCCCCCCCAACTTTCAAAACTTTCCTACGCGCCTGTTCACCTAGGCCTCAAGTTTTTCCATTATTCAGTTTTTCTTCTGATACTGTAGGCATAGTAGGCTACTCTACTCTACTCGATCATTAATTAACTCAATGTCATCCATCCACTCACAAGGTATGGCATTTTGCCGCATTTGTACTGCCTGAAGCTCAAGATAATGTTATTGCCTATATTGTATTCGTTTCGTAATCGTATGTATCATTCAGCAGGCTTTCTGACTATACATCCTTGTCGGTATTGACCAAGTATTGATTTTGTATAAAGTGAAGGGGTGGGGTGATAGTAGTCAATTAATTCCAAACGTCTTGTCTTGATAATACGTCGTGTACGATTAGCTAAATGGAAACTGCAGATGCCTAATTTCGTTCCAACTAGGGAGGAACGGCATGACCCTTCTTTTTTAAAAAAAAAAAAAACGAGTGTAGGCTGTAGTTTGAAATGGAATTTAATAGTTTTCACTTTTCAGATTTATTAGGGGTCTACATTTGTGTTCACAACCCAACTCTTGCTTCTTATTGGGTTCCAAGGCCTGCATTATAAACATTTCTTTCTAGCTAGGCCTAGTGGAAGTGGTAGTGGATAATACCATTCATTAGTATTTACATCGAGTACGCAGTTCTCACGCTGTAGTGAAGTTTTCATTATATAGTAAACGAGAAATTATTGATGGGATTTGTAAAGACGTAGCCTACTTTTTATCAAACGTAGAAACCAGTCAACATGTTCCGAGCGCGATGACAGAATGCCAGATGATCTTGACAGCTTTGCGTAATTATACACCAGTGCAGTTTTTTTATTTGTAGCAAACAAGATTTATTGGGGCGGCAAGTCTTATGAAAGCTGTGAACATGAGGGACGCAGATTTGTATGGCCTGGCAGACACAAGGAAACATATTTAATTACATTATATTATCCTCCTGGCAGTCGTAGTGCGGTATGGAACTTTGGTTCAGGTTTTGCTAGTAGAAAATTATGCTAATGTGTGCCTATGTTGTCATTCGTAGGTGGATTGATGGCTAGATTGAGATGATCGATCAATAATGATTACACCCACTTACAAAACAAATTATTTACGATCATGATGTTTTAGGACTATACACTACTCGAAATAAAACAAAGATTACGATATTTCAAAGGTTAATCAACCTCCTTCATCAGGTTTTTAATGACAGTTGAAACAAGACAACAGAATGGGCTTTAAAACATTTATTTACTTATTTAACAAAATTATTTACTGTTGCACGACAGTCGACAGACTAATTATTAGTTTAATTAGGTCTAGTAAAATTTACTTTTAGTTTCCAAAAAATCCTGTATTGATTTCCATAAGGATACGAATGCTGTTCGAAATATGTCATTCATTAAAAATACCTATCATATTTCGCAGGAAGGTCAATATAAACAATAAAGCACAAAATGCGACTCAAATACTCGAGAGTTGGGACGAGGCATCTCACCATAATCGTACGAAGGAAAGAAACTGAAAACCAAAACATGGTTCCAATTTTTAAACGTCCCATTAAATTTAATTCAGGGTAAACAGTCAACAGGTGTTCTGTTCAAGCTGATTTCAATTGGAGATATCCAGAAGGAAAATTTGCTTGACATATCCAGGGATTCCAGTCAGTTGGAATAAAAAATATACTTTTTGAACTAGCGCGAACGTAAGCGAGCTGTTATTTTATTTTCAATCGTTATTTCGTTAGCACAGCCAAATTAGAGGTACTGCCTACGTCTTTGCATCGTGCCCTGTTCCGGGTGCACTCTTCTCTTCAGCCTATTTTTGGGTTCCGGGTACAACCTTTTAGATTTGCTTACGATTTACAAAGGACTGTATCAGTAATTACAACAACCCAACCCACGTAGTACACACGCATCAGTGCCACCCATATATTGGTAGGCTACCTAATACTCGCACTGTGTAGGCCGACGTGTTTTGCATAAGCGCTTGCATACAGGTTTGATGTGAAGTGAAGTGTTGTTTTGGTCCCAGTATGTCTGGCGAGGTTATGACTAGCTACAGTATGAAGCTTTGTCCTTGCGTGCCGCCATGTGCGATATTTTCATGCGCCGTGTGTGCTACCTTGCTTGGTCTTGGAACATCTGTCGATACAACACGTAACGTAACGTGACGTAACAGTGATTTCCTTCGCCAGTGATTGAGAGGTATGGAAGAGGCCCTACATATTATGAAAATAATGTATGGCCGGGTATAGGCACCTGTAGCATACGCTCTTTTCTCACACAACATCAGGGTGTTTTTTATTTAAATTAAATGATTTATTTAATAAAAAATCATTGATTTGAATCAAATGCACTTTTTCTTCATTTTGAGCAACAAACACATGAGTACTAACTGATTAGCAAAAGTATTAGTAGTTTTAGGGCGCTTTAACAGCTAAGATTATTCGCGCCTCCAAGATGAAACACTTTCTATATGTGTGAGCTACCACCATGTATACTTCTTTCCAAGGGGGGGTGGGGGGGGAAGTAAGGGGAGACGCGGGGGAACTGATTTAGGCAAAGTTTTCCGTAAAATAATTTTTGAATTAGCCCTACCTATATTTTCTGAAACGCTTGTGAAAGTATTTGATCCGCTCACCAACTTGACAAGTTTTGAAACACTGATATTGTTGATTTAAATCAATAAAAATCTGATTTAAATTGAAAAGTTGATTTAAAATCAAATAAATCATGATTTTTGTTTTTAAATAAAAATTAAAAAATCACACACCCTGAAGTACTACATGCTTTTGTACAATTGAATTGGGGGGGGGGGGGGGATACCAGAGCGGAGGGCGCACAGCTTCGTCTGTTATCTGTGCTGGCTGCCGAAGTTGGCATACGCCGTCCGCGTAACCTGTCCCATGACACTAGTCTACTGGTTAGGCCCTACGTCTTGCACTCTTCTCTTCAGGTTATTTTTGGGTTCAGAGTACAACTTTTTGATACACAGTGTGCAAGTAAAAGTAAAACTACAAATACAATGATTATTGATGGACATAACTAAACAAATTTATAAAAACTATTCACGTAGACCTATTTTCGCTATTTACGGTTCGTACTGAGATTGCAGAATTTTCGTGGAAGCAGTACGCTAGGTCCTACTCTCAAAATAATATAGGCAAAGTTTCACCTGTTCAGTGCTGTTTTATTATATCCGGTTCGCCGGTACATTATAAAATATACATAGGCCTACCCTCTCTACCAGAAGTAAATCAAAGCTGTAGTAGATACAACATGGTTCCCATGCTTTAGGTACTTATTATGGTCGATGGTGTAGACATTTTACACCTCTCCCACCCCTACATTTACTCTGGTTTACTCCTCGACCGTACTAAATAGTTGCGCAAATTGCCAATTGCTCTCGTTTATTATTAATTGGTATTATAATATTTAAAAGATTCGACACCCACCATTTAGCTCCTCACGCCCCCCCCCCCCCTCGGTACTTATTTTAGGTTGGCAAATTCCCTGAATTTTCCAGATTTAAAACTACTCTTTCAATGTTATTTTTAGCAATGACGGTAGATAAAAAAATGGGGGTTTTGGTGGCTTGCCCCCGGAAAGTTTTTGGTTATATGGATTTGATTCGGTGAGTTTTAGAGAATTTTCAGGGAAAACAAAAAAATTCCAGAAATATACTACAAGGGTAACAAAACAGTAAATTACAGTTGCGATAGGTACGGGTACCTAATAATTCATTAAAATTACAGTTGCGTAGGTACCTAATAATTCATTAAAATTACAGTTGCGTTGGTTCCTAATAATTCATTAAAATAAAGGGACCCGAGTTTGGTGCGAAGTTTGGCAACGGCGCCTGACCGTCGGGGGTCATCCGACCCTCAGGGTTTCACAGGATCTTAGGGCTTGTCAGACCTTTCCTTCCCTTCACTGGGCTTTATGGGGTACACCCCTAAAACTGTAGCCTGCCTGAGCCTCTTGGAACAGGTGGATGTGTAGGCCTACATTTGTATACACGTGAACAATAAAGGGTACGTTTCGCCTTCGCGTTGTACTTTTATCAAAGAGGAAGTTCAGTTTTCAGTGGATCTCTGTGTAGGCCTTGCCCTAGGCATATTATGACTGTTCAGACTTCAGATTGTGGGAAAAACCAAATTTCGGAAATGGTGTAAATGTAGTAGCCTATTATGGTGTATTCAAAATTTAAATTGCACTAATTGCATAACACCACTTCGATTGGAAAATAAAAAGTAACAATTGTCAGCTAGCTGTTAATATTGTTGCTAAAATGGTGATCTATTGTTGTGGATTGAGAGCCGATTGAGTGTTCCTAGGCCCACTTTGTTTGACTGTCCCGGGGCCCAGCTCCCAAATCACAAATGCAGCTCTGATATTGATTTGTCTTCTCAGTCTCACATGATAATCGAGTTAGTCAACACTCAACTTGTCAAAATAAATTAACTCTTGTAGAATCTCAGCAGTATCTGATATCACGGAACAGTATACACAGACAGATGCTTTAGCTTGAATAAATGAACCCTAAAAAACACACATCTTTAATTATAGTCATAGATAATTAAATATATTACATGATTTAGTAGGCTCAAACAAACTGATCACCGCTAATACATTAGTCACCGCGAAGTAAGTACATAATGTTAACAATACAAGATGGAAGTGAAACCCTTGAGGTAAATAAATGTCGTATAATATTTATATCTTTAGATTCATTCATCACACGGCACACCCCGCACAGAAAATGAATCAAGGTGGTACTTTTCCAATATCGGAAAAGAAAATAGCGTCGCGACGCTTAAGTCTGGCTACGTTCAAATTTCACTCTAGCACATTACTACATAAACTAGGTTTTTTATTTTATTATTTATTTAACGTCTATCCTATTCAGTTGCGTAACACCAAATTAACATAACAACCCAAATAAACTTGCAGCAATGTTATTGGTTTGGTTCAAGAAAAAAACAGATTACTCGACGACTCGTGTTAGTTATGTTCCTTTCAAATCAACCCAAATTTAAATATCTATCAAATAAGTAGTCGGTTTCATGAAAAACAGACCTTTCCGACAAAACTTGTTTTTAACAAAATACCGCTAAGGCCCTAAGTCTAAAAGTTACAGTCTTTTGTAGACAAAACATTATGTCTAATTTTCCCGTTATTTGAACCAATATGGATGTCTCTTATAAACAAACACAATATTGATAGCGAGCGTCTCGACGCCTCACAGTCAAGCGACGTATATTTTTCGCTTTTGCACAATTTTCGTACATAAACTGCGTAGGTAACATTACCGATAATTATGTAATAATACATCCAAAAACTTTGGCTCAGGGGGTGGGGGCTGGGGGGGGCTCTTTTATTTTTCCGTTCCGGCAACTCTTCTTCTAAAACAGAGCCCAGTGATTTCCTCTTCATATCTATCTCTGAAGATGAGCTGTACAGTGTACAATCAGCTCAAAACGTCAGAATTTTAATGACAACCGACACGGCACATCCCGACAGCCAATTTTTATTATAGATAAACACCACTTCTAAAATAGGCCTACGTATATATATTTTTTAAATCTAGCGGTGCTATTGTGGGGCTTTATGCGAAGTCCATCCCATGTGGAGCACCTTTTGCAGAAATATCACACTTACTCTTAGCAGCTCCCCCCTAAATATATCCTGCGTAAGCGTACGCCACTGATCGTGTTATAGTTATATATTTTATTACACCAACACCACACCGATAAGCAGTCTGTTTCACAAAAAAAAAATCTTTTCAGACAAGATTTTAAACAATTTTTCGTAGCCTACGTTGTGAACCTCTAAAAGCTTCATTTGAGAGATTCTCATAGGGTGGCACTGGCACATTCGCCTAGGGCCTACGTAGAGTGATTCTGATAGCGTGTCTTGTCGTGTCCATATTGTCAACAGTGTTGGGTAAGTTCCTTTAAAAATGGACCTATAGTTCCACTTACAAGTTCCTCATGAGAAAAAGGAACTCTTTCCAGTTCCAAGTTCCTCTAAAATAAAAGGAACTAGGGCGTTCCTAAGTTCCTTTCTAAATGGAACTAAGTTCCTAAAAAGTTCCTTCTTTCAATTTAACTATTTTTCTTTAGATCTTCTCGAGGAAGGGGGGGGGGGGTCAATGATTAGTATTCGAATTTCTACTTAAAACCAAGTATTTGCAAATGCATAAAATATGGTTGAGATTTGGAGGGATAAAATATCTATGGATGAGTTTGTAGACTTTCACGACCTGTGAATCAATTTGAATGATCTTTGGGTTATTGCGTTGTGTGTGTTCACCACCCATGTTGCAAACGTGGAGCAGTGCCTCATCATCGGCACGACGCAACAACCCAAAAGATCATTCAAAACTCAAGGATGATTGTATTGAAAAGAATTAAGTTTAGCTGGCAATGCGACTAATGATGGTGAGAAACCCACGGGGGATGGGGGTTGACCACTGAGTGTAGGAATGGAGATGGGTGGTTGACAAGAATTAAATATCACATAGAGGGGAATTTTAAATTTACAGGAAACTGAGTATTTTACAATCTCTTATGATTTGGCTCTTTCTCCCCTTAAATTTGTACTGTCAAGTTGTATAAAAGGAACCTATGAAAAGAAGTTACAGTTTTTTTTATACTGGAAAATTGGAACTGGCGTTCCTTAGTTCCTGTCTGGAAAAAAGGCCAACCCAACCCAACCCAACCCTGATTGTTGTCGTTATAACTTATACACATCTTTTGAACTGGTACGCCTAACCGCCTAAGGTGACAAATTGTCTAATATGAAACATATACACATAGGCCTTAGGCCCTATAGTTATGCAAAATTTGTAGGTACACATCATGTTGTAATACTCCTGTGTCAAGCAAGAGTTGATTAGCTTCTATTATGGTGGTGTTTATGGTTCCCACTTACTTACTTTGCATCCTCCTCGTAAACCGTTCGTAACTTATTAGCGCCTCAGGCACATTTGAAACTCATTCAATGAGCCCATCGATAACACATGGTGGCGAGGGAATATTTTTAGTAGTTATATCCACTACCGATTTAATATATGCCTTCATTTAAAAATATATTTTGCTAAAGGAAGTGTTAGTTCTCACTGCTCAATGATAGATTGTTTGGAAAATGTGTAATTTACTACAAGTTTATAGGATTGGAAACAAACTAAACCAGGGAGCAGTATATACTCCCCTGCCCACATTGAGCGGATGGTGGCGCTAACCCCAACCTAAAAACGAATATTCTTTTTATTGCTTTGACATTGTAGTTTTGTTGTTACTTTGTTTACCTAGCTTGACCTAACTTGTCTTGTCTTATATTTTGTAAGTTTTTTTAGATTTAGTTTCTTGTTTTCTGAGGGTATAGCCCAGCACAGTGGGGCTGAAACGTCAAAGCAATAAAAAGAATTTCCGACGCGGCGAAATGACCCTACCAATTAATTGTGTTTATAATTTACCGGGTCGCGAAAGCATTAAATTTGAAATTATTATTACTATATTGTTTTTCTACCTTAAATCGTTTGACTGTCCTCTCCATCCTTCCTATGGTATGTTGCCAAGAAGAGTAAGGAGATTTCCGGGGTAATAAAAACTGGCTTATGTTGACTGTTGAGCCCAGAAAATATATTATCTGTAATAGGTGTACACCCACACTCGTATCTTGCTACGCGCATTCATCTCGAAATCCATTATCTACGCCTGGGCGCTGACTGTGGGCTGTGTCAGCTGCTGTCGACAGCAAGTAGATAACACAACCCACCAGCGCTAATCAAACGGTTCATGTAATTGATATTTCGACGTTCACCAAGGAATTTGCATAGTCGGTGGGAAAATACTCCACCTCTCGCCACGCCGTTGACGGATACGCAGACGTATATTTGCACGTGTCAGATTAAAAGTAAATCCGACACAAGCGTGACGCGACACGATATGTTATTAATCTGGAAACAGCTGGCTTTTGAAGCGAGGAGCGGCGCTGGGGCTAGTTGGTCGGGGTCGGTTGGATCATCCCTGTGCCAAGGACAGAAATAGCCTCAGACGAGAGAACACCTGGACCAGCCAGCCAAACTGTCTGCCAAGATGGCTACGTAGACATACGCTGTTTACGTTCAGGGGCTTGTTCGTTCTCAATGACTTCGGGGGCACCGGCTGCATTCGTCTTCGCTTTGCGGAAGGGAGGGATGGGATACATTATAAATTTAAAACAACTCATTTGTGATGATTATGTGTTGGAAGGAGCCCCCTCCTTTGATTCCCTCTTATAACAACTGGCAATTCCTGACTTCCGATTTACATCCGGTGATTTCAAATCTACAAATGCCTCTCCTCTGTAATACGGAGGAAATATTCTACTAGTCGATGAAGATTTTTGTAAATTTTCTTATTGCACGGGCTCTGTGTTAGCGTATTTATTAAATTATTAAAATGTTAATTTGAATAGGGTAGGGACGACGTAAGCAAGATTGTTTGAATTTACATTTGATGAACACGCAAATCGTACACTAGTGTTATAGTCATTGTGTTTTAAGTTGCGCGTAGAAATTCTTAGCGTAGGCTACTTTGGTTTATTTTTATTAAGGGCGTGTCAACCGTTAGGTCATAATGCGCCACTTTAGCTTCCCTAGGGGATATGGGGAGGAGGGGCCCATTGATGGTCAGAACCAGCCACGGTTAGGGGAGGAAAGGGGGTTCTCACATCGCGGTCGTCATCGTCTTTGTCATCGTTCGTGGTGTCATTGTCGTCGACGGCGAGGAAGTCAAGGGAAAGGGGAGGTATCCCCGACGACGATTGCCAGAGCTCGCCTCTAGTTTCGGGGAACAAAAGACTCCCCTTTACTACCTGATGTTTGCAAGTTAAAAGACCATTTTGGTGCAAATCTGTGCGTTTTATCTCAGCCCTTAAAAACTAGAGTATTTCCCTATATAGAAAACTATTTTCCGTCACGGGGCTACAGTCCGCACTCCAGACTTAGGCAATTCAAATCAGTAATTGCAATGTAGCTAATTGCATCTGCGTTAAACTCCTTGTTCGTTCCTAATCCTACTTGCCAATTAAAATGGAAGTGATTCTGAATGGCTATAATATGTCGGTAGGTCTTCACTAACTGCTGGTTTGGTCTGGTCTTTCTAAAACTGGTCTTTCTAAAACATCAAATTTGGTGTTGGCAAACAAATAAAATAAATAAATAAATTGTATTTAGAGTCTACCCACTCAGTTATATAACTGATTTTCAGTGGGGGACAGTAAATCAAAGTGACTAAGCCTACCCTGTAGGCCCCGACTCAATCGACGAGTGAGCGATAACCAACCAAAGACCGATATTTTTAATAGGAAATATAGCAAACAGTGGTATGGACAGTGCGACCACCCGCGGATCAACGCCAGAATCAACAAGGCCGATCAGAACAACTCTGAATTTATTATGTGCTTCGTTGCTAGGACGGCTCCAAAGTCACCGTTTACAAACTCCTAAGACACGAACTGATAGACTTAAGTCCAAATCAGAAGTTAAAAAACTTCTGACTTTGGCGGGAATCGAACCCTGGACCTTCTGCATTGGAAGCAGATACGCTACTTAGGCCTATCCACTAGATATTTACAGTATTTGTAAATAGGCTATGTTGATAAGGTAAAGGTACCTATGATTTAGAATCGTTTTGCAGTTTCCAATGAAAATTTGTGTACACCCGTAGAAACAAATCATTTTCACTAACTGCTGGTTTGGTCTGGTCTTCCTAAAACATCAAATTTGGCGTTGGCAAGTAAAAAGTTCTCTTGTTTTCAATGGTTACGACTTGCGTTTGCGTTGCGTGCATTGTTCTTGGAGAATCTGTAATAAGTTTGCTTTTGAAACTAAAGGAGTGCGTCTTGACGTCCAGAGAAAGAGTGGAATAAATTGTCCCCCTTGACCCTACCCTTCCTCTCGAGAGTCGAGTTTTGACAGTGATGAATGGGCTAGAGATTCCCGAGGACTGAGTCTCGCCGCGCCTGCCAGATAAACGAACGAGCCACCATTGTTCGTTGCTGTGAGCATCACTCGCCCTTCGACAGACTGACAGCAGACTTTCTGGGCTGAGCCAGCTCGCTCGCTCGCCGTTTTACCTCATCCATCCATTATTATTATTATGAAATTGAAATATAACGGAACGACATAATATAACAATTTTATTTTGTTTTGTAACTAGGAAAACGCCAAAGTTGTTGTTAAAAAGTGAGTGAGCCATATGTTGAGTACCCGGTAACATTCCCTTTCATCCCCCTACCTAAGGCTGGATGAAGTCAGCATGGGTCTTTTCCTCCTAGCCTATCATAGGCTAGAGTGGCACTTATGGCCTTACAGTTGACGCGCCCTTGTACCAACTAAACTCAAAACCCTATCGTTTATTCCTTATATAGGCCCTAATATCAATCAACTTTAAAAAAAATGCAAATGTTACCGGGTACTCAACACATGACTCGCTCACTCGTCTAACAACGACTTTGGCGTTTTCCAGGTCTGTAATTGGCGGCGCCTATAAACCCGGAATATGGGAGACCCGGGTTCACACAACGTCCGGGATACATTGTTTAATTTCTGGATTGTATTAAAAAGTTATGGAACATGTTTTGAATTGCATTTACATTACTAAGGAAAACATAGCCAGTACGAAATACTTGTAAAAATAGCAAGGTTTACTCAATTTCCCAGCGGGATGTTGGGGAACCTTCAGCGTGCAAGATTCGGCACACCTTGGGTCACCGCCTGACATTCTAAAAATGATTCCATAAAAATGTTTTTTTTTTTCTAAAACAAACCATTGTCGTTATATTACACCTTACACATTTCAGCCTATATTTTCAATTTATTATGTCTTGTAGGTTTAAATCACAACACAACGGATTTTGCTCAAAATATTAACTGCAGACTAAATACTTGTACCGGATGGCTAAACAGTACATTTTGTTTAGCCGTTCGGCCGTTCTGGAGCAAAGTCACAGACAAAAAAACAGATCTATGCCGTTTGAGTTGAATTGTAGACTTCAGACGCTGCGTTTCCTGTCTTATTTGCGTGGTTTGTTTTGAGGCCGAGCAATAATGCATTTATGGGGAAAGAAACTATATACGAAACAATTTTCATTGCCAATTTCATTGAAAACCAAAACCAAGCCTGCAATTATGTTTTAACCACCAAATACCCGATTTCGAATGCCCTAGCTACATTATTATTGTTGCCAAATTAACAAGAACTTTTCAATCCCTCCCGTCAACCTGTCATAAGAAGAAAAAAGCGGGGGGGGGGGGTGTTTACTATTTTGAGCGAAATTAAAAAAGCTTTTCAAAAAATGTGTGACAGAGTGTGACCTATCTCGCCCGTCGTCTTCGTAAGCTTTGCACAAGCTTATTTATCCTATCGTACCAGAATTGTGTCTGTTACCTATCTGAATCTCGCTAGTCTTCTTCGTAAGTCTCGGTCAAATCATGTTGTTTTCTAATTACTTCTCGCAGCAACATCTGTTGAACCAGGTTGTATAGGTTCCGCTAAAGCTGAACGACCTTGGTGGACTCACGCTTTCAGAGGCGCAGCGCAGTTCACACCTTCATACCAAGGGCACCATATCAACCTAGAACCCGGTGATTTCGTGTGGTATAGTGACAGTCATAGAGGTGCTTTCATTTTATGTGTGGCTTATTGGTCAAAACACATAAGCTTTGGTATCTCCAAGCAATTAAATTTGAGTGGGTGGCGATAGGATATAGGCAACGGCCGACTGACACCACTGACTTTGAAATTTTGGCTATTTGTCACGGACGCGGAAATATAGGGAGGGCTATACAGTAACCAAAATTACCCTTACCTAATGATAAAAATGATAACCAAATTACCACGATGGAATTGGAAGTGTAATATGCACTTGTCTTTTACTGTGTGATTGATAATTTATTTCTTTTCTTTGGCATATGATTATAACACTATCAATCAAAGACAAATCGAAACTGTTTGGTCGTCGCAAGAAAGTTGAATAATTAGGCCTAAGGAGTTTACTCTAATCGACTACAACATTAGTATGTCCATAAAATTATTTATCAATCAATAAACGCATCACTGAATGTAGACTGGAAAATCATTTCATATAACTTAGAGGGTAGATTTTAAATTATAGGGCCAGGCCTACACATTTATTTTTGTTATGTATAGATTTTTACTTTTTTGTATACAAATAAAATATGTAGGCTAAAAGTAAATAAAATTTACTCGGTTTATTTCTATTGCCGCATGCCGTTGTATGGTAGAGAGTAAAAGCGTTGGTCAGGTGAGATAAAATGAATATGGTTGCTGCATTCCAGCATTGTAATGTCGTGTACCACCCAATCTGCTCTTCTTGATTGTTTGCCAAATGTCAGACATAATTTCCAAATTCATTACGTCATCGTCTACCTAGGCGTCACATTCAAGGTAGGGGTGTAACATTTTGCTGCCTTCCCTTCAACAGTGATTGTGTACCTTTTTTATCAGTGCCAATTTTTTTAAATCGTCTTTTACGACCAGTTAAAATAATTTGAATACCGGTTTGTAGGCCCTTAAATTTAAATAACACCGTTTTGGGCTGAGCTGATGATCGCTGGCGCCGTCTTCAACATTCAGAGATTGGGCTATTGTGTTACATGGTGATTATATACGGAATACATAATTTAAAACAACTTGGTCGGAATAACGAAGCCCAGATTCTTGTTTTTCTTATTTTCCCTCGGAGATTTCTTGGTCATTGTAAAAAGTACCCAGCCGACACTTTGACTTATCTAAGAGGGACATTGTTTCCATTGATTTTACGATACCGCTTGTTGGAACCAGTTTTCTTGGGACAGAATCCTTGATCGAATATCTTCTCGCACCGTGTTAAATTGGATTAAATTCAACCGTGGTCAAGTCCGTATTCCACTGGGCGTGTGGTGTCCTGCGGTCAGATCGTCGTGGCCAGATAACAGCCTGCTCGCGCGCGGTACTGCCAACTCCTCGGGTACAGGGTACTGCCAACCTGATAGAACAATGTGCCATTCACTTCGTTGCGCAGATGTATAAGGTGGTTATTACACTGGTCATTCTATTCGGTGTCACCTCCCTTGCTCTTACCCTGTGGAGGTGGAACGTGGCGTAACCAAGGTGTGCAGACGACTTGCCCTTTTTGACCAGGCGCGTAGGAAGGGGGTTCCCCCCTTATATTTTCCATGACCCACCCACTTCCGAATGTTATCTAGTACGCAACGCTGTTCATCAAATGAAAAACTAGTTAAGTTGTATGGGTATGCTATATAGTATGTGATGCTGACTTGACATGTGGCTAGTTGTGTCAAGCATGGAGAAACCAAAATTATCTCATTTTTCTGAGTTTCTACACGTCTGATTTAGACCAATAAAAGACAGTGAAGCGAATGCCAGTTTGAAGGTGTCCACCATTTGAGGAGACCAAAACCAATAACAAAAATCTTGCATGTTTCGTATTGTCTCCAAACGAGCCTTCTAATAAAGATTTTAGTTACTAGTTTTAAAGTTTATATTTATTTGAAAGTAGTCTTTCCTTGAGTATAGAAACATTTCTGCGACACAAGTCTGCCCGAAATATACTACAAAACCGGCTATCATTTCAGTTCCTTAGCTCTCCCCTCCCCTAGCAATCGTTTGGGGCTGTGTTCCTCCACGACGTCCCGTTCTGTTTATTATCTATTATGTGAGCTACCTTCAAAACAACCAAAACAACCAAATTTGTGAACATTAATTCATATTATATGTGGTCCTGACTGCGCTGCACACAGCTTCCCGGTCCTGCCTGGTCGCGGAGTACGGCCTCGCCGGCAGACCCAGTCGCCTCACGTATCCTCGCGTCGCCCGCAACAACAAACTGGTTCCATGGAGATTAGCTGACCGGCATTCCTACCTCGGTGAAACCGCGAGGAATTCACCCACCTTTAATTCCTTATCATATCGTGTTAAACGATTGCAGTTTAATTAAATTACATGTTTGAACTTAGGTGAAGACAATATGACTTATTTTGCCTCAATCGTGAGTGGATAGCCTGTGTCCGTCACACACACGCATGGCAGCAAGTGACCGTGTTGACTTTTGACACAATACATATAAGCTTGTTGTTCTTCCCCGAGAATAACAAGTCAAAGGTGGAGTTGACCTACCCCTTTCTGCCCAACGTTCTTCGATTAAATACCATCATGCATCGAAAGCCATCGATCATCGTTGGAGGCTCGCCCTGTCTGTCCGGACTTAATTTGAATATATTATTATACAACAGCGGCACAAATTATAATTTCCATAACGTTTTGCAGGTCAAATTAGGCCTACTCATATAGGCTTACCGAACTACCTACAATTATTATTAAAATTTCCCCGCTTTCATTTCCAAACTTAAATCTATTTGGCGACTAAAAACAAGCATAGGCTTTTGTTCTGACACAAGACTATCCAGGTATGGAATTGAGAAAAATAAAACATAACGGAGGAACACACACAGTCGTACGTATTAGTAGATCAAAGAGACGAAATTCTGTCTCCGACTTACGAAGCACGCGAGACGAAGGCCAAGGATCTCTGCCAGAATCTAAACATTCAAACTCTACGACGTAGAAAAAGTGATCGTTTGTAGTAGGTAGAACAAAGGCGAACGTGATGTTTTATGCAGTCCTTTACCGAAGCCCCATTAAAATGACCAGAATTGACGTTAGATTACTCGATTTTTCGATTAAATTAGCAGGGAGATAGGAATGTATCCGTGTGTAATATACTTTTAATATAATAGGTAAAAATATAAATTTACCTTCGTCCAAATTGTCAACACAAAATCATATTGTGTAGGTTGGCCTACCTACCCTATTT
The DNA here is from genome assembly GCA_024449915.1 of Sweltsa coloradensis. Classification (NCBI taxonomy): domain Eukaryota; kingdom Metazoa; phylum Arthropoda; class Insecta; order Plecoptera; family Chloroperlidae; genus Sweltsa; species Sweltsa coloradensis. The sequence continues at coordinate 9,059 of JAMZAV010000236.1, read as the reverse complement.
ACGACCTATCACCGAATGATCTTGAAATGTACTTTTTTCTAAACTGAGCTATGTGTTTCGTGGTTCATTGTTATTGTCATAATAAATGTATAAATATTGAAAATGAACGATAAAATAGGAAGAGATGCTATACAAAGCTTACCAATGTAGTACACCTCACAAAAACCTTATATAGTCAATATTAACATGGTGTTATACCGAAGGTACATTAACCGAAGTATTGTGTGTACCTACCTTCTCACACCAACGTATGCATTTTTATGTTTGCTATTTTTTAATTGAATTATTTAATAATATAATGAAACAAGGGTTTAATTTATGTGTAACATTCAAGTCATCGGTAAAATCAAAATACCGAGAGCTGATATTGGGTTTACTATCAACAAAATATAGCAAAGTTAGATTTTGTCAGATAAGTAGTCTGGAGGATTTAAAATATTTTGATTCGTGATTGTCATGTAGTTGTAGAAAATAAGTTATTGGACTTACCAATGCACCATCACTTGAGTATTTGGACAAGTAATACCAAGTCTTTATCTGAAGATGATCCAAATCCAGCCCCATAGTTTATGCTGTCTATATTGTGTAGGTCTTTATATTTGCCAGTTCAGGCTGGGTTGTAGTTTCACTCTTGTAGGTGTGGATCATAAACACTAATATAGGTATGGTAAATCTTGTGTTAATGTATGGTTGTTTGTATTGTTCCAGGTGTCTGCCGCTATGCCATGAGGGCCTTTGGGAGGGGAGGCGCGGGGACACTCCCGTGGGTCACGTGATGGCCCGGGGTTCCCCTCACAGCAGTAGTTCTCTGCGCAGCCGCGTGGCGCATCTCTTCCTCACCATAGTCGTCGTCATATTCACAGGTAGGGGGTAGAATCATGACCTTGAGTTCAGTGTGCGCAAACATGAATGATGGTCTGCGGCCTTATTCGAGTAAAATTTTCGAGTCCTAAACAATCTAAATATAGTAGTCCATCGTTCATTACAAAAGTGCTCATCCACCCAGTAATCCTGAAATGAATATTATGTGTTTGATTAATTAAAGCCGAAAGACATCCCTCCCCCTCATTGGTTTACCTGTGATGTGCATGCCAATGCCATCGCATTGCAACTGCATTGGATGCCGGATGGAATTTCAAATATGAGTAGCCTAAACGCAAAGGACAGCCACACAAATATACATCATTATAGAATGAATTAGCAATCACACAACCTATGGTCTACGTTATTTGTTATTATTTCTGCTAGTTGTGTTAATGATGGCCCCAGAACACACACGCAATGGAATCAGCGAACCCCTGAGGCTCTCTGAGGCGTGTCCCACAGCGCTGCATGGATATGAGTATACGAGTTAATGTAATCCCAGCTAAATTGAGTGCCGTAAGACAGTAGCTAGAACAAGCTGTAATTACCAACATGGTATTATAATAATTCCTGGTTTTCCTGGCGAGATCGGAGTGGCTGGTTTGACCTCTTCCGCCTCGCTAGCTTGCAGTGTGTGGAGTGAGTGAGTCACCTAACATGGCCGCGAGCTAATACAGGTACCAACCCAAACCTTCATAACGATCATCGGCGGGGTGCGGTATACCAGCCACGGGCAATCCTTATTCAAAACCTTTAGCAAAACCTTAGTGAAGCGAAGAGTAGAAAAAAAATCCCAGACGTATTTTCCATTCACGTGTTTTGTTTTTTTTGCTATCAATCGGCCAAACGGCTACTCCGATTTTGACTAAATTTCCTGAGAACCTTTGTAATCTCTGAACTTTGACTTGCTACGTATTTTTATATTATTCTATAACTTATTGTAAATAAATGTTTTACTTCTAATTTTCCACTTACTTATGCACTAATTAATTCGCTCTGTACGAGCTAGTGGCGGTCTACAGCATGAGTACGTTCGGCAGCGCTGCGAGGCATTTTTGCACAACTATTTGTACTTTGTAGTTCTGTTTGGAATAGGTCACAAACCTGTCTACTTGCAGTTAGTGTAGGCTAGAGGTTTACTCAACTTGGCACTACTTAAAAATGACTATGAAACGATAAAAATTACAAAAATATTTTTAAAACACCGGATGCTAAACACGCTCATCCATAAACTCGACTTTAAAACGCGTTCGCAAAGCGGGTATACTTTTTCGGGTTTTCTCCTCGTTAGCATCGATAAAACTTGTTTAATCTATGTGAAATTTACATCAAAGTCAGAGGCAACATTAACACTGCAAAGTAGGTATATTGACTAGCCTACTGCCTATGAAAATATTATACTATATATTAAAATAAATACATACAGGTAGGCTACACTCAAAGGCATACCAAATCAACCTACAAGAATGCAGATTCCTGACGCGAAGCATTTATGAACTGTAAGAATCTAATGAAAGTTGGGAGGGGGCAATTTATTAGCAGATTTCATAAGCGGTAGTTGGGGGTCTGGGGCGGAGCCCCAGTCGACAGGCCCTTTCGCTGAAGGCGAAAAACAAAATCACCATTTTTCAGTTATTTCGTCATGTTTTAACTGCACTCGGACTCTGTAAGTGTGAAACGATGTTTTACAGCAACTATCTGCGATCTTAAAACTAAAAAAATGAACGTGGAGTGGCTTACTTTTGTAAAATTAAAACATAAATTTTTATGTAATGACGAAGCATACAGGCAAACATATTCGTTTTACCAAGATTACTGTCGAATTGTATAAGTATAAAGTGTATTTGCACATTTATTTACTACGGAAATTCAGGAATTCACTCACGTTCACTCACGTTAGTTTTGCCCCCCTTGTCCCCCACTGCCCCCCGGTTCCTTCGCCACTGAATCTCTATCAATTACTTGTATTGTCTACCCCTTCCCTTGTATGTACCTAATAGGGTCTGAATGAATCATGGCAGCTTCTCAATCACCTGCTCAACACGTACGTGCTCATTATCTCAGATAAAGTACTTTTATCAATACAAATCCCAAGAAATTACATTTCAAAGTTTACGTAAACACTCTAAAGATGTGATTAAATCCCTACCCACGCTTTGCTAATAACTTGTGACGTACGTAGGCGGTTGCTTCGATTCAAAGAAAACATGTGAAAACATGTATAAAATGTAATAAATAGAAACGCCTAAGGCAGGGCCTACACATCGACAACGCCTCTTCTATGCCAACCGGGTGTTTTCTGTGAATAACATTTTATTTTGTCAACCTTATAAAGCCCGGGCACCAATGCCTGGGCAAATTGCCACTTGATATATTATTGCAATTGCGGCAGGGGTTGAAGAAGAGGGGCAACCTTCGTATCAGCGATTGCCTTATAACATTTACATTTATTTATTTTATATTTATGTTCAATTATGGGTGTAATATATTTCGTTATAAATGAATCTCATTGGTCTCATAGCGTAGCGTGCCTATATCTGAATGTGCATTGTGCATGGAGAAAACGGAAATACATCTGTCTCTCTCACAGCTTTAATAATATATCGTTTGACTTTGGTTTGACTCTCACAAAAGTTATTAAAAAAGTCATAAATTTCAAATTCTCTTTCCTTGCGTGAAACATAAATCAAACATGGGTTTCGTAGAACCTTTCGACCGTAATTAAAAAATTCGTCTGGTCCAAACCGTAAAATTTCAGCCTTTGGACACCCTCGGATGCCTTCCCCTCCCCAGTCCCACTGGCCATTTGACCAACAAGTGAAATATTGTCCTCCATTCCTCCAAAAATCTGCATTGGTAAAGGTTTATCTACGATCTCTAGCCCGTCTCCCCCCCCCCCCTCGACCACTTCTTCGCCTGCAGCGGTCCTTCGCGCCTTCCAAGGCACTCGGACTCAGCACGTCGTGTATGAAGTGGTGCACATCACACCTCCATTTGAATCGTTCAGCGGCGGCCTTGGTTCTGTTCGACACGTGTTCTCTTGTAGACGAACTGACAACACTGTAGGATCTCAGGAGAATAGGATACCCGCCGAACCAGGGGCCCGTTTGTGTTGATGAGCCGTGTGGAGCCAGCCACACTTGGGCCTAATACTTTACTATTACATATGATGCACATCCTAACAGAGACGATACCGTGCAAGATGAAAATTCCCTAGTTGGAAACAAGTCCTCGGTTCGATCCCCGGCCCCGACAAAGCCAGTTTTATGTCGACGAGCAAGCATGGTCCTAGCCCTCTGATTGGTCTGTCTTCAACCTATTTGCTTGAATTTATTTATGTATTTATTTTATTTATATATTTATTTAACGTCTATCCTATTCCGCTCGCCTCATGAAAACGAGGCTGTACACCATTACAATATTAGGACACCCACCCAAGATTTTTAGATTTGCAGATTTTCCTTACGCAAAATCGGAACCGACAACCCTCCCTACTGAGTAAATCATATTTACATCACATCTGTCTGATCAGTACCGGGTCGTTCACAAAATTGTATTGATCTATCATCAACACCTCTTATCTGACCAGAATGATTCTTGTTTTGTTCTAGCAAACTGTGTAGCCGGCTCCAAGGCTGGCATGTGCAAGGTAGATTCTTGCACGAGACTTTACAACGAAGCAATGGACACCAACCGCCTTGGGGGGCCCGAATCCTCAGCGGCCTATTGTCACGTGTTGAATGACTATGGGACGTGCATCAAAGCGAATGCCAAAATGTGTCGAGGGAATCTGGGATTTCACTCGACAACAAGTCTGGTGAGTACACTTACCAAATACTCTCCACTCTCCAGCTGATAAGAGAAAATTATAAGAAATATGCGTGCCAGTAGGTAGGTCTAATATTTTTTGGTTTTGAATAATATGTAGGCCTACTGTGTGAGCTGTGAATTGGCCTATGTTTGGAATTTGTTTATTGAATGCCATTTTTGGACAGAAGGTCATTATTATTAATTTGTTTTTTAAACTGGGACTTTAAAATGGTATAATTCAATGATTTAATATTTTCTTAGCTTTGCTATTGTCTCTAACTATTAGATTGGAAAAAAAAACATGTAGGCTGCAATTTCAGGCCATTAGTTGGATCTTACTATCTTGTAATAAACACAAAAAATATAATATGTATTATCTTGAAAAGAAAAAAAAAACGGAGTGTAACGGCCTACTTTAATCTTTTTAGCTGCTGGCTCGTTGGTCTTTGTGTGGCTCGTTGGTCTTGTGGTTAGCGTATCTGCTTCCAATGCAGAAGGTCCAGGGTTCGATTCCCGTTTAAGTCAGAAGTTTTTTAACTTCTGATTTGGACTTCAGTCCATCAGTTCTTGTCTTAGGAGTTTGTAAACGGTGATTTTGGAAGCCGTCCTAGCAACGAAGCACATAATAAATTTCAGAGTTGTTCTGAATCGGCCTTGTTGATTCTGGCGTTGATTCGCGGGTGTTTGCACTGTCCATACCACTGATTGCAATATTTCCAATTAAAAATATTGATCTTTGGTTGGTTATCGCTCACTCGTCGATTGCGTCGGGGCCTGCAGGGTTGGCTTGGTCGCTTTGATTTAAAGTCCCCCACTGAAAATCAGTTATATAACTGAGTGGGTAGACTCTAAATAAAATTTATTTATTTATTTATTTATTTATTTATTTATTTATAAGATAGATGTGACAATATAGAAAATGGATCAAATCATGGATCAAATGTATTCAAAATAAACAAAACGTAGAGCTATTTATATAAATGTCATACCATGGTTAGGACTACAATCACCCTGCATGATTTATGAAGTAAATTACCGGTATAGGGCTAATGTAAAACACAAAGAAAAAAAGAAAAAAGTGACATTTTTTCCACAAGGATATTTGTTTGAATATTCATCTATTTATCTAGAACTATCCCCTGCTAAAAATGTTAAATTCAAAATCCTTCAATCAAGGATTGCAGGTTGCTAGAATGAACCTACCTTGACCCCCCTCCCCCGTTTTTCTGCTGCAGGTAACGCACCTCCGTGGAGTGTCCAACTGCTCTCTGCACATGGCGGACTCTGCTGCTGGTCGCACCCCCAGGCCCAGCTCGAGAGCAACCCTACCCCCAGAACCCCCAACACCGAGGCCTACCGTGCCACTGAGACACCCACACCATCACAAGCAGTGCACCTTCCAGGTAAGACATTCATCCTCAACATTATACTGCTCTCTGCTCTTGGCGGACTCTGCTGCTGGTCGCACCCCCAGGCCCAGCTCGAGAGCAACCCTACCCCCAGAACCCCCAACACCGAGGCCTACCGTGCCACTGAGACACCCACACCATCACAAGCAGTGCACCTTCCAGGTAAGACATTCATCCTCAACATTATACTGTAAACAAAATATTTGTACAGTTGCCTGGTGTAGGGTACCTACGCTTCAGTTAAATCAGTTGTGGCTTTCTGTGGTGACTATCTTGGTTATTACAGTATTAGGGTAACTGTGAAGGAAATATCCAAGAGCTGTAGTAGAAGATTCGATCCTGCATTCGCCTTCGACTAAAGGAAACCCGGAAAAAACTTTCAGTCAAGATTGCCGGTGGCGGGATATGAAACTGTGACCTCCTGAATCAGAGTCCCACACTTATACATAAGTTATCTTAGTACTAACTGTTGTTTTTTTCCTCAACGGTGGCAATTATCCCCCAAAACGGCAATGTGTATGTCAAGCATCCATACTACTACTTTAAAAGCCCTGCACAAAATTACAAATATGTTTAGTTTTTCTTTCCAAGAACAACAAATTTATTCGTTAACAATTTAACATTGTGCTTGTCGACATATAACCTATACTAGTTAGGAGTACAAGACATTAATTGTTACATAAACACTTATTTCTATTAATTTTGTAGAAAAATTGATTGGAATTTTTTAAATGGTGTGTAAATGTCACATTGGGGATGAGGGTTTTAGTCTCAGAAGGTTGAAGATTTTAGTTAGTTTTAAACAGGATTGTTTAAAAAAATAATTCCTTTATTCCAAAATAGCATTAAACACAATACGTGTCTCTCAAATTGTTTATGTTATTTGGCTATTTTTTTGGCAAAATGTTCAAAATCTTGTTTAATAATAATAATAATAATAATAATAATAATAATAATATCAAACACCAGGTTCCAATAATAATGAATATTAAGCTACAAATACATGTACTATAAGAAATGTTAACTCTAAAGTCCTTTTTCACATTCCGCATCACGTTTCAGTAGGTCTATGCAAAATTCATTAATTTATAGTGTTTTGCAACATAAGGACAGTTTGAGGTATTATAAGCATATTTAGGTGATGGCATTAATTACGAATGGCAAATAAGGTAGGCATAGTGTCCCATCCTATGTGGTAACATGACTGTAATAAATTCATAAAATATTAATATTGAAGAGCTCTATTGAAAAAGTAAACTATACAACATACTAGAATGTTACAGTCTTTCCGTAAGATGTGGGTAGTGTTTTGGTACAAACAGTACGTCTCATTCATTCGTATTATTATGTTTTCCAGGGTCGCCACAAGTTCCGCCACTGTGGCCTGTTTGGTGATCCGCACCTGAAGACTTTCGACAATGAGTATCAGACGTGCCGGGTCAGGGGGGCGTGGCCCCTAATCGATAACCCTTACCTAGGGGTGCAAGTCACTAACGAGCCTGTCATCGACGGATCGCCAGCCACAGCAACAACCAAGGTAGGCTCTTCATAATTACAGTGTCATATGTAGGGTACATTGAAGTTAGTGGCAAAGTGAAGGTCAGGTAGTTAGTAGCAAGACAATCTTTGTAGTGTGTACAAACATGGCATCATTAACTTCGTTTGTGGCTATTGTAAACAAATCTATAATAACTGCTATTGAGGAGCACAGCTCTCCTATTTATGCATCACCTTTTTGTATGTCCATCTGTGTGTGTACCAAAAAGAAATGCCACCAAAAATGCATTAGTTAAACACATTGTATAACAGTGTTTGCTTCCTTTTTGGTTACTCCTTATATATACTAGGAAAACGCTCAGTTGGACGCGTTGATAAGCGAGCACGTGCTATAGCTAGACCCACAATGCACATTTTTTTAAATTTTAAAATTGGCGACGTTCGCTGTCCACAGGGCCATGTTTCCGATATTATTTATTATTGCCAAGGTATTGGGTAAACCCGTATGGAAATCTTTACTTTGTGGATAAAATCCACCGCCATCTAGAGGACCTTGACTCATTGGGAAAAATATTTAAACTCTTTGGTGACAAATAATAGAATGCTTCCTCGAAAGTATTTTGATTACTTCTAGGTGGCAGTGCATTAGAAACTTCGCGCGTCTTTTCGTTGCCATGGCAACGTTACTTTTGTTATAATGTAATTTCCATCTACACTACTTATCGGATCAAACTAAAATTAACATATTCGTAACCGGACGGACATTCTAAATGATTTGGCTATCTCAGATTTTGTCGCCGGTTAGTTTTTAAAAAAAAAAATTTCGATTAACTTTAATGTAACTTTTTAACTTTTGAACGATTTTGCACACAAAAATAATGGCATTCAATCGAGAACAAAGCTTGCGGATGGTCAAAATTTCAACTCGATCCGAGTCTCGTTCGAACGTTATGGCGAGACATACAAACAAACAAAAAAACAAACAAAAAAACAAAAAAAAAAACAAAACCCGTGACTAATTTTTCCGGCAGAGTCAAATGGAAACGCTCGCTTCGCTCGCTTAATTAATTATATATGTTTCTGGTATTGGATAAAATATATGTATGGATTGTTTTAGGTTTTCGCGGCCCGTCATAGGATAAAAACAAGGATCTTGGTAAAACCGCGTCGAAAATAAGATGAACCAGGGCAGGACCTGGGCTCCACGACGTTTCGTCTGTACTACGTCAGACATTTTCAAGGTTGACTGTGACTCTACGGAGGCTGGAGTCACAGTGGTTGGCAAGCACGCAGCGCCCGCCTTATATAGCCTCGGCTGAAGGTGCGGGTCGGCAAGGTCGCCGCCCCGCACTTTTCACGATATGACCTCGCCGCCCCGCACTTCAGCCGAGGTATATAAGGCGGGCGCTGCGTGCTTGCCAACCACTGATTCCCCAACCGTAAAAATTTTGGGGGAAAAACAAATGCCCCCCGGGGGGT